>NMRB01000486.1:277812-334071 GCA_002633025.1 Notospermus geniculatus
AGTCCCATATAAAATGCTTTACGACGAGTGACCAGTCTGCCACGGTTGTCATGGACGCTGACAGTGAACCAATCAGAAAATGTTTCATGTATTCCGTTAGTTACGCTAAACGCCCTCTAGTGGTAAATCGGCGGGGATCTGGCCATTGTAAGCAGTGTCTATGAACGACAGGTATGAGTGAGAAGACACTGCGCGAGGAGTGTACTACAGCCGCGGTTTCCGACGAGCGGTGTGGGTTTTCACGGAGTTGCGCTTGCTCTCTCACGGCTTAATGCTATTACCCAACTAAAGACTGAGAGAAAATATCGTCATGTCCCACTAGCTGGGTTAATATAGGAACGCGGCTTTTTTCGTTAAAATACGTTTTTTGTACGCACTAATCTTTACATCCCATGGACAAATTGGTTGGATTAAATTGTCCTTGGTCAGATCAACCGTGGACCTGTTCTGCTAATTATAGCTCTACGTTCTATACTTGAACTGAGGTGATAATATCCCACGAGCTGGTTCAATAGGAACGTTATTTTCTTTCGTGAAATACACAAGGTTTCATCACGTCCCCAATGAATAAATTGGTTGGATTAAACTGTCTATGGTCCGAGAGATGGATCTTTTCCACTGTCGGTACAGGCAGCGTACAAGACGTCAGCACGCTTTCCGTGCCTAGCCTCTCACCACCATCGGAACAGTTATGCCATCCTGTTTAAGTCATCCCCCGGGCAATTAACTCTGATGAACGATGAGGAGATTGGAGCGATGTGTCACCGGCAAAGCTCGATTCTCACTGAGTGTGTAGTTTGATATGTTGCGGTGAGGAAAAGAACTGACGGTGTGGAGTCAGGGCAGCGAATGACTACGAAGAAGGGCTTAAGGTGTTTTGATTTTGCCCCGACCAAGCAAACGACTGGTCAGTATTATTTTGCCCTATATTTGCAGGCGCGGGGCTGCCGAAGGCGTCGTTGCCTGCGGTCGCCAACAGGGGGTCTGGGGGCCCCAGAATTTTTTTTAAATTTAGAAGGCCGTAGAAGCGATTTCCTGGCATCTCAGTATCAAAACAGAAGCTTTATTTTTACATGTTTTTTTATTATTGGCGCAAATCATTGAGAGAAAAAATTGGTGGTGGTTGACGGGGGGGGGGTCACGACCCCCCCCCCCCCTCTGGATCCGCACCTGATTTGAAGTTGCATAACACGTCTTCAATATCCAAGGGAAATGAGGGATGGATGTCATCAAAAATTTATAAGGCGAGCTTATGAATTTTTGATGTCATTCAAGCAGAGGTCAAGCCCAGATTATCTGTGGAGGCTTGGCTTGCCCGATACCCAGCGATCAGTGACTTCTGCTGGGATTAATCTGTTGCTAATGGTAACTGGACGATCAGACGGACGCTTAGTGACATGCCATCATTCATCGATGGTCATTATCAAACATTGAGGAATTATCTGGTATTAATGTGAAAACTGCAACTTCCCCTGACCAGATCCACTGCCACTCAACGTCCTGGATCAACATCATGGTAAAGTACATTGGCAGCCAGCAGACGGATTACCACGTCGATATGTGGACAAAAGATCGTGAGATACATTGTATTACAGTCACATTGCGTAATACATGTACATGTACCACAACAATAAAGAGGAAACGACAGATACATGAACTTGTGAGATGTATTTTTCAAAATAATCATCCACGGCACGAATTGAAGTCACTGACTTTACATGTACATTATTTTTAAAGCCAAAAGTCGGGGTAAAATGTGCTGTTCCAAATGAGAGCTTCCCGCGCAAGTTGACCCTCTATGGACTATTCAACTATTCAACCATAGAAAATTATGGGTGGTTGTTTGTGTTACTGGTTTCGGGGAGAGTGATATGAAAACCAACAATAGGGAGTTTAAGAGATCACACGCTAACGATAACATTTACGTTAACACTATTTTTGTACATGGAATACATGCAAGAAATAGCGTTAACGTAAGCGTTATCGTTAGCGTGTGATGTCTTTAACTCTCTAATATTGTGAATTGCCCATTGAACTCCCGCGGGCAAACTCTCATGTGGAGCAGCACATTTAGAAGTAACGTACATTGCACGTCACGAGTGAACGGAATGAAATATGTCAAAGTACAATCATTTTCTAACCATCGCTGACGTGTCTACAACGCCCTAACCGACGTCCACAAGCTCCAACTTCGTTAATACAAATCAAATGCACTTGCTGATTGCTTCTTAATGACGATACGCAGGGGAAGGAAATGCAATGAGATATGTCCCCTAGCTCCCTTAAATGCATGGCCATTAACGTCTCAAAGTAGCACATAATTATCAAAGTAGCACATTAATTATTTAAAGCACATTTCAATATCACAGGCAGACGTTGTGATGTCAAAAATAAACTCCTTTAAAAATGTGTCTGCCACCCTGGTAAAAAAATAGGTTACTTGGCCCCAAGTAAACTATGATGATAACATTAACTGTAATAGTCTCCATGCGGTGATTGAACATTGAGTACGACTACATGTTATCATGCACATGTATGCCGCAAAATTGGCTGTGTGTCCGAGAAACACATGACGAGCAGAAAACATCAGACGTGTCAGAAACTCGTGTCCAAGTGTCTATATCAGTTTCATTGGGGTATTGGAGACACTGTCAGCATAGCCAATCCCATAAAGAAACAGAGTTGTAACACACATGCATGTTTAGGGTGTTAGGCCTAGTGATGTATACTGGTGGCCTGGTTGTGAGTGCCATCGACATGGCGCTGCTGTAATTACATGTATGAATTACTACAAAAAGTGCATCAAGGGTGTAATTTCAGGAACAATGCCGGGACAGATTTGAGCTCTAGGATATGGGGTTCAAATTTTCCAAAACTGGGTTGGACTCCTACATGTAAAAACTCAGCTTCTTCCTCGCATGTTTTGTTCCATCAAGCAAATAGCACAGAATTTAAGGTCACAACATGAATTCAATCAGATATTTTCGGGTTCAGAATTGTCGATTAATACTCGAGTATGGCGTATGGGCACAAGACATCCTGGCTTATGAATAAATCTGCCCTGATCTTTCGGTCAAATGCCCATGGTCTTCGCAGCGGCCGAGTTAACCAGGAGGCCAGCCCATCTGACGGCCGCCCATAACATGAAGGTGAAGATGATAAACTGACTGAGCCCCGTCTGGACCATTGTTAATGACGATACGGTATCCATTGTCAAGGCCAAGTGATTCAGCAGTTTTACGTGCAGCACACAACAGATGACCCAGGAGCTGAAAAGACAAAAGACGATTTCTTAGCGTCACATTATTTTGCACACTGACACGAAAATCTAGCACATTGAGATATAACCTAACACTGATTTCACTTATTCCATAGGGGCCCTTCCTTCAGACATTTTACACGTAGTTATTACAACCTGGACCTTAGGGCGGCTTTCCATTGGAGCATTTCCGTGTGTGGAAACGCTCCAAAGCACTGTTTTTTCCCGCGACGTCACCAACGTCGCAGAAAAAAGCAATGCTTTCGAGCGTTTCCGTCAAATGGAAAAAAGCCGCCCTTATATTGGACCTTACCTCTTTGTCATCATCAGTGGACTTTATAATAGAGACCACTGGTTTCCTCGGTATGACCAAAAAGTGGGTTGGGGCCTGAGGGTTGAGATCCCTCAGTGCAACACACTGAAAATAAACAGGAATGCGCCAAAGGAATGCGCTGTATTTTTCTACTTTACATTGAAGAGATAGCGCGTCATTTGGGTGATTTTTGATGGTTTAGCCACCAGGCATTTTGTGTTTGACAAATTGAAATTGTTTTGTCTTCTGCAGGTAAATATACAAAATAGGCCTATGGGTGGAGAGAGAATTAGGCCTACAATAAACCTGTGCAGATAGAAATGCATTAGGCCATGTAAAAAAACAGTTGGTTAGCATCCCCTCCCGCCATTGAAATCACCCCCTACTCAAAAAGTTTTTTTTTTAATTTTAAAAAAACCCTTAAAAACGCCAAAAAGAGTGATAAAATTGTAGGCTGGGATGCTTAAATAAAACAAGAGTTTCAAAAGATAGATAGTAGTTTTTATTTCAATTCATACATGTCACTCGGGTTGCCATGGTAGGTAACCATGGCAACCTGGTAACCGTTACCATGGTAACATGCATCTCAAACTCAATAATTTTTAAAAAACTCCCGCCCTCCTCAGAAAATTGAGAGTGGAAGGATGCTGGCCAACTTGATCAGCAGGAAACGGGACTGCCTCGGCCATGCCGGCGACATGGAGGACGTGGTCATGGACATTTCCGCAACATGTATTACCGTAGGCCTATTAGGCCTAGGCCTACATGTCCCCGTCCTTTCTAGTCCCAACACACGAACAAGCCTACATGCATTCACACACACCAGCTGCACAACGCTGCGCCGGTCAATACCCTCCATACGTGTCTACTGTGTATACGTATAGAGAGTAGCACAGGGCTACACACAATAGCACACTACACTGGATCGCTCATCCTCAGTGTGCGATAACAACTGCGGCATGCATTCTAGATTCAACAAAGAATGTCTCACCTTATCATCTTCATAAATGAATGTAGCAGGTATATCCCCTCGGATGATCTTCCCGAAGATTGTATCTCCTTCGGGCTGTGCCGCCTTCGCCTTCTCCACTTCGTCTGCCATGTTGAAGTTGGCTCAACCTCGCTTCCAGGTGGGTTTTGTTGAGCGCGCGTTATATCGGGTGGCTCAAAAACAATCACACCAGTAAGCCCCTATGCGATGGAGGCGGGGATCGCGGAGTCTCCCTGCCTATTCAACATCAACGATTGTTTGGTTCAGAATGAATTCAATCGCTCGGGCGCTTTCGACACATGCAGGACCTTCTATCGGTGCCGTTATACCGGGTGGGCCAGAAAAATGAATCATGAGCGCGCCTTTCCGGTGCACTTTTCACCGAGTAACTTTTACAGTTACAAATACAAAGGGCAATATGGCAAAGACCATACACTATTTCAATAGGCCTACTTCGCACCAACAGAACTTTTGAATATTAGGCCTACCGATGCAACATTACGCCGCTGGAAAATTGCAGGCTCAATGTACCCGCATATATTATAATGTTCGAAACGACAAAGCAAGCCAGGGAAGGGCATCGATAGCAACGATGATTCACTAGGCCCTTATAAACCGTATATTTCAGTGTATATATTTTCCGCCTGGATACCCTTCGTAAGGACGATTTTCCCTCTTACACCACCTGTTTATTCCCCTCGTTAAGCGCCTTTAAATCACTATTTGAACTGGTCGTAACACAGCTCGTCGCGGGATGTCAACATTCTAATGGAGGAAAATGAGGGACAGACATCAGGAAACGGGCGATAACAATTTCCTGGGGGAGGCGTGCCCTGAATTTAATCCTGGGATTATTGTAATTTTATATGTCCGCGTAATGCTACGGACCTCGTTGTCAGGCGCGTTTTCTTTTGGGGCCCGCTGACCTTGGGTATGCAGCCACTTGTCGCCGCAGCCTACATGTACGTGTTTGGAATTCATACATGTATATTCTTTCCATGCACCCCAAAGATGATGAATCGCGTGTGAACATCACATAGTCCGTCTCAATCACCGCATGCACGAGGCCGGTGCGTGTTCCGCTGTCATAGCTGTCTCGCTCCGTTATACGGCAGTAGGGTCAAAGACTGCCTGCGGCGTCTACACATGAAAAGATTTCTTTGAATCAAGGCTACAAAAAGCGTGGGCGGGGCGGGGCAGTGTTTTACCCGCCCAAGCAACCTCGTCGAGGGAGAACCTCACTCGCAACACAGTCGAAGAACGGTCCAGATTCTGGTGGGTCCGGCCTCACATAAACACTTGACGGAGACCACACTCATTTGGTAAACAATGAGGATAGGTATGAGGAGCGGAAGGGAATCAAGACGAGGGCGAAACACACCCGGTTGAAGTCATCGTGGCTCCAGATTCAGTTCCCGAAGACCGTCTAGTTTTCCCTCTTTATTGTAGATGGCGTTCCTGTTGTGTTCGCGGGATTCCTGGTCGATGGGGACGGAGTGATTCCTGATGTTAATATGGCTGATACCTGACGAATGCCAAAATCCTGGATAGGACCATTATTGCCTCCCTAGGGCCACAACCTCTGGGTGAAATGTTTGGAACTAAAAAGCAGTCCAGATACTTACCTTTCTTAAAGTTCTGTATTTTGATGAGATGCGTCTCTCTGAGCCGGCTATAGAATCTCTCCAACGCTGAGCAGACATGACGCCTTTTGGCCGGTCTGCAAGACAAGGATGAATCCAAAGAGTGGACTGGTGGTTTTCCGTGGACTAAAATCGGTTTAACCTGGTTTGACAAAGGCCTAGTGAAATTATGAAGGCAGGAAGACACTAGGCCTAGAACCAGTGAATGGAGGGATGCCCAGATTTGAGGGAGCACTGTTGAACCAATGAATGGACTCACTTGTTTCCTGTCGACCGGTCCATATGACGACAGGAACAGCGAGTAAAATATGTACATGTAGTAGGACTGGTGGTTTCCGACGAAAATCAGGTTAACCTTTGGGTTGAATATCGCTCGATATAGGCCTACGATGAAGGCAGTACAGACTAGACCTAGAACCAGTGAACGGACCCACAGGTGGTTTCCTTGGGTGCGTCTGTCTGCTGGTGGTCACCGGCGATATGACGACAGGGTCGAATGCACTTTAGTTTTCCTAAAATCAGGTTTGCCTGGGTAAATATCGAATTATTGGGAATAGGCCTACAAAAGGAAGACAATATCAGACTACATGTACCAGGGAAAGGACTCACAGGTGGTTGCCTTCCCACCAGAGTCAACCTGGTGCTTAGATATCGATAGGCCTAATAATGAAAGCAGATTGAATGTTTCAGCCCACACACCTTCTGAATTGATAATCCTCTTCATAACTTCAGATCGAAAAAATGCGGACCGCAAGACCGACGAAGCGCAATATTTGTAACTTAATTTGAAGTCTTAGAATTTTAAAAGATTTAAGATCTTTAAACTTTAAAAATTAATTCGCTACTGTCTGATCTTTTGGGTTATATTATTTCTGATAACTCTTTAAATTCCAAATAAATGTTTATCAGACTTAATGAATTTACTGTATGATGTTTGTTTTATGAAATGACCAGAGTTCATTGTGCTCACTGTGCTCGCTTGTAGCAAAAATTCAAGGGAGCAAACAATACTTTGTTTCCTTTTTCAGTAGCAATTCAAATAAGAATTTAACAAATGCAGATGTTGATAAAACATCTTATAAAGTTGTATAAAACATCTCTATAGTTATCTATAGTTATCTATCTAAACATCTATAGTTATATATCTATAGATAGTTATACATGTAAGTTATAAAACATCTATAAAGTTGGCTTTTGAAATAATAGGTACGTACATTATGTCCAATATTTGATACTGTACTCAGAAAGAACTACATATCAATTTGAGGTATACTGGTATTAATGTGGAACTATGAATTGCCTGCGTATCCACTTCTTATGCACTAAGTCTCATTTCTTCAGAAAGATAATCAGACTTATCTCAGAGCAACTGTCATCACAACGTGGTGAGCCAACAAGTTGATGGTGCTGCCATCTCGGTTTTTCAATTGTAACTAAAATGACAGTACTGCTCAGGCTAAACTCATTCTTTTCATACCCCATACCTGATTTTGTCTTAACATTTACCATGACAAAATATTATTTTATCAGTTCAATCTGAGCAACTTCAGTCCACCAATCTGCTTGTAAATTGGCAGATATCTCCCAGTTAAATCATTGTGCGACTTCTCTGCCTGTCTGCAGAAAAATACTAAGTGGACTGTCAACTTTAGCTTACATAAGACAGAAATTAGGAACAGTAACACCATACACCATTCAAAGTTTGCTCACTTAATTTTGGTGGTGAACACCAACAGTCTGAATGATTAGGATCCACCAAAATACCTTAAGGGTGCATCATCCAGGGCCGGATGCAGGATTGACAGAAATGGGGGGGGGGCCTAGCTCGACGGAGGCGACGAGCGCCGAAAGCGTGAAGCCCAAACGGGGGTCCCCCAGAAAAATTTGACAATTTCTAGTGCTTTAGATGTATTTTCCTGGCATCTGAGAGCAAACTACACAATTTTTTAGCTGATTAATTTTTTTCTTGCTAAAAAAATCATTGCTCTGCCAAAAATAGGGGGGGGGGCATACACCCCCCACAACCCCCTGGATCCGGGCCTGTCATCCACCTTAATATTTCAATACCGGTAAATAAATTTAGAAAGATGGTTTCAAGATAAAATTGAATGTCCTACTAGTTTCCATATATGTCTTCAGTGAGGATTTCATCAACCTGTTGGCACTGATGTAACTGTTTCACCAGGTCAGGTTACGTTGACACCTACAGTAGGTTTCCCCCAAACCTGGGCAGTCACGGCCAGACAGATGCTTCACCTCACCACTTGTCCTGGGAAAGACTTCCAGAATGGAGCGCTGAAATAAAAGGATTCTTGTACAACATGCTATCTAATGATAGTTGTCACCAGAAAAGATGGAAAAAATATTTTTCTTTGCAAAACTTGCAAAGATTTGCCCCACAGAGTGAAGGAGATGCGTACATCCATGTCCCATCACACTTGTTTGAGAAATATCACACTTTAGCCAATTGGTGGCAGCACTGCATGCACTAGAGGCGCTGAACAGTGCTATTCTTTTCAGAAACTGACCTTCAATCACCAATTTCTACAGAACAGTTCATCAGCCAAAAATTAACTGGTTTTAAGTGCATTTTACTGCTTGACCCAAACTCCCTGTGCCTGTAGTCCCTCGCAGGCACAGAAGTCAGGGTCAAGTTAAAATGCACTTAGAACGAGTTAAATCCTCACCTAACGAGTTGCAACCTAATCCCTCATGGCCGAGTACACTCACTATCCCATGAGTGTAGATCAATTGAGTCCACCCAAAAGTGACAAGTCAACAAGTTTCATGCTTGTGAAGGCTTGCCAACCCTTGAAAGTTTGACAACAACCAGGATGACGAGACCACACCCGCTCTGTTCCATTAAGTTATCCATTTTTTTTATGTTTAATAAATCTCCCTGACATTCAAGGTTCACGAAAGTGATTATCATGCATATTACCACCAATATATCAGTGATATATTTCTGATATCACTTACTGAGGTCAATGGCTTCATCAATTCTGGGAATGTCCTTCAACATCCTGGAAAGAAATCAGGCATTAGGTACCAGGCATTGTGATACCAAGTTTTATTTTAGAGATTTTTTGCAGACACCATGTCAGTAATCATGCCACTGATGATGTCATTAATGTGTTCCCTATGTTCTGCTTCAGCAGTGGTAGATATTTTTTAGGCCTACTTTGTTGACACAGATGCACATTATGGAAGTCGGCATCTAGAATACAAAGAAGATAGTGTCCGAGTCTGCCAAGCAAAAGAAAACAGATAAGACAGCAACGCTGATGCCATCTGTGATCTCTTGATGTCTTCAGATAATTAGCTCCTCAACATCTGTGAGTTTTGTCAACACAAAACTAAGGACTCTGATGTAAATAAGAATAATTTGGTGTTGCAACAGACAATACACCACAAACAGGCAAGGTGAAAAGGGCAAAGTTAACTTTTGTGTGTTTTTACTTTACTGTCAACTCTCCTCAACAACAAGCCATTATCATTATTTGCCTTCAAATAAGTCTGGTGGGGAAAACAGCAGCCAGGACCCATATTCATAAAACTACTTAAGTCTAAGTGTAACACTTATCCTTTGTTCAAAACAAAAGATAAGTGTCACACTCTGACTTAAGTATGTTTGAATATGGACCCTGGGGCCGTATGCCTAAAACATCTTAAGTGTAAAATTTCCCTTAAACTATTGTTCCAAACAAAAGATAAGGGAAATTTTACACTTAAGATGTTTTATGCATACGGCCCCTGGGCCCATATTCATAAACATACTTAAGTCAAGGTGTGATACTTATTTTTTGTGTTGAACAAAGGATAAGTGTCACACTTAGACTTAAGTAGTTTTATGAATATGGTCCCTGGGTTTTAGATAAGCCTGTATTTTGGGCAAATGAGTACCATACACAATTCCTTTGCAGGAGCTTGAAATCAACAAAGACATTATGAATGACCACAGCCTGTTGTTATCATTAGCAGCTGACAGCTGGTACCTTTTGATTTCCTCTGGCTCTAGCTTCAATGCTTTTCTGTGTACCACCTGAGCAGTCCTCCAAGCTGGCAAAGCATGGTCAGTCTGTTTCATGAGTTCACTGGCATGCACCTTTGAGGGCCTTAAAGCAGGTGAAGCATGGAGGCTGTAACTGGAAGAAAAAAGCTGAATGATGCACGGAATGAAAGTTTTTCAACATTTTGGCCCCGGAACAAAATAAAGAACCCCCATCCCGTCCTCATATCAGATTGTAGCACTGGACATCAATGACAATGGCTGATATTCAGAAAAGCTAGCAAATGCTTTTACTTCAAATTCTGTAGCCGGCCTAGATCCTACACCTACATTGGATATTACTGGGTGCAAATCTCAAGCAAAAGCATTTTTGCTAACTTTATGAATACCAGCCAAGAGCAATGTAGGCCCATTTATGCTGATTGCAGTGAACCAGCAAAACAATATTGCCAATCAAGGCCCCACCCATTCCCCCCATCCTCTGAGCTGACAAAAAAGACAGTGGAAAAAAGGCTCTGGTGGTACCTTTTATTTTTTTTGTCCATTTAAGACTTACCTTCCTCACTCAGATCTCTGGCCAAATTTGCCATACCTTAAATAAAGCTGTCAGGACAGCGCTTCACAAGGGTGATCCCTGCAACACATAAAGTTGACACTTGTTGAGTAGCTAGGCCTACGTGGTAGACTACCAAGGGAGCGAAACTGATGGCATGAAAGTGTCAATAGGCCTACGAATGCCCATCTCCAAGCCAATTCACACTGTACAATGCAACGGGCCACACAATGCATGAAGCGCATCCATGCATGCCACGATGTGCATGCACTGAAAGCTACAATGTATCTCGATAGCCTACTGACGCAACAGCGCACAACTCGACAGCAAACTTTGACGGTTTTCATAGCTTTTGGTCGCACTGCAGTTGAAATTAACCAAAAGTAGCCTTTGCAACGGACACCTACTGAAGAAAATGAACCCCCAACAGGAGTTGAACTTGTTATACGAGCCAATTTTCCGCGGGAAATTGCCTCGCACTCAACGGCCTTCGTCAGATTTTGCATCGCGATTTCGACCGACATTTTTTGGGTCGGACAATTTAGTTTAAAACCATCATAAAAGCATGAATATTGAAGATTTAAGGTAGATCCCAGTAATCTTTAGGTACCCAAGGACCCAGGTAACTTTATGAATATACCTTGGGTATCATATCTCCCAAAATTGTGCGATTTTTCTGGCAAGTTCTTGAACTTTTCCGAGCTGCTGCGTCTTGTGAGATTTTGAACCGCAAACTTCGAGGTCACGTGACTAGTCCCGACGCTCATTAGCATTTTGATATAGTACTAGGCGCTTTCCAAATAAGGAGATCAGGCGGCTGCATTCAAAACGGTCAGTGTTTTTCAGTGTTGCATATTATTCTGTGGATCTTGGAAGATGGCGTTGACTGCGTTAAAAATGCTTCCATTTCTGCTCAGGACGTTCAGGGTTTTTTTCCAGGCAACGTTACCAATTTTATGTTTAAATAATGTCACAGCGAAAGTTCATAAATACTAATAAGACAACCCAAAAAATGTGGATATGGCATTCCTTTGATCAACAAACGACACGAAATATCATATTATAAATAAAGCATAAGATTCATTATTTCAGGCCAGTGACTGAAAAAACAGCTCATCAACCCGTAGCTTACTGTCGATATTTTTTCACCTTTGGGGCAGATAACCTCAGAAAACCTTTGAAGTGGTACTGGGTAGGGCATTGACGTGCCCTGACGTAATCTGATCTTGGCGTTAACGACTGACATTGACACTGACGCACGCCACGCTGGGACTATGTCTTACTGAGGACAGGAGTTTTGAATTAGACGAAGTGTCCCACACTGGAATCATAAAGACGAAAATGCGGGGTATCAAATTTCTTCACAATATTTTTCAAGGATGATACAAAATACAAAAAAATATTTCGCGGTACAGTATGATTGCGTCATACCCGAGGGACAGTAATTTTCCATTAGGCTGGATGAGATAAAACGAAAGCAAAAGATTATGCACTATCGAATTTCCCTACGTGTACAATGTTTTTCAATTATCAAATTTCATATTACATTGTGTAATAGTGGAAATAACATTTCGTCTCGCAAGAACTTTCCATTTGGAGAAAACGTCCCGCTCAGAAATATCAATAAAAATGTTGACGAATTGTTTTTCTCAATGGTAATCCAAAGAGAAAGTGCCGTACATGTACCTTATTCTTGTGAAAAATAATAATGCCACAAGTAAAACCAAATACATGTACATGTACTTGTTTTAAGCAAGTCCGTAGTTCTCGCAAGAGGAACGTCTAAAGGCCAATCCTTACATGGACTTCTCCGTTTTGCGCTTTGCGCTTGTCCGTTCCCTATATGTTTATCTGTGGTACCAAAAATAGATAAAGACCAAAAATGTACCACTCTCAACGTTGAAAAGCGTAAAATTGGCAGCTGTCTCCCTAAAAACTTGGAAGATCTGAAAGTTACTGCACCAAGTCAAAGAATTAGACACTGGCTACAAGCGGTATAAAATTCAATCAAATCCATCTACTAGTTTCAGAGATATCAATCTTTAAATAGATGACAATACCTCAGACTGGCATAGACTGAGTCACTCAGTCTCTTTCACGCATGCGCGAACTGCGCAGCATTACAGAGACTGAGACCAACCTCAACAATTTTTGTTACGAGAATACCGAAAATCTGGTACCGATGCTGATTGGTTGATTTTGAATCCAGCTGTTTACAGCCATGCTGATTGGTCATTGGGATCAGAAGATTGCAAAATGGCGGCGCTGTATCTAACGAACTTCAGTTCAGTCAGACAGAAGCAAAGCTTAGCAAGATCGCACCATGGAGGTCTTTCCCCGCAGCACTGATGATCTGATCCTCCATCAGTGACACTAAAGGAGATATACACAGGTCAGTTGTGTCGTCTTTATCGAGAAATTTGCCGAAGATCGATGCCGCCGGGCGGGAATGATCTCGCCATTGACGGGGCAGTCGTGCGCAAAGCAGCATCACAAAAGCTTTAGACGTTGTGGCCAGACCCTCGGTCTCGCAACCGAGGGTCTGGCTGCGCGAGACTAAGACTGGCATGGACCAGCAAGTTGAGTTCATTTTTTTAAATATAGGTGGCGTAGGACCCTTTAATTGCTAATTACTCATTAGGGAATGCATGGATTTGCAAACAAAGTTGTGATTAGTATTCCTTGTGCCCCTGCCTATATTTTGGTGCCAAAGATTTTAGATTTTTGCAACTTTTTTGAGCATGCGCCATCTATTATTTAAAAAAAATAACTAAAACCCTTGGGCTGGGCTGTTTCAGAGTGGTATATTTTTGGTCTTTATCTATTTTTGGTGGTACCAACAATAAAATTACTTTTTCTACCACGCATTCACATAGGAAACGGACACGCGCAAAGCGCAAAACGCGAAGCATGAATCTACTTTATTTTCCGAAGCAGTGCATTCATTTGATACAAGATGTAACGGCATGAAAAGGACAAGGTTCACTGACATTTTGTATACACAGGTCGTTATCCGAAAGATCACAGTCATCAGAATTTTTGAGACGTTGAACTCGAAAAATGAAAGGGAGCGAGTGTCAACAAAAGGCTCAGGTGCGTCCATTTTTCTTCCGTGCTGATAATGTTATTACCCAGTGTTAGTTCTTCTAGTAATGAGGAGAAATCATCGGTATTCTCTCCCCGAGGGCCCGTCGAGGGTGATAAATGTGACTGTTGATATGAAGACAAAGGAGAAAGAAAAGTAAAGGCGATACGCCCCCCACTAACAAGTATAGTTCTTCATCCCCGTTTGGTTGTTCGGGTACTAATCAAGTACAGAAAGGAAGAGCAAAGAAAAGTAAAATCCGCGAACTGTAAAAAGCGGAACGGACACTCTGATCGGAACGAAGTAAGAAAGGAGCGTACGACACGATGTTCATTTTGATCAACGTTGTTCTTTCCACCGCCGGTTGTTTGTAAAATTGCAAATTTTTATCGGACTCGGCAGACAATAGGAGCAGTCAGCCGCGCATATTGCTAACAGATGGCAGCACAGTCTTAGCGGACCAAATGTACAGGAAATCTATTATGATCGCTGCTCGATCGATAATGACTGGGTCCGCTAGATGCATTGAATTGGACCCTAGTGACACCTAGTGGTCAACTCGCTGACAGCTCCTATTAACGACAGAATCAAGAATTGAGTTGTCGTGGACACTGCCAAAAAATATCGACATTCACACGCTGTCTATATTAAAGTGAGTTTCGCAACCGCCAGAGACCTTATTCACAAAGCTCCCGCAGCTTAAAGCGGGTGATCCACTGTTGCGATTTTGGCTTGAGACGGGGTTGCGTTCCCTTGCGATTACCTTATAAGGACTTCCGATTGCCATATAAGGTAAGAGTGCTTTTCTGTATTTTCGTGCATATTTTAAAATTTGACAAACGAGTGACTTGGCAGTGAATGGCTTACGATTCATTTTATAAACACTACAGATGAATACTCGACTCTCTTACCTTATAAGGACTTCCGATTGCCATATAAGGTAACCGTAAGGGAATGCAACCCCGTCTCAAGCCAAAATCGCAACAGTGGATCACCCGCTTTAAAGCGTAAGCAAATCCGTTGTCATGCTGATAGTGAACAATACAATGTAGGTTGCCCGCAAATGGACAGTCGTTTACGCACTCCGTAAAGATACCACGACTTCGCGAATAAGGCCAAGCGCACATTTGCGGCAAAACTCAATGCGGTAGGAATGATTTTAAAATTGACTGCCCCGGCTGAATGACGAGTCGGCAGCGTTGGGTCAGTCGACTTTAAAAACATCCCTACCGCATTAAGTTTTGCCGCAAATGTGCGCTTGGCCTAAGGTCCCTGACCGCAAAATTTCACGAAGAGATATTCCTTGGAAATCACTCAATGTATTTCAACGAATACCTTATTGATTGAGTTTCCTGGGTCCTTTTCTGTATTTTCGTGCATATTTTAAAATTTGACAAACGAGTGACTTGGCAGTGAATGGCTTACGATTCATTTTATAAACACTACAGATGAATACTCGACTCTCTTCATAACATCTTGTCGACAGACACACAATGAAGCGCTACTCTCCACTGTAGGAGATCAACATGCCACCATTGCTTTCGAGATATTGATAATATTCCAACATCAGTCATCGAGACACCGATACTTCACATGGGAATACGGTAGGGTGATTTAATTCACATCAATTCTTGGCGTACTGTGACAAAGTAGAAATTTGATATCTGTTGCCGGGGTTATACGGATTTTCGGATTTTCAATTTCTGCACGACGTGATCAAAAGTTTAGAGCAAGATAAAGGGTGACCTCCGTCAACTGAGATAAGGTGTGTTTTCATTTTTCCTTTGGGGCTGTAGATGCTATCAGTCTCCTGCACATTAAATCAGAGTATATTAATTCTTGACGTCCGATAGCAAAGAAAATCGAAATGTTTACAAATCAAAAATACTTGACATGATACAATGACATTGCACTGAGTTTGGAAAATCTGAAAGACGTAGTAGGCCAACTGAACGAGAAAGGTGTAATACTTTTATTAGTGTTTTAAGAGAAAAGCCATATATATTATTTATCTCGAATGGGAAGTCCCCTTTTATAGGAGTACATCCAACATTATTTTTTTCTCAAAATCTCAAGCATAATTTATTTGCAACAAATGACTTTTTTATCACTCTAAATCTTGTTCTTCCCTCAGATAAGGTGTGATTTTATTTTGCCCTTTGCGACTGTAAATCCTATGAATCTATACCACATTAAATCAGATATTAATTCTTGACGTCGGATCGCAAAGAAAATCGAAATGGTTACAAATCAAAGATTTGAGGAGTGGATGCGATAAAATCGCACTGAATTTGGACAGTCTGACAGACGCAGGCCTACTATTCACCAAGGAAGGTGGAACACTTTTAGCACCTAAGGATTTTTTGAAGGAACTTACATGTAAATTACTAGCATGTACCCGTGGCAATCGGCGATTGTTTAGCCGAGGTTGGAATGAACGGCCGGGATGGAATTGGTGCACCCAATGGGGTGCTGAAAGAGAATTTAGAAAGCAATCGGAACAATATACACGTAGCTAAAGAAATAAAATTCCGACCGCAAATGTTCTCTTCGCAATTTAAACTGCGCTGATGAGAAGATGGTAGGCCTTATACTCCTACCATGCCGAATTTCGAGGCAAAACGAAGTCTCTAGGTGTAACCTTATTGAGCCGCCTTCCAGCATTATTATATAGAATGACTACCCCTATTGAACGACCCCTTTCACAGAAGTACATCTAACCTTATTTTTCCCAAATTCTCAAGTATATCAGCAAGGCATTCGCAATAAACGACTGTTTTGTACATCATTCTACATTCTTGTTCGTTCGTTTTTCTTCCTGCACTGAGACCGTACCAATCACGCCCTACAGCGGAAAGAAAGGAACATATCTTTGCAATAAACTACATGTACTGATATTTTAGTCTATCCTGTTCCTTCCTCAGGCATTTTTCCTCTTGCACTTTAGACCAATCTGTGTTTATGCTGCCCAATCGTTTCCCACCAGGGTGTAACAGCAACTGATGTCAATCAATTTCACTTTATTTGCGTCTCGTTAGGGGGCAGGTAGACACGGCGGCAGGAAGTCGAAAAAAACTTCGATGTGGTACACAATGCCAAACTTTGAATACGCCAACTGATTGTAATGTGGATGATGTTTCCTAGCACCAACAAACCTTGTGATGGAACTCGCAGTTGATTTCCTCAAAGGACGATGTGTACACCCTTGATAACAAAGAACATTTCGACTACAAGTAGTTTTCAAGGAGATTTGCCCGTGTTATCATTCACAAATTTGTTATTATTACCAAGGTTCGATCTTACCACAGTTGGAGTGCAGGTCCTTCACCACTGCGGGCCCTGGCTGTGGAATAAGCGGCTTCCATCCAAGATCGCGGCAGCTGAGGACAAGACCACAATTCCCTGTAGGCCCATCGTTCTATTCCGTCTGGCATTCAGATCAGATGCACGCGGTTACTGTGACAAGCGATTGGAAATTTCGCTTTAGCCTAATTCAATGGTTGCTTCAATACTTTGTACTGATTGACTCAAGTTAAGATGCCCTGATCGGAGATATTACCTTTCTTTGATTCTGTTCCTGTCAAGGCCTGTGTACACTGGCAACATTTTTCCAACATTCAGTTACAACACCATGTTGGAGAAATGTTGTCTTCAAGTGTAAAGGGTTTACCAACATGTTGTTCAAATGTTGTTGAAATGTTGCTTATTTGTTAGCCTGTGTGTACAAGGTCAAAAGATCGTGTTGCTCAGGCACGTTGTTGATTCAAAAGTTGGAAAAAATCTGCTAGTGTACACGCAGTGGGCTGAAATTCCTTCTACTTGTAGATAAACTACATGTGTAAATTTTAATGCTAAGCAGAATGTCAAAATAGACATCACGATGGAGCATTTTATTTGTTTATAAGATTGTAACGTGAAATACACACAAGGAATTTCACAAAATGGTACAAAAATAAACAGAAATGATGAAATGCAACAAGTCTCAACCTGCGAAAATCGTTTAGCTCACGCTTCAAAGTCGATAAGTCCCAGGCCAGGATGGAACAGGTCCTCCGCCGTCGAGTCTCTGGCTGGGACAACAGGTGGAGCCTGTTGCCAAGTCTTTGAACGATCCAGACAAATATAATTTTCCTATAAATTAAGAAATAATTGGATTACTTTGCCTGACTTGGTATTGGGAGCAAATATTACCACATGTAGTGTTTCCTAACGTCACCCCTCGCTCCGTCTTCAATTTATTTCGTACACGCCTTGGGCGCCATAATCGAATTTTCCACCTTCTCCTGGGTTGAACATGTTTTTCCGTAAGAAACATATTTCGTCTGTTGGAAATAACATGGGAAAACTCGATGATAATAAACTTTAGAATATCATTTACTTTGAAAATGGATTTCCATGATGTATGTATGTATTTGTGTCGAAATTATTTTTGTACCCAGACATCGACTATGATCTCTATACCGGTACGAGAAATAAAAAAAATACGAGAAATAAAAAAATATCTCCCAGGTGCATTTTGAAAGCGTACCTTTTAGCATCTTGCCCGAATGTTGACTCCGAATCTTCAGGTGGTATGACGTTATGCAGGGAATACTGGAGTACAAATTTGGAGCCACTAGGAAACGTTTAAACCGGAAAAAATACGTTTCGGTTAGGAACGACACCCGATGATTCGCCAAAAGCAATCGCAAGCCAAAGGAAAACAGGCATTTGAACATCTTCTGAGAAGTAATGGATGATATTTTGATTTCCAAACTCTGTTTTCCATATTTGCACTACCAGAATTGTACCTGCTGGACCGTCATCAATAAAGAGAGCTGATATGTAAACATAAAGTCGTCTCCGACTTTCGCAAATTTTCGAAAATTCGGGTCGAAAATTTGCGAAATTCGGAGACCACTTTATGTTTGCTATCATTTTGTGTGTCGTTTTTTTGTGCTCTATGTTGGATATAAAGAGAGCTGGATTGATCTTATTTTCAACACTGTAGTACACATACAAGTACCTACAGTACTGCTGAGGCAAAATACATAGTAACAAAAAAATTTCTGAAACGTGTTGTTTAATTTCTATTTCCGCAATTGCACTTGTTGAATCGCAATCTCACCCTGACATTAAACACCAAGACGTTCCCTGGTCATTGAAGTTGAAGTAACGTTGAAACGTACATGGATTACATCATTTCAACCACAAACCCACGTATCCCATATACATGTACATGACTGTATAGAAACAGAATGCGATATCACGGGTTGGTTCACGGATTGGTTTAGTTTCCAAACGCCTAGAAAGTAATAAAATGTGTACGTGCTGATTCTTGACAGGGGTAGAGCAGATGGATGAGGAGTTTGGGATTTCATCGCATCGTATTGGAATCATTAAACAAAGAAACATAGTGGTTTAGGTGTCCTCGTGTCGAAGCTTAGAGAGTGCCTTGATCGGAGGTACATCATTGTGCAGATAACACTCTGAACTTAAAGCGGATTGTTCGCTCTGTCCAAAGTGAACCAAAAATAATAAAACAACCCGTTTTATTCGTAACAACAACTGGTAAATGCATTGCGGCGGCTGCGCCGGAAAATGTTCTGTGGAATCTTTGACTCGGCGCGAATAGTCCGCTTTAATTCATGAGATGACCTTTTTTAAAAGGAGCCCGGTATTGCTGCGTTTTCTCGACAGCCGGCGCCGTGGGTGCCACTCTCCAACCTTAGGGACTAACTACGTTGTCGGCGAATGGCCCCGATGTACTACGTACATTTTGTTATGTTTTTTTTAGTTCGTATTGCTACCGCTAGGATAAGGGAGACCTCTATTGACATTGTTGTTAAACTACCACTTACCAACCTCGCCCCATGTAGAGTAACTCTCGTTCCTAGGGTATTCACGTATACATTGCATTGTAATCATACATTCTCCAACACTGAGGCGAAAGGCAAAACCACGCCGGTATTGGAAAATGATGCAATCAGTCAGTGGCGCCAGCTGTCGGCAGAAAGTTGAAATACCTGGCCCTTTAAGGGGGCGGGTAGGTGGTGCATCAGGAGTCATCAGATTCCACGTTAATGGCAATATTTAAAGGTCCGAATGCATTTCACCAATGTCACGTGGATTTTCAATGCGGGCATCGTCCGTGACCACAAACAACGCAAAAGTCATGAACTACTGATAATAACTGTCGGTAAAATGAAAAACAAAAATTGATCATTAATCATTGAAAGAACACACAACCGTACATGACGAATGTGATAATGAACATGATAGATGAAACAAATAATTCTGTCATGGGAAATTTGTGGCTGTTTTTGATATATCACAAACTGACGTCAAACTTTCTGTCAGCGATAACTTTCCCTTGTAGGCCATTAGTTTCTGCACTGAATCTCTCACGCTCTGATGAAAAGCGGTGTTTACATAAGCTCTGATGCAGTTTATATGGAACGGTACAAAATTCTGAATGGCCGCAACAATATATGAAATCGTGTGTTGTTATGTTTACCTCCGCTTCCTACTACGCCCATTATATCGTCCAATTAGCACTCGAATTAGTTGAATAGCCTGCACTTTTGTCAAGGTCACTCGACCCCCTCAATCTGATATGTCAACTCCTCCAAAACATCATTGCCAAAGCATTATTTTAACCCTTTCACTGCACAGCTGATGGCAACTAATAAAAAACAGAACTGTGTAATGATTGTAATATGTAACAAAAAACCCTGTCACATACATGTACGTATTCATCGGAAAGTAATTGGTGATATCTTTCCAATGGATGCCTGTTTATTTGATATATTTTAGGACGTGACAGTTTTTAAATTGCACCAAACTGAGTGTCTAATTCGTCGAAATGACAAATCCACAGTTCGTCATTTTGACGAACCATTGCATCTCAAACAATCTCTAGCAAGGTTCGTCCAAATGACGAATCGTGTCTTTGTCATTTCGACGAATAAAATAGATACTCACTTTGGTGATACTGAAAATGGACAACGAACCTAAGTTCGTCATTTTGACGAAGCAGAGTTTTTCACTGGGTGTTTGCACAGTAAGCACGAGGGCTTTTTGTTCCATCAGAAGTTCTATAAAACCACCTAAAAACCCTCAAGAAAAACTTCTTACGACTGTTGGTGCCCGATCGCTGACGCAGCACAGAAACTGTGTATGGTACAGTGTAAAACTTGGAAATAAGAAGTCAGATGTCTCATTGACGTACGGTGTGGTGTTATTTGCTTTCAATTTGATAAACCACTTTGAATTAATCCTTGGTATAAAAATAGTAACTAACGACACCCATCAATCTCAATTCTCGAATTTCCACTGCAGTTTGCTCCTTTGCGACATTAGAAAATTATACATTGACAGCCATTTTTGTCACCTCTGTGTCAAGCTTGATGGTACATGTAAATTAGGCTTATTATGCAAATTAATCTCCCCGCAGTCGCCCAATGAATATTCATGATGGTGGAAAAGAGATGGGTTCAATAACCTTTTCATATGAACTTGTCGACCTTCAGAGCGAAGAAACTTTCGCTGAAGGGTTGAATGTCATTCACTGAATCCTAACCCCTTATACAGGCAGTCGTTACCCTAGATACTGGGTACTGTTCCATACCTTTTATGAAACTTGCAGTGTCGCGTCCTTTCTCAGTCTTGGCCTAACATTTCGTGAAGTATTAGATTTGGCGCACCACACTTCATTTCTTCCGTCGTCTTGGCAAGTTATGTCGGCCTCTTCGATTGCTTTCAGTGATTTCCGCCAGACACAAGGTTTGATTGGAAGCTCGACTCTAATATTTCCCTGAGGACATTTTCCCCGTCTCATGACCACTGCGCACGCAAGTTTAATAGTGTAACGCAACCGTTTCAAGAAGGTGGGAGCTAAATATGGAAAGGTGATTAGCTTTTAGGGGTAGGTATAATGAACGACGGGCGTGTAGGGAGTGTTATTGGCCTTCAAAGTGTTCCTTTGGGTCGTTCATCAGACAAAAAAGTTGTCGCTTGGCGCGTGGGTTCATGAAGGTTGTCAGGTCTAATGGAAAACCATTAAGCCCAGGACGGCAAATTTGTCTGTTTCGTTTTCTGAAAAAAACGTTCTACTAGATCTTGATGTCGAAGGATTTTTAAAAAAAAAGTACAGTTACAGAAAAGTGCCTGCAGAGTCCTCAGAACTAAATTCATGATTGGGTGATATTACTGAAGTTTTTTTGGCAACTTTTCTTCCAACAGAGAGACTACACTCTTAGCCAAAAAGGTTTAGGGGTTCTTTGTGCATCACCAGGGGAACCCCAGGGTTCTATATAGAACCTTCTGTAAAGAACCTGAAAGGGTTCCATATAGAACCTTTTGGTCGCTAAAGAACCCATAAAGGTTCCAGTTAGAACCCTTTTCACAGGAAAAGGTTCTATCTGGAACCTCTAGGGGTTCTTATACAACCCGAGGGTTCTTAAATCAGAGGGTTCTCCTGGTGTGGCAGCAAAGAACCTTTTCGGCTAAGAGTGTAGAATGAATGTACAAGCATTGGTACCCTCTCAACAGGAGAACAATAGCCTTGAGGAACTCCTTTACGTTGAGGAGCATTCTAAAATACGGGCCAAAGTGTCGTAAGGCTCCAAAGATCTACGGTAATATCACCTGCAGGAAATTTTACAGAATAGTTCTGGGTGCTCTGCTTCTGGCACCTTCTGCAGTACATGTACCAATAATTCCTCGGCTTCGGCCCTGGTAAAGCCCCAGTCACATTTCCACCGATTCTGCAAAGGATGTGTTTGCGACGCCCGAACGGGCTGAAAAATAGGGAAAATGACGGGTTGCCGGCCGATCGCCCGAGGGCATCTACCGGTGTCCTGAGCTCGGTAGCGCGCCGCTAGGGTGATCGGAAGAAAATAACTCGGAGTTATATTCTTGCGGCGAGTACCGGCTGAAACCCAGCTCGCTAGGGGATCCTTCATAATCCTTGNGTATTAGATTTGGCGCACCACACTTCATTTCTTCCGTCGTCTTGGCAAGTTATGTCGGCCTCTTCGATTGCTTTCAGTGATTTCCGCCAGACACAAGGTTTGATTGGAAGCTCGGCTCTAATATTTCCCTGAGGACATTTTCCCCGTCTCATGACCACTGCGCACGCAAGTTTAATAGTGTAACGCAACCGTTTCAAGAAGGTGGGAGCTAAATATGGAAAGGTGATTAGCTTTTAGGGGTAGGTAATGAACGACGGGCGTGTAGGGAGTGTTACTGGCCTTCAAAGTGTTCCTTTGGGTCGTTCATCAGACAAAAAAAGTTGTCGCTTGGCGCGTGGGTTCAGAAAGGTTGGCAGGTCTAATGGAAAACCATTAAGCCTAGACGGCAAATGTGTCTGTTTTGTTTTCTGAACAAAACAGTTCTACTAGATCTTGACGTCGGAGGAATTTTTTTGTTAAAAAGCAGTGGGTTACAGGAAAGTGCCTGCAGCAGAGTCCTCAGAACTATTCTGTAAATTCTGTAAATTCATGGGTGATATTACTGATTACTGGTGATATTAGGCCTACTGAAGTTTTTTTGGCAACTTTTCCTCCAACAAAGAGACTAGAATGCACAAGCGCTGGTACCCTCTCAAAGGCCCGTATTTAGAATGCTCCTCAACGTAAAGGAGTTCCTCAAGGCTGTTGTTCTCAACAGGAGAACAATAGCCTTGAGGAACTCCTTTACGTTTAACTCCTTTAGAATGTTCCTCAAGACTATTGTTCTCCTGTTGAGAACAATAGCCTTGAGGAACTCCTCTACGTTGAGGAGCATTCTAAAATAAAGGCCAAAGTGTCGTAAGTCTCCAAAGATCTATGGTAATATCACCTGCAGGAAATTTTACAGAATAGTTCTGGGTGCTCTGCTTCTGGCACCTTCTGCAGGGCCAATAATGCCTCGGCTTCGGCCCTGGTTACAAGTGTAACTTAATTTTTGATAACACATCATCATCACCTTCTGCAAAATCTACTGTATTCTTTAACAGTGAATTCATGTAGAACAACACTGTCGTCTGTTTCTGTCTTTCTTATCAGACCAGCAGACTCTCCGTCATCTTTGGATAATACCGTCAAAGAACCCGACTGTCAGGTCTCGCTATGGTTTATTAAACTGCTTTAGAGATGAGGCCATGAACGCATGCGCAAGACGCCAAATCACGTGGTAAATTAAGCAAGTGTATTTGCATAATGTGAGCCACGGATTGCTCTCTGTTTGAAGCGAACATGATTGATGCTTTACGCCTGTTGAAAAAGTCATGTTTGCTTCATTTGCGCCGAAATAAGCCCTGTCTCCCCTGAAAAGAAGATTAAAACCAGAAATCAAATAAATTAATACGGTATTTGTATTTGCCATGGGTTCTTTCCTTATGATTTCCTTTGACGTACAAGGCAGATTGACGAATCGAGAATGAAGTCATTGAACAGTGCAGGAGCCAAGACGTGATTCGAAACCTAATCGGAGAGATTGCTGTGTGCCTCGGAGATTGACTCGGGGTGGATGAAAGTCTTGTATTTGCCGTGCGCTTTTGCAGAACAAACTCTACAAAAACTAAAACGATTGATGGGTGGGATATTCGTTTACCCTGGCATAAGACTCCAGGAATAAGACACCACGGCTGTACGTCTCGTGCGACTGATGAAAGAAGGAGAACCGTTTGATCTCTAAACCCATGTAAGCCATCTAGATTTTAACCTGCGACCTCTTGCATGAGAGGCTTGTGTTTTAATGCTTTGAAATTCAAGCGGGACTGGCCCGTTTAGACTGCCATTTGTGCCAGTGTAACGTTTTTCAGTGAGGCCCGTGTGCCAGTGTGACATTTAGCGTGTTCCATTACTTCCACCGGCAAGGCACTAGCGCTTTCTCAGGCATGGACACTGGCGCGAAACTTCTGATGCATGTACATGTAGTGTTTTGGCCTTTTTATTGACAGATAAGTCCCAGCATTTCTTTTGACCACCCTCTGAGGCTGTTCGAACCAAACGAGCCTTTTCTCAACCGGACCACTATCAACTCCAACGAGAGAAATCGCCATAAAGTGAATGGCAACACTCTCAGTGGGAGTTTCAAATACGAATTACGAATTACAAATAATTTATTCCACTCTACATGTACATGTATAACAGTAGAAAAAAATTACCAATAAAATTACTGAATATAGAAGTATAAAACTTTTTACATAAGATTTACACGTCAAAACATAATCCCCCAATCACCGGTGGCGCCACCTGGCTTTCGCGACCTCACTCGAAGTCACAATTAATGGAGAGGGCGGCCCACATTCAGCATCTATGATGCAGTAAAAACACAATTTTCGCCTCAGCAGCAAACTTTTTTCCATTTTTAAAATCGTCATGGGAAAAACAGCGGTATGTGAACCCCAACTGTGCTGTACCAAGCATCTCTTAGATTATGTTGGGTCATGAAATCGCTGAGACTTCTTGATTACCAATGTTTCATATCCCACTTGGGGCCCATTCAAAATAGAAGCTGACACAAAATCGTTAACAAGAGGTTAAAATCGATATGCAGGACTGACTTCCCTCGAGTCTTACTACGCCTTTTTGGTAAATTGAACTTCTTAGTAAACTGATGGCGTGTTTGAGATGGGGATTTTTTTGGTACCAAGGATGAGAGTCTGATCGATCGATTCCTGATTAAATGGCATCAATATCGTCGGCGGACGTGAGGAATGTTCGCCTTCAGTCACACGAACGGTCTCTAGAGTAAATATATACCCTCCTTATGAAGAGGACCTAATATCCTCTGGCCGAAGGAAGTCGTACCGAGTCTGGTCGTCCCTCGCAACTGGGCCTTGGTACTGGAGAATAGGCGAAGGCTAATTTTTGCACGGTTTACACTCTGTATTCTTAGCAGTCGATGGAGGTTTTTTTCAATCCTTCAGTTCATTAGTTTCTTTGGTCGACTTTTTGTGTTTGTCACTTGGTGTAAGCTGGAAACGCTTGTTCCAATATTTTGATGAGCGATTTTGCTAAACGCACCCTTATGAAAATCTTCATTTTACCATGGTAATTACGAACGGTAAAGGACAGTTTACCATGGTATAATTGGCTTTCACCATGGTAAACCTTCTTTTACTGTTCGAAATTACCATTCACCATGGTAAAATGGAGAATATTTTTTATAAGGGCAGAGAAGCATCAGAAAAGTATGACGGCAGTAACTCAGGAGAATCCGATGCTGCTGGGATTTCATTTCTGATTCTACACCCACTTTAGTGAGAATTTTCAACTCTACCTCTGCCTCTGATAAGAAGCTAAGGACAACAGCCTTATACCCTCATTACAAGTGTCCAAAAGTGGCAAGTTGCCTGTCACTGGATATCTGAATAGGGAAGTGAAAATCTGGCCAGTCTTGACACTTGTATTGTGGGGTGCTTGTGTAGTTGATGATGAACAACAAGGGGTGTGTAGGGGCCAAAAGACGCTTTGCCAATTCCATCATAAATTCTGAAAAACAAGCGAGCCCAGCCTGACCCATCCGCTCTAACTACCACGGCCCTGTTCGTATATGCACCTGATAATACAGGACCTTTCCCAAGGGGCTAAGTGACTGGCTGATGACGGAAATATTCGCAACATGTACCGATTTCACTTTTGATTTCGCACGTTATACTTAGTCACAGAAGACATCTTGTTCGTGAGTGCATTGCAAATTATAGGTTAATCATAATGATACACAATATGTGTCCTTCAACAGCCTCAGCTCCCCATGTTGACGAGGAAGTGAACGAATCGCCTACTCCATCAGGATGGAGCGCCGTATCACGTCGTTTGCTTCGAAATCTTTTTTTATTTTTCTATTTATTTTTTATTTTCCGCGAATGTTGCTTCTTTTTAAATTCCCCAACTCACTCAAGGCAGTCTCAAAATCTTGATGTCTTGAATAATACATGCTCCATTCCTTGTAGCCTTTGGTACCAGATAAAAATGATTGACTTGGGTATTTTATTTTTCCGGTTCGTGGGAGGGGGGTCGAACTTGGCTCGAACAGATCTATTGAATCAGTTGCTTGTAAGGGAATAAGAAAGTGGAAAATAAGAAGTGGGAATTTTGCGCGAATTTTTCAATTTCTCAAATTGGGAGAAATTTTTTTCCCATTTTGAGAAACTTTCTTAAAGTGACATGACAGTTTGTCTGATTTTTCGGGCGATAGCAAACTAAACCATTGGTATAAGTTATACGACCCCTGGTGGCGCGAAAAGAAAACGAAGAAGATGGCGCGAGGAGAGACAAAGCCGAAGGTAATCCATTGCTATCGTTTCGACGGTTCTCCGCCATCTTGATTCTACGGAGATTTCATGCGTGCGCATTTACCTTGTAGGCGAAACAAAACATCTGATTGGTTGTGAGATATGAACTACATCCTAGGAATGTGCAGGCGAGAGTTCGCAAGAAATCCAAAATGGCGGAACCCGTCGAAAGGATGAATAATATGGATGTTGCCGTTCATCTGCCAATGTTCGTGATCAAATATCTCAGATCCTTATTCTAAGCCTTCAATCAGTATTCAAGTATCTGTTCCATCAGTTCGACCATCTGGCACTTCACAACCTTGTTGGAGAAGAGATATTCAAGTGTCGACTCTAAATGTCTTTGTAGGTACTGGCAACATCTCCCAGCATAACAAGTATTAAACGTCATTTTGTTGGTCAAATGTAGTCGATAGTCTACAGGAAATGTGTTTTCTAACTGGGTCAAAAGATCGTGTTGCCCTTTTTTGTTCAAAATGTTGCCCTTGAAATTGGATTAGACTTGTATCATGTTGCAGGCTATCTCTGAATCTCTGAATGTTTGATATTTTTCGCATCCTTGTAAAATTTTGGGAATAATTGCCCAATGGAAACTTACATGTAAAAACTCTTAGTCAAGTACAATGTATGTATGTACATGTACTATGTCCCTGTGTGCACAACTTGTCTGGACCTTAAAGGTGCTCTAGTTCGAATTGTAAACATTACGGTGTTCTGGTACTAACAAATCAGATAAAATCGAATTAAATCTCGCCTTTCACAACTTTTTATTTGTTTTTGAGCGTAAAATCATAAATATATTTATCAAGATAGATATAAAAATAGCTAACATTAATGTTTTGGTGCTGCCACCTGTCTGAGGAAAAATAACTATTATAATCAATCATGTAAATAAACAAACCGTAATGTTTACAATTCGAACTAGAACACCTTTAAAAACGTCCACTGTTTATCCACACAACTATTGCCTAACATATCCTGACATTGCTCTCGCTCAGTAAGCTAGACAGCACGTGGTAGTAATACATCATTGTTTCACCCCGCGTCGTTGACCAAATTAGTTCCATTCGTGTCTTGCATTCGGCCTGTACTTTGATCTTGTTTATTCGTTAACGAAAGTACGTTATATGCATTGGCTGTAGACAGTTGTCAATAACCGCAATGTTTAGCTGATCGTTCGTGGAATTAGCTGCTATAGACACGAAGGTGATGGGTGTCAAAGAAAGAAATATCATGTATCGGCGAGGAATAGTAATTTTTCTTATCAAACGGAATTTCCTGGGCTGACTGATGAGTGGAAAGGAGGAACATCGACGCCTGTCGCCTCTTGGCCAGTTTTTGGTTTGATTCCCTTGGAGACTCATTCCCGATATGGTGATAATAAAATATCCTCTGCGGGGATATTTACCGGGAGATGAAAACCGTGTCAGTGTTCTTTTTTTCTCTCTGGTTGAGCATCAGGTAAACGAAGTCCGTGGTCACAAACCAAGCGGCCACAAAAATTGGAAAGAGAAAGGGAGGCGCAAGAATTAAAACCTACGGCCAACGAGGACACAACAGGCGATTTGTATCTCCTGGCGACGATCATCGCCGCTGGTGCCCTCGTCTGCTGGAGGTTGGCATGATCACACCTGTAAACTGTTGCCAAGAAAAGTTTCCGAGTATCAAACATGGCAATCACATAACAAAGTTGAGTTTAAGTTGGCGATAGTAAAAATCACCAATGGGGATCATCGCTAAGGTAGAGGGCAGTACACCGAAACCAGGGACCTTATTCACGAAGCTCTCGTGACTTACGGGAGTGCGTAACGTATACTGTCCATTTGCGAACAACCTATTGTTCACCATCAGCCAGACAAAGGATTATGCGTATACCATTAAATCTAAGGGGGGAGGGGGGTGAATAAGGTCCCTGGTCCTATACAATGATCGCCTTTTGTGTGGGAAATTGATCAGGACCGGGGGGTAACGTTTTTCATTGAGCCATGTGTGCCAGTGTGATATTACAATAGATTGACGGAATAAGCGGCGACTTGACAATAGGCGACACGCAGAGAAACAGCGAGTCCGTTTCCAACTGTGTTCCGAACAATGGGAATAACACAAAAAAATTAAATGGCCACACTGAAAAACGTCACACCTGGATGCCACTTTTATTTCAATAGTTAAACACTAGTGACACCTATTGAGGCAGTGGGCTGGTCCCCATTGTTGCCTCGGGTCGGGGGAAGGGAAACTGGTGCCACTCACCAGGAAGCGATTTTCGCCAGAAGATAAAAATCGCCTGTTGTTTCCTCGTGTGCTAGAGGCTTTCGATGATCTAATCATGGAATGATTTGTTTACCGAAAAACGGTGGATTCCAAGGGTACATCCTCTTTTCCGAGTGGCCTTTGATAACCTGACTGTACGTAGCACGACAAGTATTGTGAATTTGTCAAACATTGTTAGGCAAAAAAGACAACCGAGATGACCGCGAAGTCCAATTTGTATTCGGGCAGAAAATCTCATCGTGTTTCCTTCAAAGATCATCAGCATAGGTAAAATCAATCTCCGCAAAAAACAAGTCTATAGAGGCACTGAATAGATTTCGTCCATTTTCTGCTTACATGGTTAGTCTTAGAAAGTCATCTCAAAGGTCCAAGGGCTCAGTATAATAATGGAAATGCAGCTTTTTGCATTCGGGGAATGGCATGATATGATGGATGAGGCAGATTTCTCAAAAAGAGCCTTTATATTCTTACCTATTCATATTGATGAGGTCTTGGCCAAAAGGCGTCACTAACGAAGCGCGATTGAGCGTGACATTTTCTCTACTAGGATTTACACGTTGATCAGAATTGATAGAGTCATCTTTGATTGCCTCCTTAGCTTAAACCGTTGACACTACGGGCCGTATTCTAGAAGCTTCCTCAACTCTAAGGTTTACCTTTAGCTATTGCTTGCTGGGCCGAATACAAAAGCTTAAAGTGGACCTCAGAGTTAAGGAGGCTTCTAGAATATGGGCCTACATGTAGGCCTACATTGTAATTTGCCTTCCTTTGCATAAAGTCGCTTCCTGGCTAAGGCTAGGCGCACATGGACGGAAAATCTGAATGCGTTAGGGGTGTTTTTAAAGTCGACTGACCCGGCTAAATGACGAGTCGAGCAGCGTTGGGTCAGTCAACTTTAAAACACCCCTACCGCTTTGAGATTTGCCGTCCATGTGCGCCCGCGGCCTGAACTAAACTTCTTGCGACAACAAGGCACTGGAAAAAAACACAACGGCCTAGCCATGTATACAAATAGGGGCCTAATATAAACGGCCTATGTGTAAACTCGGGCCCGACTCGGGCTTCGATGGAGCCGATCCTGTCTTCGGCACTCACGGCCCTGGTGGAAGTACAACACGATAGTTTATCGCAAGCAATGGATGTTCGTCTCGCGGATCACTTTCGATTTGTTACAATCGGTCAAATTTATCGTTTTTTTCAAAGTAATGATGGATCAATTCACCCAAATCAATCCATAATGGAAGGGCATATAACGGTAAGATTATTCAAATAAGCCGAAAGAGAAATGTAATAGCAAGTGAGAGTCACGGGCGTGGCCACAGACGGGCAGCATTTACCGCGACACACTGCAGGCCTACATTGTATACCGTAACGTAAGGTATCCGCCGCGGATTACTCGTACGAGAGTAACCCCATGCGTGCGTTTATACATCATGTCGTTCTCGTACATGTACATACGCATTAAATCTGTCGTTCCCGTAGGCCCGAGTAGGGGCCTATCGCGCCCCGACTCGGGCCTAACACACATGTTTGCCCACTACTGTCGGATGTGTGTGTAGGCCTGTACAGTGTACATGTAGGCCTGGCAGGCCTACCGTAATGTAGGCGTACTGAGTGACGCTCCTACTACTGTAGGCTACAGTAGGCTAACATGAGTTGGGGCGTTACTCACTACTCAGTACATGTAGGCCCTATGCGCGTTTAGGCCCTCTAGGCCTAAATACAGTGAGTGTGTCGCAGTGAAGTGCCCGTCTCGACGAACAATCAAATGTGGTGAGCTACAGTCAGTGTAGGCCTACATGTATAAGATATTGCAGAAACCGCAATGAAATTCGCATAATAATATGGGTGCACGTACATGTAGGCCTATTAATAGGGAGTTTTCGCAAAGCCCCCGAAACGCCAACGCGAACACCAAACCCATTGTTCGATGCCACGAACAGAGCACGGAACAAAAGGATAGACGTTCGCGTTGGCGTTTCGGGGGCTTTGCGAAAACTCGCTATTGACTCAAACGCCCTGAAATCCCCGGGCTTTCTGAGCCCCCGCTCTGAAAAACCCGCCTGAGACCCGACGCGCATCAACACTACTACAATTGTTTCCGCGAGGTCCAACGTATTTCCCTTTAGCTGTTTCACTCGCAACCGCGCCTGCCTCCTCCGCGCCCGCAAACGCCTCGTGGAAACACAGCGACCAGGGCTAAAAACGGCGGAGAGACATGTTTATCAGTGCCTCCCCGCCCATTGACACGTTTATCCGTCAGTCTTTTGTTGGGGGGCATTGTCAAACGTGGAGGGGGAGCAGTGAAAAATATATAACAGGTTCTATTGAATAAGTTCTGAAATATTATAAAAGGTTACCGGTACTCCTTTAGATCACCACAAAGACGCCTCTTTCCCACTGTATATGGCTTCGTCTGTTTTGCTACCTGTCTGTCCTTAGCAGACCGGGATTGTGCAAGTTTTTTCATTCCCCTAAAAAATTAACACGATTACCCAGCGTTAACGGAATTGCGATCGATTTCCAAAAATAAGTTGATTTTCCTTTATAAAAACCGTTCCGCATCAGATAGGCTAGCACTGATGCCAAGATGAAGCCATGTTGATTCCCTTTTCTGAGACTTGCCCGTTGACCCCGTTCATTTCAACGGCGGGTAGAATCATGTTCATGTGGCCGTCGATTAATTAGCCAAGGCAAGATTAAAATCGACTGGACAATTGGCGTTGCGTGCCAGGACCGAAGACACTGACAAGAAGTAAGCTAATTTAGTGCCGACACAAAAGATGAATACCGAATTTCCTCTCGAAAGAGGAGGTTCAACAGTTTCTTCATGGACCATTTTATATTGAGTGGAAAACGAAAAACACACCTACAGTGTAAAACGTATAGAAAGAGAACTCAGATAAAAAATTAGTAATCCCTTAACCAGGATGTTATGACGCCTCATTTTGCCATAATGCAATGTTCTTTTCCTCGAGTTCAATGCCCAAATCCTCATTATTAGCCGGATTCTGCGTAATGATATCCCTCAGCAAGTTTAAAACCCAGTCTGTTCCGAAACATACATCATAGGCTTAGCAGCTGTCAAAGAGGAGACTGGCATTTGTAGTATGTCGTAATTACGCCAGGGGCAATCATAAGGTATTTACGANCGATTACCCAGCGTTAACGGAATTGCGATCGATTTCCAAAAATAAGTTGATTTTCCTTTATAAAAACCGTTCCGCATCAGATAGGCTAGCACTGATGCCAAGATGAAGCCATGTTGATTCCCTTTTCTGAGACTTGCCCGTTGACCCCGTTCATTTCAACGGCGGGTAGAATCATGTTCATGTGGTCGTCGATTAATTAGCCAAGGCAAGATTAAAATCGACTGGACAATTGGCGTTGCGTGCCAGGACCGAAGACACTGACAAGAAGTAATTTAGTGCCACCACAAAAGATGAATACGGAATTTTCTCTCGAAAAGAGGAGGTTCAACAGTTTCTTCATGGACCATTTTATACTGAGTCGAAAACGAAAAACACACCTACAGTGTAAAACGTATAGAAAGAGAACTCAGATAAAAAATTAGTGCCCCTTAACCAGGATGTTATGACGCCTCATGTTGCCATAATGCAGTGCTGGTTCTTTTTCTAGAGTTCAATGGCCAAATCTTCATTATTAGCCGGATTCTGCGTAATGATATCCCTCAGCAAGTTTAAAACCAAGTCTGTTCCGAAACATACATCATAGGCTTAGCAGCTGTCAAAGAGGAGACTGGCATTTGTAGTATGTCGTAATTACGCCAGGGGCAATCATAAGGTATTTACGAAGCTTCGAATGGCTGGAGTTATTGAGTAGCCATTTCCACAAAGTACATCGATCTCCGGATCGCCGTAAACAACATATCCTGTAACTAAATCTACCAAGGTGTGAATGATGATAACTTAATGGTAGTCCTAAATCCTAAATCACGAAAAGGATGGCAGAATTGGCCGTTGTACGAGTGCCGTTCAATCGAGTATAAATTCCTTTAGTCGATTTAGCTGAGACCATTACCCATATCTTGACAACCATTTGATCATTCTTCTCCTCTGATATACATGTATAAAATACTTTGAATTATACAAAGAATAGATCCATACGCATGTAAATCTATCAAAAATAACAAAGCTGTATCGTCCTGTCATTTTTAGTCATCGGCCATTGATAATACTTGCGTACGAATGAAGCTGAGCGGATCAAACACAATTTTGCCATTTTCTAATTCTACATCCATTTGATCACGATTATTTGTTATTGTCTGCATGCATTTGATCACGATTTGCCATTGTCTCCATTCAGTAGGCCTACAGATAACGATTTGTTGTCGTCTCCATACACTAGATCACGATTTGTTATTGTCTACGCATTGGATCACGATTTGTTATTGTCTCCATACACTAGATCACGATTTGTTATTGTCTTCATGCACCGGATCACGATTTGTTATTGTCTACGCATTGGATCACGATTTGTTATTGTCTCCATACACTAGATCACGATTTGTTATTGTCTCCATAGACTAGATCACGATTTGTTATTGTCTACGCATTGGATCACGATTTGATTGTTATTGTCTCCATGCACCGGATCATGATTTGTTATTGTCTACATGCATTGGATCACGATTGTTATTGTCTACACACATTAGATACACATTACATAATTTGTCATCATACTGTAGATACATGTATAGGCTAACCATACATGTAACACTTCTATCGTTGAAACCATTACCCGTGCCTTTTCGTCCGACATTTGAATGATATTTCTTGATAGATCGATATAATGATGGCCAATACGGTTGGCGCAGACAGAAAGTACACGTACATTGTACTTGTAGTCTTAATTTCGCAAGAAGAAAATTACTAGTTCCATCCGTGACCATTGTGTTGCTGACGCCGCGGTAGAAAACACCTAACTCTAGATTCAGACCATTTCAGTAATTGTCTAGATTGCAATCAACAAATACCATTTCTATCACAGTAGGTGAAATTTTCGTGTTACTATTTCCGCCAGTCGTCATTCATCAGCCATTGTTTGCGCACCCATTGACACCTGACCATATCATTTCCGCTCACCAAGAAAGATCATCACTTCTTGAATACACTCAATGGCTGGCGCTGATCAGGGAGTTACTCTGTAAATTCGATGACGCCTTGCCTATTGACCCAAATCCCCAACCGTGTTGCTTATTTCCATCGGGCTGTATTGTATAAAAATATCGATGATGATAACCTGGCCCGTGCCCTTTTTGATACGCCCCCCTGGTTGTTTCCGATCGTACCAATCACCGTAGTGCTGGTGAACCGGAACGGCACGCGGATTGGTTTCGGCCAATGAGCAATGCCGATTAACATTTCAAAATTCCTTCCTCGAAGGAAATAAAGAACGGTTCGCCTCCTCAGTGGAGTTTCGAAAGGGTTCAGTTACGTTGACCTTTTGGATGATAAATTTTCTTTTATTGAGTTGGTTGTTGTCCACGTTCTACGACTCTACTTGTTGCTATAGTTCTTACATCGTCAGACATCTTGGTAGTCATCCAAGCGCCTTTGGGAAAGGTGATGACATTTTGGACTTCCCTGCAGAGAGAAGACCAACCTCAGATGTTCAGCTTGCTACAAAGTCTTCCAGAAAACACTTCGTTACATGCTTGGATACATTATTCTCTGATGCAAGATCATCTTCGAAGAAGTTATATCTGATTCGTGTGTCTATTTTCCAGGCGAATTTAATCAAGCGAAACTCGTGCTTTTGGTGAATGACCTGGCTTACATAATCTGCCGTGACGCACGTCGCCTTCCGTAGCGCCAAGTAGCCTGGCTTGCGGTTGACATTTGCTTGAGTCTGCAGACCATGAGATTGATCTTAGGGAATGATCCAATCTAAAATGTCACGGGTACCTTTGAACTTCACGTGTCCCAGGAGTACTCTTCGCCTGACAAGCCGAATTCTTTGCGAGAATTCTGAAGGCAGGTGTAATGTTTCTCAGTGTTTCGCAATTTCCCGTGTGCATTCCGCAGGCAGCGTGCATTCTTGCTTCCAAACACAGGTAGTGCAGTGCTGACAGGCACGGCCACTGTACCAAGGCCTATGATAATGGCGTATAAAGTAAAAACTGCTAGGCCCATATTTAGTCGCAGCTGTTCAGGAAATAGGCAAAGTACCCCACACCTCCATATATTAACCACAATAAGCACCATACCGGAAGATTTCAGAAGAGTACCTTAATGCCCTATCGCAATGAGCTAGTTCTTGGTACTTTCTTGAAGATGTTGCCGAACGGACTCAAACTGTGTGCGAACGGAGTGGACGTAGTGGCAGCTTTTTACAGTCTTTACGAACTTCATGGACTGGCTTGGATGGGAAGGGTGCTCCAGCACTTCGAGACATTATTTGGCCAACGTTACACGTTCTCGGCCCGTTTTACGATTTTTTAGGATGGGCAGGACGTTTTGAGAACTACATTAGTGTGACAGCACCTTTAGCGTGATTCACACTGCGTTTTATTTTTTTTCGTGTGGGATCGGAAGGCACATGTTGATGAAGGCTTCTAAGCTACTTGTCTCTCGATACTCACAACAAGATATCTCGGTTGACTAACTGACGCCCGTAGGTGTCATCAGCCTCCTAAATGATTACCACTTAAGTTGAAGCCGCCACGTAAAGGAGAAGTTTTAATGATATATCACTTTCTCGAAATGTCAAGCATGATTTTTTTTCGTGACGATGCGTCTTGTAGTTTGCCGAGAGCCTAATTTCTCCATCGAGTTTATTTTTTCACGAGGAACTTATCATCGAAGGATTGACGTGATAGATCAACGGTCCGAGAACACGATAACTCGGAATATTGCACGATTACGCCAGTAATTTGAAAAAAAGGGAGACACTTAACTTTGACAATTTCAGAAGTCGAGCGTGCGGTTTCGTTGAAAACAGGTGAAGTTGGTCTCATGTTGTTTCGTTTGATGAGCATCAGGGAAAAACATTTGCGAAAGGCAAGCGAAGTTCTTAAATGGCTTGGTGAAATTTCAGTATCGGTTAAAAAGGCTGCCTCGCCGTAAGAACTGTAATTTGAACGTTCCTCTTAAAACCTGGATGTTGTATAAAGATGTAACACTTTTGATCAAATTTAATAAGTTGGTGAAGGAATATGAAGAAAAAAATATTTATGTTTTGAAACTCCGACATGTACAACCCATGAATAAAAAGCGTTACATCCTTATACTCAGGAGTTCTCAGTGTGGTGATTCAAACACAAAATTATTTTATTCGTACGCGATTTTACTCATGCATAACTAATCGTGTTGACTAGTTTTGCAGTTGTTTAGGCAAATAGAAGGGGTGACAGCTTATTTCGTAATCACCGTCACCCCTTCCATTTACCACATGAACTGCAAATGCGACAAGCACCATTAGTTATGCATCAACGACTTCGCGTACGAATAAAATAATTTTGTGTTTGAATCACTACACTGGTTCTTAAGGCAAGACATCACGCTGGTGATTCAAACACAAAATTATTTTATTCGTACGCGAAGTCGTTGACGCATAACTAATGGTGCTTGTCGTATTCGCAGTTCATCTGGTAAATGGAAGGGGTGACGGGTGATTACATAATAAGCTGTCACCCCCTCTATTTGCCTAAACAACTGCAAAAATAGTCAACACGATTAGTTATGCATGGGTAAAAATCGCGTACGAAAAAAAGATTTTTACGTTTGAATCACCAGCGTGGACATGTACCCTCTTCAAGACGATCGAAGCTTATCTGCTTTTGCACTGTCACATAGCCTCCATCTGGATACAAGGTCAAAATTTAGCTAGTTTTTGAACAAACCCAACGAAAGACCAGCGCAAGCGTCTGTCTTTTTGTTCGATGCTCTTCTCGTTGGCATTTCAGGAGCTTTGCGAAAACTCTCTGACCACCTTTCATCGGTACCCGATATCAATAGTCCCCAGTGATGGGATCGTGTTCCACTGTTGAAGCGTCATTCCGTGAAAATGGCATGTACTAACATCTCTCCCGTCTCCTATTTCATTTGGTGACCGCTATAGATCTGTTCTGACCTGTCTGATAGACATATTTCTGGTAATATCCCCTTTTCATTAATACTGACATCGCCTCGTTCAACCCATTGTCAAACTGTCACGGCCTGTTTGTCCCTTATCCATGTTGTTTGGCCCATCATTTAGCCGTCAATACGAATTTATTTGTACTGATCAGACATTCTGACAGCCGCCAATACACACTCGATTGATACACACTCGATTGAACCGTGTAAGTTGTGTCGTGCAGTATTAATGCAGCTGTCAAAAAATCAGGTGCATTAGAGGCAATTTTCTGTGCAAAATTCCATTTTAGGATCCCAAATTTCTTTTTGGGTAATCTTTTAGCGACAGCACTACGTTTTCTCTACCTGGCAGCAAAGAGCTCGCGTGCAATTGTCCACTTTAGCCAGAACATAGCGTCCAAAATGAGCTTTTAATCAACTTTATATCATTTATATTTTAGGCCGAAGTGACCTCCACCTGAACGGATCAACCTTGCTCGCCCTCGTTGCATTGCACATGACCTTTTCTTTAGATTAGCCCATACAATTAATAAGCAGGAAAGATAGTGCTAATCGACTCAATTTTATTGACATTTGCATTATTGATATCACCATTCAATGCCATTTTCATGCACGATCAAACGACCGTAAAACAATTCTGTGGCACGCGATATGTCTAGCCATAAAGTCATCGACCTTGACCTTAGGGTCGTAAGCTCATGAGAGCCACGCATTGATTGGCAGCATTGATTGGCGGCTTTTATACGGCAGTTTTGATTGGTCGTCTAAACTGTTCGAACAAGTGTGGATAGTTGGCGGGAGAATCGTTCACTTGCGATCAAAATGGCATTTTCTGCTTTTTCACAGCACCATTTGAAAAACTGATAATATTAGATTGGATGACAAATATGCTCTTTGTTTATATTGTCCAACGGCAATGGGCATGCTGATCGTAAAATTACGGAAATTAACTTCGAAAAATGGCAACTGCAATGGGAAATGTGCGTGCACCTCTCATGATGAGCATAATGACTTCAAAGCATAACACAGAGTGACATCTGTTTTAATGGTATCGGGCATACATTTGGAGAGGGGACCGTTTTATCATGCAGATCGATTTTTCAGGTGAAAATCATTAACTGGGGCAGGTGATGGGACTCCTAGAATTGCAGTTCCGAGTTAGAATAACCTACGTTTTCAAGGTTATATATAATTCGAATGGTCAGGATTTCGATAGCCATAAGGTGTTATCCTTCGTTGCTGAATTAACGCAGGACTTAATCAATTCCTGTCAAACCGGCAGGCCTATATCTGCAGTTGTACACAATAAGGTGATATCAAATTCAAACATGAACTCTAATTAGCTCGTACACCGATATCTAACATACTACCAAAAAACAATGATATACATGTAACAGACAACAGGCGTATGCTGTAGCACAATTTTTGCGATAGTTCCAGTCGCAAAATATATACAGAATAGTACCCCAGCTAAAAAAGTCATTCCATGAGAGAACGATTGCACCCAGGTCTGATTCCTACAAGTCTGTCTGTTCGTAAGAATCAGAGTCATAGTATATGCCAACTGTACACCCCACTCAATGGTCCAAGTAGAGTACAAACGAATTAATCACGGCAATGCAATGTTAATTATTATACTGAAAAGGTAATTCCAGTGCAATGTCAGAGGGGCGACGCCATTAATGGCCCAATATAAGTGCTAATAGTGCTCAGTGCCAACTGCTTGCCATTTCTCATCGGGTAAAAGGTAAAGGCTACTTTTGAGCAACTTGCCTTCATAACCATTGCTCATTGGCTGGTATTCATAAAAGTTAGCAAATGCTTTTACTTAAGACTTGCACAGCAGTGTCCAATGTAAATGTACTACAAAATTTAAAGTAAAAGCATTTGCTAGCTTTTATAAATATCAGCCATTGTCTCATTTGTAGTTGACAACGACACCAACGTATTCCTATGGGGGACAAAGGGTGACGTCATTCCTGATACATGTATTTACATGTACAATGTACGCCGCCATTTTTAATGGCAAACTGAACATGCAAGACTGATTTTTCTTTAACAATGGCAATTACAGTCACCAATATTGTCGTACAGAACATTGGATCATACGATGATGACTTATCCAAGACAAATCTGAGCTACGAGGGTGCGGGTCAAAAAAGTTAATAAATCTCAATTTAATTGCTTTGTTGCAGCTGCGGTCAGCTGTTGAACCAGAACCCTATTTTTTAGCTCCATGTCGAATTCTCAAGAATTTATGAATTTTGTGTTATTAGGCCTACTAGGTGCACGGCCTTAACGATTTTTGTTTTGTTTTGTATACGCAGCGAAACCGCAGTTAAGGTCATCAAGACCTGGCTTGGTCATTGGGATCTACATGTAGATTCTCCAACATTATCATATCAAAAGCGTCAGTTCCAGGATTCGATTTGAAGATATCAACAGCCTGTTGTGTGTTCAGCAATCCCGACATCAATAACAGGAGAAGCTGGACCCCCGGCAAAGCCAGACAATCTCTGAGGCCTTAAAACTGCGATTTAGATGCACTCTCTAGTAACTGGTGCCACTTTGGCACCACATCAGACAATAGAGGGCACGTACATGTAGGGCCGTATGCACCAACGAAGATTATCTTGAATTCAGGTTGAGCCACAACCTTTTCCATTGTCACATCATGCCCTGGCAAACCTGAACAATTGAAAAACTGTGGCTCAACCTGAGTTCAAGATAATCTGCGTTGGTGCATATGGCCCTCTAGAGATTCTACTCAGAAGATCCTGACAATCAAATTCAAGTTAGGAAAAACAACAGAAAACTTGAACCCAATTACTGCATTAGACATTCCGGTCATGCTTTGGGATATGTCACGGTGTTGCATCTATGGTAATTTATGCACAGTCTGTGTACGGTGGTATTCACACCAACATGTCCAAAATATTGGAAACTATCAAAAGCGGCGCTGAGAGGGAAGCAAGCTGCCGCTGAAACGAATGCACCCGAAATCAACAGGATGCCCCGCGCATATTCCCGCAAAAATCAATATGAGCCCACGGAAAGAGGCAAATATCAATATTCGCGGGATTGACGTCATTGGTACGCTGTGCCTGCCTGATGGTAACGACAAGCGAGCTGTGCTGAAATTCGAATATTCGGCTGGCTCTCGCTGAAACAGGTGCGAAAATATACCCGCTCACAGCGAAAGTGTCCATCCTCTGTAACGATTCAAAATTTCAATCGAAAATATTACCGAATAATCTCGTAGTTGCTTCCATCGTGTGTGTTGGTATTTCCAAGCTAATAGCCTGGTATTGGACGATATCACCTCCTCAGTTGGACACTAGGCAAATAGCATGCTATGCTAGCTGGTTGCTTGGATCCATAAACTGTGCGTTATTGGATGTAGACTAGGCTACTGCTGTGCGTGGTGAAATTCTGTGGAGTGTCGGAGGGCCATGGTGTCGGCTATGGTTCGGAGATTCGAGCTCTGACGAGCGTCAGGATTACCCTTAGACGATAAAGCGGGTGAAATGTAAGTAAAGCATTTCAAGATTTTACTTAATACTTGCTTTATTTTTTCATATCTTTTCTTCAGAAATTGCGGATTAAGTCGATCTGCAGTGAGAGCGATGTGCTTTATTTCTCATTTAAAAAAATCCTTCTTTGCAGGGCTTAAGGTTTCGGTTTCTCTGTCGGCGACATCAAGATGTACTTTGCATGTTGGATTACACCATTTAATTTGGTGCAAAAATTGAGACCTCTTGTTAATGACGATTAGCCACTTGGTACAGTAGGCCCACTCTCCTTTGTCACTACGGCTATTAAATGAACTGAGAAAATGTTCACCCCTCAGGACCCCTCAAACCTTTTACAGTCCCTTTTGCATCTCCCCTTCCCAACACCGACATTCACACTACACTGTAGCTGAGTATGCCCCTATGTCAAAATGGGTTAAAACCGTCCTCGCAAATGTCGACAGTTTTTTCCTAATAAAAAATGATAAAAAATGACACTAATGTATAGACTGCCTTCGTTGTCAGGTCATCCAGGCTTACAAATGCTTCGAAAGTCTCCCTCCTCACTTACTACACGTATGTTTCTTCAAAAAAAGAGTCAGGTGCTAGGGATATGCATGATGAGAAAACTGAGAAAAATTTTGAACCCTCAGACCCCCAAACATCCCTTTTGCATCTCCTTCCCAACACCGACAACAACGCTATAGCTGAGTGTGCCCCTTTGTCAAAAGCATTTAAAAACGTCTTCGAAAATACTGACAGTTTTTTCCAAACAGATTTTATAAAAAATGATAATGTAAACGATTATCATCGTGTTAGATCGTAGGCGGACAAAAGTTCGGAATATCCGCCCTCTTCCTTAGTATGCTCCTTCAAAATACAAAAGGAATACAGGTTTTAAGAATATGCATGATGTTGTTGACGACGACCGTCTGAGTTGAGGCATTCGATTCGATCGGTAGGAAATAAGGTATCCGAACATAACGGCGCCGTTCCTGATACACTTTTTTGCCTCGTGAACTCAGTTCAGCATACACCATTGCGATGGAATTCCCTTCCATGATCACCATCTAACCAATAATTTATTTTCCTTTGGTTCAAAACAAATTGATCACCATCCAATATTTGCCACGATCAAAATGAAGGTTACCTTTGGAAGTTTTGAAGATACAAGCAGTTTGAATTTGAAGTATTTTTCATTACATGTACACTCTAAGGCCACCAGGAACGTACGCAATGCGGCGTCAAGGTATCCGAAAATATGTTGCAGTTCTTAGCGTATGTCATTACATACGCATACAAACTACTTCTTTTATTCCCAAGTAGATGGCTGCAAGCACTTATCCTTGCATTTTAGTTATCAGTGTTGTATATTACAGTAATTCTGACCTTTGATCATAAAATTGAATTCATCTCGTCGATTGGTTTTTCAAGCTGACACAGTTGCCCTGTGTTGAATAAGTATCGGAGTTGAAAATATAACTCCAAATATCTGAGTCGAAATTCTTTCGATGATTAAATAGAAGCGCCCGCAGGGATGTGCGCTTCAACTCCACCTGAAGTCATTTTTTCATCATGGATCCATATAGTTCTTCATAGGTTACGTGTGATGTTGATGCAATCTGTTCAAAGAGGTATTTCCTGAGGTAAATTTGATTTGGGGTAATGAAGGCTAAAATGTTAAACAGGTTGAAATCAGGAGTTCGACCTGATCCACAAATTGCAAATACCGTTTTCTATATAAATAGGACGATATACAAAATATACACCAAAAATGTATAAGGCGATCGGCTTGACAATGAATTTTTTGAGAATACGTAGAGAGCGGAGGTTTCAGATGTATCAACTCACTTGCTCTACAACACAAAAACCGTAACTCGGAAGTTATGTCTTTCTGAACAGACATTGATAGTTGCAAGACTCTCTACTTGCCTGATATTTGATATTCTACATCTCATGGTGTCATTTAACATAACTTATCACGCAGAGTACAACATCAGATTGAGGGGTAAATGTTCTTTAAAGGAAAAGGAACTGATCAAGACCAAAAAAGCCGAACTTGATTTGGTATTGGGGAATGTATGGGCGGTATTTCCCTCTGCGATTTTGTTTTGTATTTGTATTTGATTTTTCCGTCAGGGCTGACGCCATAGCATTATTGGCCCTGATAAGTACGGAGGAGGCCATCTCAAGCTACTCCCTCTGCGATTATCCTTTTTGGCGGAAAATACCGCCCATACTATGGTCACTTCCCGGATTGAGGGACCTGTAAACGTGTTTCGCCTCAGAAATTGGACTTTCAGGGATGTTCCTCAGGGTAATGTGCTTTGTGTCTTCGGATGAGGATTACCGCTGTCTATTATCGTAAAACGATGAAATGTGTCAGTCCTATTTCCAGGGCACAGTTTTTTCCCAAAGTCCGGAGGATCTGCTCAACTTACGCGAAGACGCTCCCGTTTATATAAAACTTATCGTTGTTGTTCTTCAGAAATACTGTTCTGCTCAGTAACCAATCAAATCTGGCGATTCAGGTCATTAATGTCTTAATAACTATAACATCGTAGGAAATGTTAGTGTTCCAATGTTGGCAGGTGATTCATTAGAAGTGTGTGTAGTCTAGCGCTCATCCCCGATACAACCACTGTCTCTATTTTGTGAGGCCATGCGTATACAGTGAGTACAACAAACCAGGGATACAACCACCTTTATTTCCGTTATACATGATCTTCTTCAGTTGTTTATTCAAGCGGAGGCAATAGTAAGACACATCAATAACGCGCGGCTACTACTGGTCGCCAAACTCACCACACCCGAATTCACTCTACTTGTATTTTGAGAGTACGATGCTCTGCTCAGTCATGTCTGTGTTCTTCGGACTAAGATACAACTTGTGGACTTCCCTGCTGTTTGCATGCCCTCATCTCGAGAAACTCTTAGTGGTTGACTGTCTTTTATTGTAACATCCCTCTAGTTGTCAGCATCTTGCATGTCCTTACATACATGTAGGCCTATTCAGATGAGACAAGGACCGTTCCGCACGGCCATAATTTTTTGATCGAAGTTCTTAGACCTACCACCAATAGGAGCAATCAGCCGTGCTTACATTCGGCTCGGCCTCGCCCGGCCTCCTTCGGGTACTTCGGGATTTGTCGGAAGTCCGGCTCGGCTATATAACAATACGCGCCATCTTGAAACGGAAGTGGGTCCTCAGTTCCGGCGATTTACTAACCCATTCGTCCGCCGGATAAAATATAGTGCCCAGGTGATGGTGTCTAGAATTACACGATATACGCATATTTTTTGAAAATTCATCATTGTATATATGAATTACTTAAAACTATAGATTTATGCGTACATAAGATCAAGAAAAGTATGATATTATGTTGCTGGATGCTGCATGTTGTCTCCCAGTGGTTTCCATGGTTCCCGGAAATCAGTCTACGCATGCACAGTACGTATTAAGTAGTGCTCCTAACGCGGATGAATGTCTATCCAAGATGGCGGTATTCTTCATACAGTAGAGATACTTTTCGTCTCGTCAGAAGTGAAACATCGAAAAAGTATCTCACAACGTAGAATGCCGTGCTTATTGCCAAAAGACGGCAGCAAAGTTCCTGCCGAGCAGACCAATACAAAAGAAACTTCTCTTGATTGGTGCTCAATCGAGCACGACGATGAATGGGTCCGCGTGGCATTAAGTTGGGACACCTATTGGTCAACTGACGGACAGCTCCAATTCAGGGCCTACGGCTTCTGTACACTCGTCTGTGCATGAGCCCCGATTCGGCATGCTTACGATTATGTGGAACGGGCATCAGTATTCAAGACATTCTTAGGATCGTAACATTCCTTAGCATCGAGGTGGCCCTAATCATCCAGGACATTCCTCGACATTGAAGTCCTCTTTCAGGATCGGCGCAGACGCCTGGTCCATCAGCGTTAGGTGTGGTATTGAACACATATCTAAGAAAATTCCAGCCATCGGTGTTTATGTTGACTTGGTTTGAAGTTTCCAGCAGGGCAAACAGTTGAGGTTAAATCAGATACTTAGCCATCTCGATAACAGCACGAAAATGCCAGTTAGTTCTTAAATACATAAATATTTCGCACATCATATACAATCTTGCCTTGTTCGACGTATACCATTTGCTCTTTTAAGATATGGCTTCTCCACCAGTTTTCTGCCATGCGTCTGTGATATCATATCTTAAAAGTACAAAGTCGATGGGCATTCTGGAAATTTCAGCTTTTGCTTTGTTCTGTATTTCCCACCCGTTGATGAGTAATCAATTTGTAAAATGTGTCGACAGGTGTGGAAGAATTGGCAGTGCGTATTCCCTTTACTACTTTTTGTAGTACCGGAGATGAAGGCAAATTCATTTGAACGAATCCTTAAATGTGCCCACAGGTCGACATTGCGTCTTGAAGCAACTCGACGGATCCGTCGCAGATCAAAAACTACCACGCGCAGGTCGGCATTTCAGCGATTGAGAGGAACTCGGAGCAATTGGCAGTTCTTCGAACAGCACGTTCAACTACCGGATCCGGCAGTTGCTCAGAGATCGCAAGCGCGCTCAGGTCGACAAAATCCGCAACTGATCAGTCACTCCGACGAGTTGCTTCCATCGCCGGAAACCTAGTTGCCGCGAGTTGCTTCAAGACGCAATGTCGACCTGTGGGCACCTTTATATACCATTATATTAACAATTATCCGTAGCAATCGGGGATTGTGAGTTTGGCCGAGGTTGGAACGAACGGCTCGGCTGGAATTGGCGCACCCAAACGGGTGCGGTAGGGAGAATTTTAAAGCAATCGAAATACATGTACATTGCTAAAAAAGTAAAATTGCGGTCACAAAAAAGTTCTCTTCGCAAATTAAACCACCCGTTGCATAAGGATATGTTATCCTCTATTACCATGCCGAATTTGAGGCAAAACAAAGCTTCTAAGTGTGACTTTATTCGTCCCCCTTCCAGCATTATTATATAGATTTCGTCATTAAGTACGCACAGAGGCCAGGGGTACTTGATATTCAAGATATTGAAGAAACCAGCGTCTTGAAGTGGAAGTGATATTGGATATTGGATTTAATTCTCTGTGAAATGAATGTGTGATTAAGGGCAAGGCTGGTATCAAACGCCGAAAGCGATGCAGTTGGGTGAGGTGGTATTCGACAATATAGGAATTCGCGTTTGGTCTCAGTACACAGTTTTACTGGCAATGCATCGAGATCAAGTACCGCATGACGACGAGAAAATAACGCTGCCCTCAGTTGTTGCAGGGATTTGACAATAAGTGAGGTTTCGCAATTCTGACGAAACACGAAGTACGAAATTCATGTACGAAATTCAACTTCATTTCCAGGACCTAAAGTATTTCTGGAGATGGTTGGTACCACAAAATGTCCATGCTGCCAGTGGTCTTTTAGCATATCAAGTGAGACCGAGAGAGTTATGGTGCATCTTGAATTTTTAAGTTTCCATTTCGGATCTACGAAGTGGAAACGAAAGATTAATTTCAAAGGTTGATATTCACCGCAGTTCTACGCTAAAGACGCTCTTGCAGCAGGCGATATTTTTGGTGCCAACCATCTCCTGAAATACATTACGTCATGGAAATGAAGTCCAATTTCGTACTTCCTACTTCGTGTTTCGTCAGATTTGCGAAACCTCACTATTGTCACCTTGCTATGGAATTCACTTCAAAGGCAAGAGCATAGCATCAACGAACGATATACGTTAAAGTCACCTGAAAGCCCAGCACTGCAGGGACTCTTTAGAAAATGAGTGCTTCAGCAAAGATCTTCTTGGGAAGCATTGACTGATCGATTGGAATGATTAATTGAATGATTCTCACGTGTACTTCAGCGTAGGAAATATCATTCAGCTGTATCCGTTGTTTTTCAGAATGAACAAATTAAAAAAATATTTACTCAAAAAAGAAAAGAAAAGAACCTGTCCATACAGAAGATTTTTGTTCAAGCTGCTTTTTAAATTTGCAAAGAGTGGACTCTAAAATTCTCATTAATCATCGTCAGAAGTCCTATCGATGTAAAAAATTGACCATCACCGATGCAATACTTTGAAAGATAAAAAATATCATGATGGCGTCCACTGATAGGATGATGACAGAGGATTATCGAGTTTATTGATGGCTAGTTTCTGTCCGTTGATGTTTTAATGGAACTATGACATGGTATTAGTCGCCAAGTCGACCGGTATTCGAGTTTACCATAAACTAATACAAGATACCATGGTATCTTTTATTTGCATGAGTTTACGAAATCAATTTATTTATTTTTTTTCTTGAGGGAAAATTTCAATTGGTCACCATCACATGTACATTGTATCTGACTGCATTAAGAGTGGTTATATGATTCGTATGGGGAGTGTAAAGCGAGAGGACATACCTAGTGTAAGCAAAGTGAATTTACGAGTTGGGATGCGTTAGAAAGTATACAGCCCCTTCCACCTGCATTCGTATAATGGTCTAACTCTGCACCAAATTCGCACTTCTAGGAACAAAGAGATTGATTTTGCCAGTTTTCCTCCAACATTATCATATTAAAAGCGACATTATCATATATCAAAAGCGACAGTGTCAGGACTTGGATTCGAAGATATCAACAGCCTGATATGTGGTCAGCAATGCCGACCATCACCAACAGGAGTGACAGGAATCAACTCCTAAGAATGCACGTCGCCAAACAATAGCCCGCTGTTGTAAGGTTATATTTGAATAGTTATGGTCTCTATAGCCACATATATTCTATCACTCGCTGAACAATAAGACCGGACTTTGATTCCAGGGGACTTTGCTCCCTGTCACACCGGCAATGCCAGATCTCTGTGGCCTTACAACTACAATTCAGCCATTATTCTTTCCTCCCTTACACGCCACTAATCCATCAAACCCAAATCCAATCGATTCGTTTTATAACCTTTCCAATCTTCTAGCCTTCAGTATCTTCGTCTACAATTTCGCCATCTCCAGCTCATCAGTGTTACATCCAACCCACCATATGTCGACCGTGTCGACGAAAACATCATTCATTCTCAATTCCATACTCCAGAAATATCCCCGGGGGAATTTTGATTGCGCGCTTACAGCGAGGAAATCACTTCTTTCTCCAGCTGAAATCTAATGCAATTATTGTCGAGCATGAAGATATTGCTTGGCTAGTCGTCTTTGTGTTACGGACATGAGTTTTACACCGTGTAGTGCTAGCATATTGACTATAGGGCATGTCTGTTGCTTCGCTAGCGGCTTACATGACCAGAGAAATGGCATATGGTTGCATTCATTAGTGGACATTTCTTGCCCGTTGTCGACCATTTATTGGTACATGTATGTGGAGATCTGTCGACGTTATATATATTTTGCGTGATTCTGGAGTATCTTTAGCTTGCATAATGTAGGGAATGGTACATCCTTCTTCGAGAAGACAAATGATATTTTGAGGCTACCAATTCCCTTAGTAGAGAATCAGTCCCGACTCTGGTTTCGATGGTGCCACCCACTTATGGTACGTCTTCGGCAACCTCATGGCTCTGGTGGAAGAAAAATACGATAGTGTCACAAGAAAAATCTTTTTTTAGAACTGTTGAAATATTGATGAAATGGCATCAATTTTTCAAGGTCCCGGATCCGGACATTTTCGAAGTCGTAATACGAAATTTGAAATATTAAAAATTTGAGAACTTGATGCATCTCGTTTGCAACATTAATCTGCACTGAAATTGTTGAGTCGTGGAATTACCTTTACCAAAAATAGATAAGCGAGCTTATCTATTTTTGCCTTTACTTATACAATATAGGCTTACATGTATGAAGGCCGACAGCGAAACCCCTTCTCCAGGGGCCTCTCCGTCGATCTCACCTCAATCTCTCCACGCCACGTCCCTCTCCGACACAGAAGCTGGCGACCACACGCTGAGTGTACACTTGTATGCAAAATGGTACACGTTCATTGAGAAGAAGAATTAGATGGACTTTTGAAGGGCACACAAGTCTACGGCCGGACAACATTGGAGTCGAGTCTTGATCTTGCTGTTTCACCTCCTTGAGAAAGTGCAGTTGAAGTGCAGTTGCTGTGTCCTCCGAGAGACTCAGTGTTAGGACGCAAAAATCAACGGCTCAGACTTGTCCATTCAAACCAACGTACATGTACACATGTCTTGTACATTTATTCGTGAACGTTCTTGCCCTTCGTCCGAACAGGTCGTTAGGGCGCAGCGCAGGTGTCATGAATTGCTATTTTGATACACTAGGTATTGAACACAGTGTGTGTGGGAATTTCAGATGGCAGTGCGAGGAATCTTGGGTTGTCGACCATATGCCCCGTTTGAACTCGTCCGAGATGTTTCCACGATGCATAATTTTGTTGTGTAATTTCTAATAAATCATAACGTACTATAAAATGCAATCTCCGACAGCAGGGATTTTACCTCGATCACTCCACTCAAGGGATGTACGAGCGTTTATATTAGAACAAGCCCGAACATTGCACAGCAAATGTTGCAGGTTGTTCTCACTTGTTCCAGGACTCCTGTCCTTTTGAAAAGCACATGACCTGAAATTGCTCACTCATTGGCCAATGTCTACCTAGAACATCTAGCACAAATGTTCTGAAGTAGCTGCATGTTTCTATTTTGTCAACATTGTTCCAGAATGTTCTAGGATGTTTCAAGATGTTTTAGAGGACGTCCAGACATGTATAGGTATTTTTGTATTGGAGCATTTGCCAACATTTGTTCTGTGATGTTCGTAAATGTTTTAGAACAAATATACCTACGTGTAGACGACCCCTAAAATGTTCCACCACTTCCTGAGCGTTGTTTATGGCGTGGAAATTGGTGCAGGAAAAAACTCACCGACGAGATATCTGCTAATTTGATGGTCACCAATAACGCGAAAGCCATTTTGTCCATTAAAAAGGATGAACTTTAAAAAGTCCTAAATTCCTTTGTACCGAATGGAGCAGACCTATTATTATTATTGACATAAACAAATAGATGCACGTTTTAGTAATTGTTGCAAAATCACTGCGTGCCTGGCAGAGGAAATCAAATAAATTACGTTATTTGCAATGGTAATATGGTAGGCCTAATTGTGTTTTCCATATTATTTTGTTGTGCATTGTTGACATTTGCTAACAATTGTTTTCCCTTCATCTTCTAGATTAGTGTATGGCAAACACCAATTGCGTGTAGTTCATTATCTTTACTGTTGACCTCAAGTGAAGTGTTATTGTCCTGACGGTTGATGTTTGAAAAGGCATCTTGAGCAAATAAACCGTTTATTCATGTGTCGTATGACGAGATTAACATGGTTTATTAGCGGTTGGAAGTGTGTTCTTGTTTGATTTCAGCATCATAAAGTAGCATGGTACTCATGGGGAAAGACTGCACCGAAAGTTGTTGAAACAAAGCAGTCATTATAATCCATGCTTGAATTCAGACCGTTGGAATGAAGTACTGATGTGAAAGAATGTGTTATTCATTTATGCAAACAGGGGGCAGAAGGTCAAACTACGTCATTTCTACCCGTTGATTTGCAGTTATGTGAAAAAAGGCGATTCGTACTAAATTACACGACCTGCATAAAGTTTGCATGATCGATCACAATATAGTGTTACTGTAGTGTATTGATATTGCTGATTAAAAAATGCTCTTATGCGCTGATCATGATAGATTCGCGAAAATGTAAACTGTAGACTAGTTCTATGTTCTCTGCGTGGAATAGGCCATACAAGGGGCTTATAGCCGGGCACCTCTACCAGTTATCCAATCGTTTCACATTCGAGCCTTCGGCCCGAAGTCAATGACAACCTCGTTACGTAAAGGGATTTTTGGATTTTGTAGACAGAAATTGAATGCAAAGCACCCTAAGTTACATGTATATTGTAGAAGGATATACCTACAGAATGTCAGCAATTTAGTACCGGAAACCCTGTCGGAACAGGTCTGGAGACGGGGCTGAAGGTTCAGCACTTCCTGCTTGTTCTTACGGGTGCTGCGGGTTCGATACCCCTCTCTGCCCAGTTATTTTTCTTGTTTTTCTTGAAGTTGGAGAAATATTTTCAGTTCGGTCACCTGCTGGAAACACTCTTGATCCAGTTTGACCCGTTATTCGATGGCTTATGCACGTTTACACTTAACTTATTGCTTGATTTCGCTGAAAACCCACGTTTTTGTAGTTGCACCAACACCGCTTGACTGCTATCATGCAATTGGTGATGCTGGACGAATTAAGATGCAGTGTCGGATGTTTTGAGGACTGGTCCGTTTATTTTAACCTGTGATTAATCCACTGAAAATGTCCATCTCCCTGTGCAAATCGTCTGAAACACGCGGCGCGAAATGTTCATGTGGATTCAGGCCTAAGTAGAATGGCAAAAATTTGGTTCTCGGAGAGTATCTTACTCCCATTCACACCGCATAGGCCAAGGTCTATCTTCGCCTGGTTTTCTTTGCATACAGATCCGTGGTTTATCTGTCATTTCAAGGAACGCACACGAATGCAGCATACCAGTACTTCTGACGTCATTACTACGCCACAGAAGTCAACGGAATTCACTAAAACTGAGAAAAATTTAAGTGAGCTCACCGGGATAGACTAGAGAAGTGGTTATCATAATAAGTACCTAACTGACTTGACAGTTACACCTGTTGTGACCTTTCAACACCGCAACAAACAAAGTGTTGTACATAAATAAATGCACTCTGAGTAGGCGGACGTACTACTGGTTCGCTGTAAACTTGAATTTAGTGCACACAGATTTAACCCATTGTTTTCCGAAAGTGACGTAGTTTTTCTTGAGATGAGGGGGTTGTTGTGCTCTGCAAAGGTACATGTACACGTAGTTTTCTCTTGAGATATTTTTTAGGGGTTATTTGTCATTTGCAAAGGTGAAAGTTCCTCAAATAGTCCAGCAGCTGTAAAACGATTCTTCCTAGTGACGCCATGAATTTTGCATTAGTGGGACCTTATTCACGAAGCGCCCGCAACTCTACGCAGTGCGTAAACTATATTTTGTCCATTTGTGGGCAACCTTTTGTTCACTATCAGCCTGACAAAGGATTTGCGTACCCTTAAAGTTATGGGGCTTTGTGAATAAGGTCCCAGGACCATATTCATGAAGATTTTGTAACTTTACGGAGTGCGTTGACCGTTGTTCATTTTGTGAGCATACGAGAGCTTGTCACCTGCCATTTGAAAAGCTTTATTTTTTCTTTTCCTTTTTCTTTTTTCCCTTTCTTTTACTTGATAGACATCAATATTTTGCAAACCCACAAAAAAGGAGTGGAATACTCATGATTGTTGGTCTATCTTGTACGCCATCGTAAAAATGATTGCTAACACACAGATTCATCAACTTTTCACGCCTGTCATGCCTGTATCGCTGTGGTAGCCAGCGAAACTTCCTCAATCGAATTATAACACTGTTAAGGGTATTGATCTTGCTCTGGACAGCCAACATGCTGTGCAACACCGATATGCAACTCACGCATAAAAAAACCAACAGCTAATCAATCTGCGCACACACTGTACATTACACAGGTAATGTACAGACGCACTGCTGCATACCTGCCGAACTGAACACCGGTGGAGTATAAATCATTTATATCATCAGTGCACGTCCTTTGCTGTATTTTCTCGTTCAGAAAAAATACTGAAGGCCGAGAAACCGCGAGTGTGCCTGTGTTTACCGTGCGTGCTACGGAAGCTTGTGTTGTTATGATTAGATAGACGGTCGACATTCCTCGAGTCAGGCTCCTACTTGTTCCCTTGATAGAACGTTACCGCTGAAATAAAGGAGGAAGCACGCTGTCTGCTTGCCTGTCACGTCATCTCCAAGGACGTGTATGCTAGACTGTGTGTCGTCAATCGAAGTGAAACGCAGTTTGTGTTATTCATGTGAACATGTGAAATGGTCAAATATTCATGCCATTAATTGAACCCATTTTGCAGCGGACTACTTAAGACCAACGCTAGCTGATTCATCTTTTCCACTCCTTGGACCAATTATGCGCAAAAAACCAAAAAAACCCAAAAAACCAAACGGTCAAGTCTTAAGGTTGATTCATACTTCTCCGTTTTGCGCTTTGCGCTTGTGCGTTCCTTATGTTTATGTGTGGTACCAATAATACCACACACTCACATAGGAAACGGACAAGCGAAAAACGCAAAGTATGAATTGGCCTTTAAAGTCCACCTCCTTATGTCGTTCTGCGGAAACATCGTGTTGGAGCAAATCTGAACCCAGGTTTAGGACCCTTAGGAACCCTGCTTTCAAAAACGTCATGTTGCCAAAAACTCTTTTGCCGATGATAGATACATGTACTAGAATCCGGTAGAACCCATCAAGTTCCGTAGCTTTAAAAAGTGAAGAACACTAATCTTCCACTCGAAGTTACTCATCGTGTTCACAAAGGAAATTCGTTCACTGGGAATTTGAGATGACATAGGAACGTCAGCCGAATGCTCCCCAGAATTTTTCAATCAACCACGGATCCAGCAAACGTTTACCTCGTGTTGCAGACCTAATCAATACCATTTCCTAATACTTTGCTCAATTTATTGGTAACTGCTCCGGTAACGTGTATACCCTGAAGATACTGGGAGGTAGAGAGCCAATTATCATCTATCCACGTGTTTCATTAGCTCTTGTAAGTGATGCTCCTGTTCTCTATTTCCCTCCTTCTTAATCTACTCGAAGAATTCGCCTGGTGTACTCTACATTCATACGTCGTAGATGAACTACCGTTCGAGCAAGGTCCCTAGCGGTCGAGGTAAATAATAATACAGACCTCTTAGAAGGTGAATGGGGACCAGGAAGTACGCAAGCCTCCGAGATGTAGATGAAGACCAGGACGGTATACGAGCCTCCCAAAAGCAAAATGAAGACCATGTGCATGTAACACATCGTCAAATATGTACATCCTAGGAAGCAAATAAACACCAGAAAGATACTCGAGCCTAATTGGAAGTAGATGAAGACCAGGAAGGCACTCGAACCTCCCAGAAAATAAATGAAGACCAGGAAGACACGCGAAGCTCCCAGAAAAGAAATGAAGACCAGGAAGACACTTGAAGCTCCCAGATATAATTGAAGACCAGGAAGGTACTCGAACCTCCCAGATATAATTGAAGACCAGGAAGGTACTCGAACCTCCCAGAGAGCAAGTGAAGACCAGAAAGGTACCCGAACGTCCCAGAAAGTTAATGGTGACGAAGTTGATAAGTCTGCTCGATTCTTCCGGAAATTTTGGAAACGATATATTTCTGTCATACTTGATTTCCTCTATGGGAATACGGTCGTCTGCTGATCGACCCCCACCAGAGAAAATATCTGTGAATTCGAATCCAGCGATGGCTTCTTACAACTGCAATGTACATCAACAAATGTGCAGTATGCAATGCACCCAAGTTTTTTTCCTTTATCGGTCAGAGCTGGGAAATATAAGACTCCTGTAAAAATTGATTCCGACATAAAAAAGCTGTCGAACAGTAAACAGTTTATTTTTGATACCATTTCATCATTCTTTTTCGTGTGAACTTTTATTCGGTCACATTGATTTTAATGTGAAGTACCACATGTCGTGCATTATAGAAGGAAACGTCGATTGTCAACCAATTGAAATTTGTAGACTTCTCAGGTTATGCCCGTTAACTGTATAATTTTTTTTAGTTCTAATTTTTCTTTGTTAAAAAAATTGCCCCCCCCCCAAGTATTTGACACACAAGGTTCAAGACGTGATATACGCGTACTACATACTGTGAAGCGCCATTTCCTTGCAAGGCGTTCTATTACGCCCTACGGAAGCTACGATCCTCGGGTGTTTTCGGTGAATCCCCAACCTCGTTCCCAGGTCGTTCGCTTTCTGACAATATGGCGGTCGCGTCACTAACCCCTGGAATCAGCTTTGGTTTTTAGACCAGGAATCTTGGTCTAAGTATAGGTGGCAGCACGAGTCAAAATAATTAATCTGAAATACTTACTCGTACTTTTTCAAATTCTTTTTACAAAAAATCATCAAACCTGAATATAGGTAACCTTTTGATTTGATCCAAAATATTTTGAAAATTTCTTTGGGTATGTTCTTGGGTATATTTGACGGTTTCCTGTCAACCAATCAAATGCGTTAAATCCAAAGCTAATTCCAGGGGTTAGTGAGCGAGTGGTCCGAGGTTGTCTGAGCGAACTATACCCCGGATTTTGTCATGACGTAGTATGGCGTCCTACGCAGATAACGGGCTAGTTAGCGCCCTGGAAATACATCCATCCAACGTGGCCACAAGCAACACGAATGTATTCAGCTCAGTGGACAAACCGTATCAATAAACGCCCATGGGACATTACTGTGAAAGTACCAAAATGCAATGACGAATAATCTAATGATGGCATTAATTACACTGCACGAATGTAGCTTTATAGCTTTATATACAGGTCACTCATGATTTGGTACGGATCATCATGGGACTCGATGCACTTTGAATTGCGTTTGCATGGTGTGATGTATGAGGTCAGTCACCCTGCTCCCTTCCAATGTAAATTAATGCCTCGTTTATGGAATACGTAAAAAGTCGAAGGTCGAATTCCAAATCTCTTTATTATAATTAACTTGAAATAATTGACATAAAAAGTGTGGAGATAAAATATTTGAAAAATAATAACTTAGGCCGAAATTCTCATTATATATATTTTTATGTCCCAAAACGATGGGACATTAAAATATATATAATGAGAATTTCGGCCTAAGTTACTATTATAATTAACTCATTGAAAGCCAAACTGTATGAATTCAGAAATTCCTTTACGTCCTCCGACGTTGATGTAGCGTAAAATGTACTATGCTCTATCTGAATACACTACAGCCCTACCTACAGTTTTTTCAATGTGTGCTGAAAACTAGTTCTTGATTCTCTGAAGTACGTATGAGGCAAGCATTTTGGGGACCTTCACGAGGCTATGAGACCCCTACCTGCACTCTCCAAACACTTTGAAAATACCGTAAAATTCAATACAGAGGGTCTTTAAATTTTCTGTACGTTAATATGTCAGATCCAACGAATATAAAAACTCCCACACAAAAAACGTATTTGATTGCGGTTTGTTTGATAGCAGGTTTCATCTAGTCATTTACCTTATGAATACATATACCCATCTTCAAACTTACATACAAAATGTATATGACTACTTGATATCTTCAGACATGACTAAAACGCATTACATTTGATAGAGTGCTTTTCTTGTA
>NMRB01000487.1:36458-67461 GCA_002633025.1 Notospermus geniculatus
GCAGCAGCAGCAGCAGCAGCTTAGCAGATCCGTATCTCGTGATAATGGTGCTGGCAAATGCCCCGGATGTCGAAAAACGAATGACAATACGGCAAACTTGGGGCAACGCCTCAGTGACGAACAAGTGGCCTTTTATTAACATCACTAGAACGGTTCGGGTTTACTTCCTCCATGCGAAAACTGATAATAATTATTGGGAAAGTGAGCTTAGGAAGGAGAGTGAAGAATACGGTGATATCATTCAAGAAGATTTCACGGACTCGTATAGAAATTTGACCTTGAAATCCATCATGGCGCTCAAGTGGGTCACAAGGTTTTGCCCACAGGCGTTGTACGTCATGAAAGTTGACGACGATGTCTTCGTCAACACACCGTTCGTCTTGAACCTGTTGGTGGACAAAAACCCGTCACGTCACGTGGTCGGGTTGATCAGTCCCAAATCTAAGGTCAGGCGAAAGGGGAAATGGGAAACGACCGTTGAAGAGTTTCCGTTCGAGTTCTTCCCGACGTATACGCCTGGGGCGGGGTATGTCATGTCCGTCTCTGTCGCCAGGGACTTGTACGAATTATCTCAGTATGTGAAGCCTATCTGGTTGGAGGACGTCTACATCACGGGGATTTTACCAAAAATATTAGGCACGGTTAATCATTTGGGGAATGATGGGTTCACAGACGCCATGCGGAGGGCGCCGAAAGTCTGCGACATCGTGAAGGGTAGGGCGTTGACGGGGACCAGGATGTCGCAGAATGACTTACGAAAACTTTGGAATGATTTGACGGAAGCAAGTTGTTGAAAATGGCGAAGAGATAGACAAGATTCCTATTTTTCTGTGAATTGAATCTATGGTTATAGCCCGGCAGATTGGGTATTACATTATTATAGAGTTTTCGCAAAATCCCCGTAACTCCAACACGAACGTCTATCCCTTTGTTCGGTGCTCTCTTCTTGTGATCGAACAATGGGTTTGGCGTTCGCGTTGGCGTTTCGAGGGCTTTGCGAAAACTGCCTACTGAGACAGCAATTATACGGCCAGAAGACGAGTTCCGTAGTATTCTCAGGCTGCGATTACATAGAGTTACACGGTATAGGGACACGCCGGTTAAGGAAGGCTTCTAGTCCACCAGTCCCGAACTCTTTGGCCCGTATTCTAGAAAACCCCTCACCTCCAAGGTCCACTTTAAGATTTTGTATTCTGCCCTGCAACCAACAGGTAAAGGAAAATGATAGAGTTAAGGAAGCTTCTAGAATACGGCGTGTCCGTGTAATGTGTAGCTCTATAACGAGATTTGTATTGTCAAAGGGCGTTTTTCTTAATGGTGGAATACATGTAGGCCTACTTGGGAGCCACGGGTGAGGAAATCAAAAAGATCTTTATTGTAACACACTCAACACAGAGGTTGATTATTTTATTCCCCTCAAACCGATAAATAGGACAGGTTTTACTTCATGTCACACACAAAATGATATTTCTGATCTGATCGAGATTATAAAACTCTCGCTTGGCACATCGAACACCAACAAGTAACACGTCCAACTATTTTAATAGTAAATCTTCAGGGATCTGAGTACCAATCACAGTCGCTAGATGGAGACACCATCTCGCAGACCACAATGGTTGTGCTATCCAACTATGATCCGTGATAATATATTTCCCTGAAAACAGACAGACGTCAGACAACAATATTGTCACGATTTAGAAACCGTATTCTCTGAACTTCAGCCTGAGCCGCCCCTGTTCTCCTTTACCTTTAAAGGGGCCTTTGAGGCCGCTTTCCATTAGGCTACTGTGGTACAGTATCAACATCACAGGTGGCGCCACAAACTGAGAAACAATGAATGTGGACACAAAATGTTGACACACAGTGTATTTTACTTGCAATGTATGTCACAGTTACATTCTTATATCTATTTGGTAGAACTTAACAACAAAATATTTATTGGGCGTTGCCTGTAGTGGCGATCAAAGATGGTGCTTCTCAAGCTTCACAATTCAAAGCTTTTCAATAGACTGCACCACTTGATAAGCCGGGTATGCGTACCTTGTAATTTTGAGTGAAATAAATTATGTAAATATGATGTTATAAAATATGTTTCTACCGTCTGCACAGTAGCCCAGAAACACTAATGGAACTTGTTTCTGAGTAAAATGTGGAGGCCTACCTTACCCCTCAGCTGCAGAGTATATTATTATATTTGTTCATACAACCAAATAAATACAACAAATTGTTAATGTCAGTGACAAGTAAAGTGCTCATTAGAGCTACAGTGCTTATGATTTTCTCCAGTGTTAGGCTACGGTACATTCTACATGTATAATATGACATCCTTCCATAGCAGGGCTTTGGTCTTCCTCCACACAAAGTGTAAGTGGGTGAAGAGGAGCGAGGTAATTTAACCCCTGCTGTTGGAGGATAAAAAGTTGTCTACAAAAACAATAATACCTTCGAGAATAATACTAAGAAAGAATACAGATAATAAGCAATCATTTTTATCATTTTGTGTGTCAATTTTGTGCTTACCGTATTATCATTTTGTGTGTCAATTTTGTGCTTTTCTGTATCTTGAAGAAAGAATACAGACAGGTAAATTAGTAAGCAAGGGAAGTTCATATGTGGGAATGAAATATCTTCATTAAGGACACAAATGTTGTCTGCAACTAAGAGATGTCCAGATCAGGGTAAAATAGAAGGGTGGGGCTGGTCAAAAACACATTTTCTGGTCACATTTTTCCCCAGCACGAGTACAGCCCGCTCTGGAGAGCAGTCATCGTATGTTTGCTTTTATATTCTTTTTTAATACCTCTTCCCATGTTGTGTATTCAGTCAACACATACTACCAGAGGCGCAGATGTCCCCACAACTACTGTCATTTTTTATTATCACTAAAATATAGTACATGTACACAGTTATTATATGTACCCAGCAGAGGCAGCAGCTGTCGCTTCCCAATAAACCCATGTTTCTTCATTTTGTACAAGTTCAGGCAACTCGAGGTAGTTGGAGTGTGAGTTCAAGAAATACTCTGAGTACCGGTACTATTAGAAGTGAGTCAGATGAAATAATTCCAAAAGGACTCAAACAACCTTTTGCGAGTAGCTCAACAACATGCCAACTTCTTCCAATGGCATTCAAAATTATATGAGACGGTGAAAAGTAGAAGGATACATGTATCATGCGTTACTACTCAGGTGCGGATCCAGAGGGGCGCCTGGGTGTGCACCTCCCTTTTTGGCCAACAAATCTGTAAAATCAGCCGTGAAATTCTGGAATTTTGCACAAATGTTCCCAGCACAGGGTGCCCCTCTTTCCCCAAGTCCGATACAGGGTGTCTACAGCCCGTGGACTTTTTAAGACCAAGTAGGCCTATCGGCAAAATTTAAAACCTATTTTCTTCTAAATAAAGCACCAAAACAGATCCCTGGGGGATGTCAGGGGAAGACCTATTTTCATCTTTTCCCATTGTCTGTTAATTTGCTAATTCACTTGAATGTAGGCTGGCCCAAATAACCTAGGCCTACACAAACATCGGTAGAAAAACGCCGACAATTTTTTCCAAAATTGTCTTGAAGTCAAAAATTAAGACCTTTTTAAGACCTTCTTACAAAAATTCTCAAATTTAAGACTTTTTAAGGCCTTGAAAATGGAAGTTCCAAAATAAGACTTTTCAAGACTTGTAGACACCCGGGCCTGTGAATCCACCTCCTGCTACTTCATGAGGAAGCTAAGTGGCCTTTAGCTGCCTCCTACTGACTATAGACAGTACCGGGATTCGAACCCACGCCTCCACATGAGGCGTGGGTTCGAATCCCGGTACTGTCGATAGGCATACTGACCAACAAAGCAGACTTATGATGATTTCTCCTACTGACTATAGTGTAGATAGATAAGATAGCTAACAACGTGCAATAGAGATCACAATAAAATCTAACAGTTTTACAATAACATCATATTTTGTGTAAACAGGAGTGTAATATTTACAGCGTTCAAAGATGCATTCAGGAAAAGGGTTTAAAAATCTCAACCCCGGTCCGGAAAAATGGCTCAAGTGTAAAGACAGCTGATATGACATGGAATTTGGAACATTCTCAACGATAAAAAGAATGTGTAGCACAATTTTTCCTATTGCCCGAGATATACAACCTATTACATTCTAGCAATAAGGCGAAGTAGCAAACTTTGATATGTCGCAGCTGGGGTCAATAATAACTCGATATGAGAGCTAATTGCTCAATGAATCCTAATTAGATTGCAACAATCCAACCTCCCTTAATTGTTAAAAGAAAATTTCTTGTGACTTAATATTTTACTGCCTCTACAACTGAAAAAAATTTTACTTAGAGAACTATTTCTCTTTTTTGTGTACCTATATGACCAACATACATGTAACATCAAGCGAGGTTGAGTTGCGATTGATATGTCTTATATTGCCGTGATATGTGTAAAGTATTATGATATGTGTCAATTACTACAGTAACAACAACAAATTAATTAGTTCAAACCTAATTAATTAACACCTAATTTTTCCACACACATCGGTTACAAGTGATCACACGATATATTGCAGAACAAGATATGTTCATGTACAGTCATAATCACAAACATTGGCAAACAGGAAAACTGAAAGTTTGCTGGTGAATTCTATTCATATCTGCTGTATACATGTATTAGAATTTCTTTGAGGTATTTACCAGCACGCCACAAACAGCAAAACCAGAGCTGAGTGCCATATGCACAGAAGTATTGGACAAGGTTTGCAAAGCAGGGGGAAACCAGAGCACTCGGTGAAAACTTGCAATGTCAAGAGTCGACGACCCCGCAATGACAGGTGGGGAAGTCTACAGTATGCCTCTCCGGTACACCTGAGTATATCTCCAAACCACGGAAGGGCAGAACTGGCCGATTGCTAATTTACCCTTCTATGTTTTGTTGCAACTTGAAATCCTACATCTCCACCAGACAGAAGCAGGTGGAGGTTTTCGTAATCCAACAAATAAAAAAAGTGTGGCCTGAACATAATTAAGCAGACCCAACATTTAAATTTTTTGATGCAGTCTACCAACAAAAAAGCGGCAAGTAACAATTGTACACGGAATGAAAGAGGATGGAAAACAGGCAGTACCCTCTTTAAGTCAGGGCCAGGGCCAGGATTGGGGTTAACAAATGTACCGGGTACTCTTTGGGTTGTATTTTAGAACGTTCCTTAACGTTAAGGTCGACCTTAAGTCTATTGTAAAACCATCGAGAACAACAAATTTAAGGTTGACCTTAAAGTTAAGGAGGGTTCTAAAATACGGCCCATAGTTTCTTTAGAAAAGTGTGTTTTTACGTAATTGTTCATTGAAAATGAAATTTTGTGTGTGTGTGTGGGGGGGGGGNNNNGCGGGGCAGTATACTCAGGGCAAGTTTTGGCGAAGAAGAATATGGACGATGGAAAGAAAACCAGTTTGCTGAAAAAAATGGGCAAGATTTATCGTATTTGAAGCGGAAGATGAATTGTAATGTAAATTCTGTCTGTATAAGCCAACAATGATCAAAACATCCGTAATCATTTTCTCATACAAGGCACAGCGGACTCGGGATATGAGTTAAAACAAATGTGCAGTATTAATATTTGTGTGAAAACTAGGTGGTTCATATCCTGTGCTCTCTCTAACAATCACATGGTGTATCTTCCTGCTATCATGGGACCCTGGGTGAAGAACATATTCCAAGTAAGTCAGATGGCACAATACAAGTGTTCGCTGGCTGGTAGACAGATTGTAGGGAACACAATCAATGAACATTCTGAGTACTAATTGTCAAAATCTAAGACCTTGGATAAAGGCCGCCGTCGTACACAATACATTTTTTCCTACGAAATATTTTGTATGATTCTTCATCCAATTTTATTGGAAGGAAATATTTCGCATCCTGCCGTAGATGATCCCATTTATTTCCTAGAAAATATTATGTTGCAGCGTAAATGTTATTGTGTGTGACGAAAAACATGACCCCATCAAGGGGTCGTATTTTTTTGTAGGATTGACCTATTAAATGCGGACAAAGGGGCACAAAGCGTCAGTTGTGCAATGATCTGCTACCACGGCATACACGATAAGAATTATTTCCTATAGCATTTTATTATACAATAAAAATAGGACAGAACCAATTTGTGGATTTTTTCCTAAACGACAAAAATGGGACGATGTTTCCCATCATACTCAGTAGAATAAATTCCTACAAATTATTTCGTACGAAATAAAATGTATCGTGCATGGCGGCCTTAAGAGGATTATGGAAACTAATACAACTTAGTCTTGAATTCAGGAATGTCTGGGCTGTGGAACGAGGAAGTACCGGCAGGTGTTTTCCAACATTTTTCCTCGTGTCCAGCTAAATGGAATTCTCAGAGATTAAGATTGGGAATAAAAGCGGTGACAGACTGGCACGTAAGCAACGCGTCGGGAAAGCGTTCAACCAATCAGGGAGGCGATAACACCTACCGAAGAATCTGACTGGCGGAACGCCTGCAGAACGCGCCACATACACACCAGTCTGTCACCGCCTAAAGAGATGGAAAGGGGGCTACATGTATAGCCTCATCTATTGGCCCTTCCTACGGACATCAGTTCCTAACAGGCAGAAACAAGCTGTGTAACAAAACATGTACAAGTGAAAACTTTCAACATGAACACCCGAATCCACCATACAATTTCCCTGAAAGTCTGTAGATTCTGTGCCAAAATAAGTGATTTTTACAGTACGGTATATAGATAAATCAGGTAAACTTCTTGATAATCTTGGAGGAATTATACTTGACAAGTATAATTCCTCCAAATGATAATCTTAACAGCAGTATGACTAACTAATTCTACGCTGCAGTGTTTGTAAACATACGAGCTTGTCAACAATAACAGTAAACAAGGAATCCGGGGTATATTATCTTTAACAGCAGTCATAAAGATGAAGCATTCATAAAGGTTATGTTCTACATGGCTGCTGTGAAAATGGAACTGTTAAAACACTCTGATAATAGGGAGGTTCTGCAAGCTCATGTTTTACATTTACGATTACGATTTGACGACGTGATGACATTATGCCTTATGTTAAGAAAGAACGTGATGGCGTCATCATTTGACTTGAAGCTTCCCCTGCCAGGTGAAAAGAGGCTCGATGTATCCCATGTTTGGCAAGCGCTCCAGGGCAGATATGCCAAGCATTCTTCTTGTCATTTTTGTCTGCAACTGCGAAATATAGCCATTTATGAATGTGTTAAATTGCAAGCGAATTCGAAATATTTGGCTTTGATTAAATCGTAAGTTTCTTATGTGCAGCAAGCGATTCGTTCGTAAAAAATCTCACAAAGCTGATGTCATGACGTTTTCAAATTGTAATCCTAAATGTAAAACGTAAGCTTGCAGAACCTCCCTGTTGGCTTCGATCATGTTCCTGCGGTTCGTTGTACATGTATTGTATTATACCAGGGAATGAATGCTCAATGCGCTAGACATTACCCGACTAATATTGCCATTTTCAATGCCGCAGTATAGAGAGGAGAACAGAAGCTTTGGTGACAGCCTAGCCTTTCCTAGCTACATCCTTTATCAATGAAAACTCTGAACTACAGCAACAAATATTCTAATCTACTAGAAAAAATCCAACATGGGTGTATTTCAAACTGACACAGAAAGAACATGAAAAAGTCAATTACGGTACTGGTACCGGTACTTTAGCATTATGAAATTTTGCTAATATGGAGTACTGTACATACATGTAAGTCCACTTGACTTTGACCTTGACCTTGACCTTTCTCACAAGGTCACTAAAAGATGTGAAGGTCACAAAATGCCCATTCAAAAAAATAAGGCAGCAACAAAAATATACTTTTTTAACACTTTAACAACCAGGGTGCTGATTTTTATCTACCAGTATGAGTATTTCCACACTGACATGACTGATTTCAGACAAGGCTGCCCCTGGATTTTGAACAGGATTTGTCACTGGTGGGTTTTCTGCAGGCACACCTGAATTCCCTGGAATGGCAAAAACCAACAAATTGTCCACTTTTCAGCAGTTACTCAGCAGGTTTCCTTCTTCAATGACTAGGACGAAGAGCGGTACAAGAATCACTGCTATTTAGTCGTTTGGACAGTCCCCTCCATCATGGACTTGTATGGAGATTTTGACAGAGTGCACTGATCTGGTATTCTAAAATACCTTGGTATCTCGTGCGTATGTTTCAAATGGATAATGCATTAGCCTCATTCTGAATGCAGCGGGTCTGGGTGACACAACACAGGGCAGATATGCCAAGCATTCTTCTTGTCATTTTTGTCTGCAACTGCGAAATATAGCCATTTATGAATGTGTTAAATTGCAAGCGAATTCTTGTATTACATGTACAAAAATGAAATATTTGGCTTTGATTAAATCGTAAGTTTCTTATGTGCAGCAAGCGATTCGTTCGTAAAAATCCCACAAAGCTGATGTCATGACGTTTTCAAATTGTAATCGTAAATGTAAAACGTAAGATTGCAGAACCTCCCTGTTGGCTTCGATCATGTTCCTGCGGTTCGTTGTACATGTATTGTATTATACCAGGGAATGAATGATCAATGCGCTAGACATTACCCGACTAATATTGCCATTTTCAATGCCGCAGTATGGAGAGGAGAACAGAAGCTTTGGTGACAGCCTTTCCTATGCTACGGTACATCCTTTATCAATGAAAACTCTGAACTACAGCGACAAATATCCCAATCTACTAAAAAAATTCCAACATGGGTGTATTTCAAACTGACACAGAAAGAACATGAAAAAGTCAATTACGGTACTGGTACCGGTACTTTAGCATTATGAAATTTTGCTAATATGGAGTACTGTACATAAGTCCACTTGACTTTGACCTTGACCTTTCTCAAAAGGTCACTAAAAGATGTGAAGGTCACAAAATGCCCATTCAAAAAAATCAGGCAGCAACAAAAATATACTTTTTTTAAAGACTTAACAATCAGGGTGCTGATTTTTATCTACCAGTATGAGTATTTCCACACTGATTTCAGACAAAGCTGCCCCCCCCCCTGGATTTTGAACAGGATTTGTCACTGGTGGGTTTTCTGCAGGCACACCTGAATTCCCTGGAATGGCAAAAACCAACAAATTGTCCACTTTTCAGCAGTTACTCAGCAGGTTTCCTTCTTCAATGAAGGACGAAGAGCGGTACAAGAATCACTGCATAGTCGTTTGGACAGTCCCCTCCATCATGGACTTGTATGGAGATTTTGACAGAGTGCACTTATCTGGTAGCCAAACCAAAACAAATCAGTGACGTGACTGGTCGTGAGATCCGAATATGCCTGCCAGATTGGTGCGCAGGCATGAAATCTCCATGGAAATGGGAATCCAAGATGGCTGGGCTCGCCGAAACGATGACTATCATATCCACCAAAATTTGATTTCGTGCTTACCGAAACAATTACTATCATATCCACCACAATTTGATTTCCTGCTTACCGAAACAATGACTATCATATCCACCACAATTTGATTTCCTGCTTACCGAAACGATGACTATCATATCCACCAAAATTTGATTTCCTGCTTACCGAAACGATGACTATCATATCCACCAAAATTTGATTTCCTGCTTACCGAAACGATGACTATCATATCCACCAAAATTTGATTTCCTGCTTACCGAAACGATGACTATCATATCCACCAAAATTTGATTTCCTGCTTACCGAAACGATGACTATCATATCCACCAAAATTTGATTTCCTGCTTACCGAAACGATGACTATCATATCCACCCACCAAAATGTGCTTTTGTGTTCTTTCGTGGGGTCACTTTCAGAATATTCTTCTCTCACCACAAACCAGATACAATGTACCATACGTACACTGTATATCGTTTACAGGGGCGTAGCTAGTGGGGGGACAGGGGGCAAATGCCCCCAAGAGCAAAAAGGGACGAAACAAACTTTTCCTCTAGAAGGTCATTTCCCCTCTTCAAGCCAAGTTATTATGGTGTCAGATGTGGGGAAAATGCATCTAAGAGGATGTACATTTTCAATTTTTTTCTGGGGGAGGACCTCCCACCCCCCTCTGGCTTCGCTCTCTGGACTCAATCAAATTTTGCCCCCTACGCCATAAAAGCTAGCTATGCCCCTGCATTATCAACAAACTGGCATGATATTATTGGCAATTATGCACCAGGTTATTGTCCCCAAAACCTCCATCTAAATAGGGGTTGAATCGAATGAACTCTTGGACAAGCACAGGCGTCTCATACGTCTATCTGTCTGTACTTGTAGGGGGAGGAGGGAGGTTTTGGGAACCCTGTTTTTATAGTGTATACACTGGTATAGTAAGCCCCAGGGTCCCCCCAAACCTCCCTCCTCCCCTACAAGTGGGTGCGTTTCAAAAAGTGTTCCATCCGACACCAGAAAATTTTCACCATTCTTTTGTCTACTGGTGAAAGCCTGTTTCTTGAAACTCTGCAATATTCATGTCAGATCTAGGTATCATGGAACTCTAAATTATGGCACTGCAAACTAATTGATCTATTAACCCTTTAAAGCCTGACAGCAGAAAGTAGTTTTGGTGTCGGACGGAACGATAGATTTTGCTGGTAAGCTCAATATTTTTTGATACCCTCCTTCAAATGAGTGTACACTGTACATCCCAGATGGAGAAATTAATAGTTAAAGGTCTATATTACATTTGATTTTTGGAAAATCAATGGCACAAATCTTTGTGATCATTTCAAAGTTAAATTTTGCCCCATTATCTTGGGTGACCAATTTTGAAACACACCCAAGTACAGACAGACAAGAATGAGACGCCTGTGGACCAAGTGAACCCAAAATGCATGGAATAGTAATAGTAGCTCTTGTAAATGAGACAGAGTCTGATAAAGAGAATACTGAAAATAGAAATATATATCAATCTGACAGAATATTGAGCTGGTTATTGGCAATACTTTAGATATGAGACCAGACTTTGATGTAAAGCGCGATCAACGACGCCGCTGGCAAGATCTGAGACAAACATCCGTCATGTGTATAGAAAAGTTATAAACATTGAGAAGTAAATGCTGGTAAATTTGATTGAGACCATTCCTTGCAGTCAAAAGACTAGTTCCTGTCCATGGAAAATGAAAAATAGCCGCAATCTGATTGATATTAACAGATTTCACCAATTCACCAGCTCAGTTCACTCAGTTAACTGGTTTGAACAGCCAGCAACATTTAAGTTACCGGTACACCACCTTCACTCAAAACCAGGTTGATCACAGTGGCAAGTTTCTAAGCATGTTGCACCAAGTTAGCCAGGGTTTTTTAGCAAGAAAAAGCATCTTATAAGCAACCATAAAACAGGTTTTTTAGAGGTTTATGATTCAACTAATTTATGCCTTTTCCATTGTACTTTGAAAGTGATGGCTTCTCTAAGAAGAAAAAGAAGATTTTTACGACCTACACAGACAAGGTTTCTACTCACTGAACAGGGTCATGAGTTGTGCAAACTGGGGACGAGGTGGTTGTATCACATGGGACACCTTGTCATGGTGGTTTGCTAACGTGAACATCACAGTTTTTTACCATTTTCTTCAAAACAAAATCGAAAAAGGAGTTAAGAAGAATCGTCGTTGTAGCAGACTGTGTTTTATCAGTTCTTGTTTCCATTGTGCACGGGGCGTTCGTATTCCATGTCGCTGTCAGATTCTTCATTCAAACTCACGAACGTCTGTCCATTGACGTCTTTCTTGATCAACTGAGCCAGCGCCACCTCATCATCGGTTACTCCAGCAGAGGGCGCTCCTCTCCGCACAATACAACTTATGACGAGACTTGTCACCAACATGAAGATCAGGTTCAGGATGAGATGCCAACCGAAAATGATCGTTGAGATCATCATCTGTTCATGGTCATGCCCGTCCCATTTGACAGCACCGGGGACGGGGTTGTACAGGATAAACGCCAATTGCCAGAACCATGTGCCTTGAAGGATCACAAAATAGGCACGGGAATACGCACACAGGACATTTTTAGGCCATCGCATCTCAGCCAGCAAGGTGAGGCAATTTGTGATGATTACGTAGAGTAGTAGAGTATGAATTTGTACATCCAAAGGGGAACGTCCGTGGAGGTGAAAATTGAACAAGATCCCTTCAATGCCAAAAGCGACAACACTGACGACGTACTGGGAGTTTTTAGGTAACGCCACCTTGTGGTGCACGAGAATGTCGACCAGTCCTGTTAATCCGAAGATGAAAAACATGGTAGCGTGTTGGCCGTTTCCAATATTTACGAATACTCCATCATGATTGAATCCTGTTATGATTTCGCCAATAAGGCCGACTGTTGTGAAAAAGATCTTCAAAAATCCTTCCACTTCCCATGTTGCTAATTTCCCGCATAGACATGAGCATGGGAATGTAGCAGTAGAATGATATGTGGGACCTTTACGGTATCTCGCACGGAAGTATCGGACTGAGATCTGGATTGTCCACCACACTCCGAAAACCAACAAAAAGGAACCAGGCAGAGCGTGACCTCCAAATGAACCCATCGTTGCTACGGATTTGTTAGCGAGGAGCGATTCTGAAAAGAAAACTAGAACTGAGAATTCACTGAAAGTGAATTCATGACCACACCACAAAATGTTTTTGCCAGAAGCTGGTTTGTTATGTTGATGTAAAATGGCGGTGTTCGAATGCTGTATACGGTATACGACGAACTGGCGAACGATCAATCAGGATGTAGGCCTACACAGGCACGACGTCATGCCATGCATAGATCTGATGTTTCCATGCACGTACGGTTCTATTTATAGACTCCGATTCTATTTATAGACTAGGGCGATCCCGATTTATTTAGCTGAAAAAGTTCATTATCTCAGCCAAAATTGAATGAAAGTGCACAGGAATCTTTTCATCGCCAGAGAATAATTAGATCTTTGGACTGTGCAAGTCAGATTTGACGTGCATGCCCTAGTTTGACCGAAAACGTGGAGGAAAGGAAAGTGGTAGAGAAAAATTTCGCGTCCTGCGAAAACAATACTGCCGACACCACTAAGTGGTGGTGTGGTCATAAATACCAGAAAATAGCATAGTAACAAGAAAACAAAACTGTCCAGTTGGTGATGAGAAAATTTCAGGATTTACAGTATGCCAACAATACACAAGTCATACCAATACCAACTCCAATTATTGATTCAAATATGTTTATTGATTGATTTTTGTTGATCAAATTGACTCCTTGTTTGGTAGTTGTATCCACATCAGAAGCACACAGCATCACCAGCACACACCTCTTTCACAAACCAGGTGAGCTCCACTCAATCAATATCATAAATTGTTAATCCAACGCAGAAATCACTGGTTATTACAGCGCATATCAAACATTACTATTGATAATGTCAGATCGACCTTGCAATCGTCCCCTGCCCGTGCCAATTTCCAGCGCCGTGCAAACATTTTAAACATATTTTTTATCAGTTTGAATTTCATGCCGCGCCGCGTATCACAGCGCCGCTAAGCAGTAGATCTGTAAACAACAGTTTCCAAAGTGTGCTCTTTATGCATTTTCAGCGACAAAATCCAGTCTTAGAGGGGCGGGGTGGTGACATAACATGCTCAGGAGGAGCGGATTTTGTAATTTCTTCGTACCAAAGTAAAATAAAAAGTAAAAATATAAAGTGCCCCCTTGCCTATTTTCAAGAACCACTCAGATGATAAACTACATTTTTTGCTTGCCCTTACCAAAAAGGACTCCTTTTGATATCCCAATTAAAACCCCTCTATCATGTTTGTTAGAATACCTGTATACACAGGACTGACAGTTGACTATCAGGAGTATCCGCTTTAAGTCCCGGCTTTAAGTTGAGTACCGGTGAAATTCTGTGGCCTTGAATTGAAAAGCAATTCACTGAAGGCTAGATCTAATAATTGCATGGCTAAAAGAACCTGACGATGGCTAGGGTGTTGCCATGGCAACCCATCATCTGCTGTGTGATTTATAGGACAACAATCAAAATCAGCGTTGATGTAAACTACCGGGAAACGTGCTGATCATCACGTCAGCACTAAAGGCTAATGCTACAGTGAGAAACTGAACACAAATATCAGGAAATGATTGGGCTTCGTTGTAAATAAAACCCTTACGAATGGGGAACTCCCATGCTGGATCACTCCGTCTCGGGCTCACAAGGTTCAATCCTGAAATTCCTATCCAGTCATATGACACATACAATGTATATGTCTATACCCATTACTTGATATACATTGGATTGTAATTGACATCCAGCTTTGACCTCCTACCTGTGTCCCTGCGTAGCTTGTCTGGAACCATAAGATATGATAAGATATGGAACACTTCATGGTTAAAATGTGCCAATTGAATTAATTGGTACTTACCGTGGTTACCCACACAGCGAGATATTCAACGCTCCAGCCGGTATAAAATCAGGCCTTATTACCACTAAGCAGCTGTGATGGCTATTAGCTCACAGGAGGAATGCCTTGGTTGGAGGAATGGCTGGTGGGTGTGCTGGGTAGTGGTTGACATATTATTATTCAACTTATTTCACATTCAAATCTCTAAATTTACGAAGCAATAAGTTTGTATTACGGTAGAAGTGCGAAACGCGCACAATGAGCGTTGATTGGAATGTAGATATGCCGAGAAGATATCCTAGAAGGCTGTAAAATCAATTTCACAACCCTTCAGAAATAATGAACCGGTCCGAATAATGATTCTAGTTTATAATTTACTCGTCAGATGGCGAAAGAGTCCGGCAATCCTCGAATGTATGTATTGCATAACAAAAAAATAATCGGTTCATGTTTTTGTGCAACAACGAGTACCGGTACATGAATGAACAAGTTTGCTGTGCGTGTACTCTTACGAAGGCCTGTTACGTTGGGGCTTGCCAATAAAAAGAAAGAAAGAAGAAAATCCCAGCACTTGAATCATTTAGAGTAGTTTGATTAATGCCAAAACGAGCGCAACTTGCCTGGGGAAACCGCGCGTTGAAGGCTCTTTTTTAGTGGCGAAGTACGAAAGCGGACCCGGAAAAGCTTCAGCAGCGCGGCGAGGGTAAATAGAGCTTTTCGCGCTCTCAGGCGCTCGCCTCGGCGCGCGCGGGAAACCGCAAAGCACTGTGGGGCCGCGGGAAATTGGAAACGAGGGCCACGTGTCGTGGGCAGTGTTTTGACAATGAGGCCTAACGCAGTTTCCCGCACTTTTTAGGCCTATAGGACTGTTCCATCACAATGGGTGCCTCATGCTCCCTCCCTCCGCGGTCATCGCATGCAAACAGGTGTGAAAGGAAAGAATGTCCCCAGGAAAAACTGTCCCAGGAACAAAAGATCCTATTGTTACATTCTAATCTCTAGATCTCTTGTGATTGGTTTCTATAGCCATGTACCTTAATCCGTCATTGAACAATAGAAGCGGACTCTTTTTACAGGTGGATATTATTTTCTGTTACACCTGCCAAAAAAGCCCCAAACCAATAAATCAATGATTAACCACACTTACATGGCTAAGATGTCAAATTTTGCTCTCAAACTGACGGAATTAAGCTGCGATATGACAATAGTAGACACAGAGAAACGCCGATTTATCTATCAGGTTTCCCGGATAATTTGGAGAAACATTTAGGCCCATATGAAATACTGATAAATGTTACACCGGCGGCCGCAGCTAGACGCAATGGTTGATGGGCTCGCCGCCTGGCGAAAAACAGCGTAGCCAGCGAATTGCTTTGTCGAACCAGTCAGTAGAATCGCCTTGTACAGGATTTTTCACGAATATGCATTTTTGTCTCCCATCGCGTGAACACGCCGTATCCATTCCGGGTCCACATTTCAGCTGACTAAGAAGGGGGGTCACGTTAACCTGATGTCCACTCCCGAATTTTCAACTCCTAAAATACATGTCCGTTCTCCCCCTTGCATCCCTCGCCCAACCTCTGGATCCTGTATAAATAGCGCAGACTCTCGATCATAACCTTCGAAACCACGAATGTAGGCCACGAATCACGAACCACGAATTGACGGGTATTTCGCCGGAAGGGGATGAGACACCAAGATTTTTCATGCCATAACTTTCCCAGGTTCCCATGACGACATCGACGTAAAAAACACACCCCCTCTGGGATTTCATTTTGCACCTGGGGACATTTCACATGACACTTCTGGCGAGTTGATTAAAGGGAGCAAGTGTATATCATAAGGTAAGCTTATCATATACAATGTATTTCCGCTGAAAGAGTCAATGCCTTCATTCACTGCAGGGTCAGGGGTTTGGGGGGGGGGGGGAGACACCACGTCCCGGGTGACATTCCTGGTCACCCAAGACCCTGGGTACCGGTTTGGGTCGCCCAGGACGAACCGTTGACCCCCCGGCTTGACCCATTATCAGCTGTAGGTCTACTCCGTCACCGCGTGAGACAACGCCGATCGACCGTCCAATTTCTGTGGTCACGAAAATGAATCCGATTCGGCAAGCAATCTGAGGTGACATAGGCCTATTCATATCATTACTATCAGTACAATTAGTTACTCGTCATAGACAGTTAGTCTCCTACTTTTCAGGTTCATCCCTTGCAATTCGCACAGAGACAACAGGAATTCGAATGGCTGGTGTCCGTTTCTACCCGTCCATCTTCACGACATGAACAACTGCAATGGCTCCGCTCTCCACTGCCAACCCGAGCCGCGTCCCGCCCCCAGTCGCGTCCTCCGACAGGGGCAGGCCACCCTGAGTAAAGAGGAGAAAGACAAGGCCGCGAGGAAGACTGGTGATCGAACTCCGCCTGTCGTAGCCTGGCCCGATATGGGGACAGCTCCTGATCGGCCCTTCTCCCCGCCACGACAGTTAGGCTGCAGCACGAATCTCCGCCTGTCTCCTATTCAGGACGAGAAACCAGCGGGGATCATGCACGGTAGGCACGCCGGGGACTGTTTGTATAGCAGCGAGTTGATTATCAAACGGATAATTAAGAGCACAGAGAAGACGAGACTGCCATTGGTTGACTTTCTCCTGCCAGGACAGATACTTTGTTGCTGAGCCCTTGGAGGAATTATACTGACAGTATAATTCCTCCAAGCTGAGCCACATGTCCTTCCTTCCAGAGACATCCCTCAACTTGCCACCTGTTGAGTGGTGACGTCACCCACTGGACTTCACAGTGGACTTCACAGTGATGTGGGCAGTTGTTTTCAGTGCCATTTCAGTGTGTTATTCTCACCAGCACTTTCAAAGTCCTCATTTCAAAATTTCAACGTTTTCTTTCAAACACCAAGTAACTATCACATGCATTTTCCTGCAAAAAACACAGGGGTGCCAAAGAAGCACCTCTCAACTCTCACCTTTTTACCCCTAGGCATGCTTTTTTCATCCAACAATTCTTCCACCTAAATATTAATATGCTACATTTTTCCATGTTTTGTTTGTTATCACTTGTCATTGAATGTCTTATCACTGTATCTTACTCACACTTGGTGGAGGTTGGAGGGTTGTAACCCAGCCTATCTATCCCTAGCTTAACACTAGTCACACACTGTCCTTAACCTGCATGCGAGGCGTGCGAAATTCAATTAAGTACAAGTGGTGCATTTTTTGGCGCACCTCGATCAGATTTTAGGCATGTGATGGTGTGCGGGTGCTATAGCACGCCTTAAACGGAAAGGTCTGCTATCAAGAGCTTCATCCCTTCATTTGTAAATTATCAGCGCAACACTGTAAATTTATCAACTTAATGTGTGATTTATTGTTGTTGATGATGTATACAAAAGTTTTCAAAGTGTACAAAATTCAAATGTTACATGTGTGTATCTCAAAATAAACATCGGTTATTGAAAATTCACGTCTTTAATATTCATGTGACCATATGTGTGTTGAAATTGACTCACAACACTGAGCAGAGGAAAATTATAGTGCATGTTCTGTTCATTTCAGCATGGGATTTTTACAGATACCGTACATCTGCTTTGTTGGCATATGGTTACTAGTTTCACTGCAATTAACCATATTTCATCTTCCAGTAAATCATTTTCAGAATCTTGTCTTAGTGAAATCAACACAACACAAACTCTGCAGCCAGTCCTCACTGATTTCTCCAAGCAGGGTTTTCTCTTACCCAAAATGAGGGCCTACAGTCAACATCCCCGAAAAAAGTCCAAGAAGATCCCGCAACCTACTTGGATATCACAGAAGCACCATGAAAATCTAAAGGCAGTGAATTCAGTTATGTATAGTTTCCCATCACCCTGCTTGGAATCATAGCCATGGACCTGCACATTGACAACTTAGCACTCATATTCCTTAAACGTCTCTCAAAGTTTCGCCAAATGGCATCACTGGCAGTGAATGAGTAATGTCCTCGCTTTTCATTTCTGTCCACAAGAAACCAATGTCAGTCAGTCTTTTCTCTTTCCATGTCAGCTCACTGGGTGCTGATGCCAGAATGAAGCCGCAACAACCTCTTCAGTCGCCGTGCAAGACCCTCCATGAATCCATATCTAGTGTGATTCTTCGTGTAACACTGAAATGAAGAGTAGCTACAGCCTTGAGTGGATTTCAAGCACCTAGCTGCATGTTGAAGTCGATATCCTCACGAGTCAGAATCTCTGAGCGTGTTTGAGACATAGAATAGATTTGTGGTACCTGCGAACTGAAGCCTGATGTGGCAGGGATTGATATTGCAAAATGGTGTTGCCTACAAATTACATGTATCGAACAAGCCGTACCTGTTCTATTTCCTGTAGTTTCTTGAAAAGTGAATCGTTGATACAAGCAACTGCATCCAGTTTCAATTTGTCCAGTTCATCTTTGGTGACATTCAAAATGCTCAAGGACGATTCATCACCTACATCGTCATAATCCGTGTCTGAAGTCATACTGGCCCCTGACATGTCTGAAAGAGAGGACGAAGTGGGACCACTATCACTATATCTGCACGTCAGGGCAGGCAGAGCCAACTGTCGCCACTGACAACTACATGGTAAAGAGCCCAAGGTCTTGATTCAAATCACGAACTTTTAACCCTTAGAGCGCCGTTACCGAGTATACTCGATGCGACAATTCTCGTTTTTAGGACCATTACCGAGTATACTCGAAAAAGGTCATAAAATTAAAATTTCAAAACACATACATTTTTGGCAATTTTTTCGAAGAAAAATTTTTTTTCGAAAAAAACCCGGTCTCAGGGGAAGGAAAAGTTGAAAAAACCTGGCGCTCTAAGGGTTAAACTTGAATCCAAGCCACAACACCGTTGTGGTTCGTGACAGACACATAACTAGAACTCGCACGTCACATGGAGGCAATTAGCAGACTAACACCTGCAGGCGTGGACCCAGAGGGGGTGCACCAGGCACTCGCCTCCCCTTTTAGCCACAAAATCTGTAAAATCGACCTTGAAATTCTGGAATTTGGTGCAAATTTCAATGTTTGTACCACAGGGCACCCCCTCTTCTCCCAAATCCTGGATCCGCCCCTGACCTGATGTCTGTGGCCTTCGTAAGGGTGTCAATGAACTTCTTTAATGACCTCACATTAAGCGAGATAAATTTGTTTACCTGTGAGACGTCTCATCTGCCTTTCCTTCCTCGCATGAAGTTTGAATAGAGTGCTTCCCTGCTCGTACGGACGGCAATGCATGAAGTAGTAGTCTAGATGCCTCCACAGTAGAAACAAGGAATTCTCGATGAGATCTTGGGATTAGTTAAGGAATGATAATCCTCTAGGAGCAGTTCATTCAGCGGATCACTTGATCCTTACAGCCCAGTTGAGAACACAAACTGGTGACTTGGCCGGGAATCAAACCCAGGACCTCTCTGCCTTGAGTCTGATACTTCACCACTGAGCCATCACACTCCCCCAATAGATGATATCACTCCAAGAGAGTGCAGCACCTGACGGGTTCACGGAAAAAAAATCCAGTTCTTTCAGCGAACCTGACGTCGTGAAACAATTTGATTTTTCTTCGTCTTACCTCAAGACATCATGAAATGACGTGCGGGACATCATGACGCTGACCCATCAGGTGCTGCACTCTTTTGGAGTGATAGAGTTATTGGTTAATGACTTGAATGATGTGGTCACCACATCAGCTGGGAATCAAACACATGACACTTGGTCTCAAATCTGGCACTCACCTCCTGCGTCATCGCACTCCTCCAAGTCATAAGAAACGAAGTGCTGAGGGGAGGGATGATAACCATGAAGCAAAGAGGGTATTCACCATGAGAATATTGAGGAAAGGATACATGAGCACTGTTTGACCTCCTGAACTTTGTTCTTCAGGATCTGCATCAATCGTTTCTTGGCGAGTTTCTGCCGCTGTTGCACAGATATCTTCTCACTACTAGCACCACCAGACAACTGAAACAAGAGGCAAATAACGAGTGAAATAGTATTTTGTTAAGTATTTGGCTGGTCATCAAACCCACAACCTAAAGCCCCCATCACATATCCCCTCCGGGGCCCATACGGCGAGTAAAAACAGAAATTTTGGCCAATTTCTACGGTGCCCAGTTTGATCCAGTCTAATTTCCACTTATCTATTGAGGTGATTTTGGCATAATTCATCTTAGATCCGTGTTTCAGTCTCTAAAATCCACGGCAAGCCGCTGGGTGGGGAAAGTCGTATGGGGCCCGGTGGATTTGTGACCTGACTTTACCAGTGACAGATACTATGCTTTCATGGCAGAGGTCTTTACTCACTTCTTTTAGTTCGTCACTGGAGAGTTCCGCCAGTCCCTTCAGTTTTCGCACATTGTGTTTATACTGCTCCATACACTGGATGAAATGATCCGTGTACTGCTTCAAGTAGATGACAATGATACCAAGGTTGGGCGGCCGGTAAGCGCCGGTGATGGAACTGTGAAGTTCTGAAAATTACACGTACACTGGTAGCATTAGATCTGTATGTTGAAAATTTTACATTACATGTACCGGTATGTAATTCATGGCTCCTGCTGATAAGATGCAACGTAAAAGAAGTTTCAGTTGTCCTGGAGCTGAATACATGGATCTGATCAGGCAGCAAATTGGCAGGATTAGGGAACGTAAAAGCGGTTCAGTTGTCCTCGAGCTGTATACATGGATCTGACCAGGCAGCAAATTGGCAGGATTAGGGAACGTAAAAGAGGTTCAGTTGTCCTGGAGCTGAATACATGGATCTGATCAGGCAGCAAATTGGCAGGATTAGGGAACGTAAAAGAGGTTCAGTTGTCCTGGAGCTGAATACATGGATCTGATCAGGAAGCAAATTGGCAGGATTAGGGATACGTGCGGATGGTTTCTCAGCATCATTCCGACTCTGGCATCAAAACTATCACCATGTCCATGACTTTCACACGTGCAGCAGAGCAGAAAACTTTGATTCCTTGTATTGGAATTGATTCTAGGTTTAGTACAGGCATTAAAGGATAGAGCCAGATAACATACCTTGAACACCTTGCATTTCCCGTGATGTGACCTCAGCAAGACTCGGTCCAAAAAGAATTCGGCAGTGTTTTGCATCTGGAGCTGTAAGAAATGAGAAAACCATGATGTAGAATCCACAACCAGGAGCGGCGTGGTGTAGTGGTTAGCGAGACGGACTTCTGATCAGAAGGTCCCGGGTTCGATTCCCAGTCCTGACCAAGAAAAAAAAACACGCTCGCTTGTGACCTTGAGCAAGTCACTTTGCCTCACTTGCTTCACCCCACCCATGTGTAAAAGGGGTACCTGGCTGGTAGTGATGGTCTATGTGAATGTTAGTCCAAGAGCGCTAAATCGGCTGCCGGGACAGTAATACTCCCCGGGGAGTGGAGAAAGTTAATTGGAATGAACAGACCTATAGCTGGGGGTAATAATGTAAAGCGCATTGAGCAGGTCAACTGGAAATGCGCTATATAAGACCTAACATTATTATTATTATTATTATTATTATTTATTATTAACCATGGAGGTGATGGGTGGAGATGGCGCTGCAGGTGCCACCAAGTTCACCATAGATTCAAGAATGTGATTTGTTTCAGGCCCCTAGCTCAATCAACTTACCTGATTTTGCGACGACAGTCCTACAATAAGCCAGCACATTACAGTTGATCTCCAAAACAGCCTCGACCAGTTCTCCTTTTATATCCTTCCCATCACCGCTAGCGTCTGCCTCCATGTTCTTAAGATGTTGGTTGACCTTTGCCATGGTAAAGAATCGCGTGAGAAGGGAAAGAAGCTGGCGTTGGATTCGGCTGAATTGGCTCTGTATCTCGATGCTTGTGACGTCTTTGAAGAGAAACTCCTGTTCATCACCTGCAGAATTAAACAACAAACATTTTAAGCTTCCCTGCTTCTTTCATGCCATTTTCTTCCAGTCTTTCCCTGCCTTGACAGGGTGGCATTGCCAGTGATGACTTGACCATCTTTATTGCAGACAAGAATGAACAGTGCCTTGGGACCTTATGGAAATTCCAGAACTGTGGTGAATTCAGGCCTGTCCACCACATTACCCCCTAACAGTTGGTCTCGTCTTTCAACTGATCCAATCACTACACAAAGGGATGTCCTGAGGCGAAGATCAGGATCAACGGTCAGACTGCACATACACTGACGTTACCCTGGAGGAAAATGCAGTCTTACCATCTGCTGCAGCCCGGCTGATAACAGCCGTGACGATGGCCAACTCTTGGAGGTTGGAGAGATTCAATGTGGTGTGTTGTTCCCTGAGGATGGCATTGAAGACATCGCTGTGAGCAGCTACCACTTTCAGCACCTGAAATACCGCGGACAACTCTGAGCTTGTCATTCAAGTTCAGCCATGGAAGGGCGGTGTCTCAACTACTTTACATTCTGAACACATTCATGAAGTCACCATAATGAGAACGAGAAAAAAGAAATTCCCCTCCATACCTGATTTGCAGCATCACGATTCTCAACCCCTAACGATGTCATAATGGCGAGGCAAAGCTTCAAAGCCGGGAACAGCAACTGCCTATATCTGGCCAAGATGGTTGGGACGAATCCCTCAAATGGTGGAAGACCTTGGCCCTGGTGGCTGGAGACAGAAAACAAAGTTCAGATTATTGACCAAGTTATTCCCAAAGGGTCGTATTCATAAAGCGGTTCTTAGGCTGGTTCCAAGTGTAGTGGTGAAGCACACTTGGAACTGGCCTAAGACGGTTCTAACAATAGAACCGCTTTATGAATACGACCCAAAGAGTGCTGTACTGTGTTGTAATATGTTCCTGTATTAGAACGATCTTGGGATAGCTGAAAGCTGGACAAAGGGGGAGCACAAGGACATTACAACTAATATTGGCTCATGAAAGCTGGACAAAGGGGCAGCACAAGGACATTACAACTAATATTGGCTCAATCTAAACAAAAAACAAGATCCCTGTCAAGGACAAAAAGATCTGTTCACTCGATGAAGTTTAGGATTGTTCAACGGTGAAAAATCTACCTCGGTGCATCTGGTCTCAGATCAAGGAAGGTACACTCTGACAACCGTGCCATGATTCCACATCTGAGGAGAGCATTAGCGCCAGTTGGAGTCCCTGCCAATCTTGTCAACAAACTCTGCAAAGTAACAATATAGTAAAGTAAAACACAGTATAGTTCTAAATACGTGACAGATAATTGACTAAAAAAGATGACTGACTAAAAAGGGTTGTTAAAAGTTTGCCAATACATGCTAGGACATCATAGGAACAAGACTTCGAATCCATCAATGGCCAAATGCAGGAAGAATACTGATACACTTGTACTTTACCATTTTTGATTCATAGATGTAGAGAGCCTTCAGTGGTTCTGGGTTTGGACTCAACATGGTCTGCAGTTTCTCATCCTCGTGCAGTAAGCTGTCAATAAGGTGCTGCAGATAACCTTTACTCTGCATGAATGACAGCCATGTTGAACTTTTGTCGGCAGATGTGATGGCATCTAGTGCCGACAAGGCAAGCATCTGGAAAGAAAAAGACCAAGAATGCAGCACCCACAAAAAAATCCCTTCAGTTACATCAGGGGTTGCATGTCCCAGTAGTTTTCAGCTTCAACTAATTGGCCGACCTCGTCAATCAATCAATTTGGTTAATCATTGGAAGGTCATGACTGAAAGTCACAAATGAACAAAACTACACCGTACATGTATCCCCTCAGATTACAATTATGGAATACAAGAGCCAATTTGCCATAAAAAATGAGCTAAATTTAGCCGGGACTTACCCGTCCAACTTCGTGGCCATCACAAGCATCCCGACACACCACCATCATGAAACTATCCCCGTATCCGAGGATTGTCTCCATGTTCTCCCGCATTAGTTTCTCGCACTCGTTTTCTCGGCTCGAGATACGAGACAAGAGAGGATGGTCAAATCGGCTACCTGTTGAAGTGGAAAGAAACTGAATGAATGTAAAATGATATTGGGAGGCAAGAGAACTGGGCCCAGTTTCACAAAGAATCTTAAGTCTAAAGTTTGACTCAAGTCATCATGTGACCAGGTTTCAGCAAATCAGATGACTTTATTTCAGACTTAAGTTTTTTCTTAGACTTAAGATTCTTTGTGAAATCCAGCCCTGGACTGGCTCACCACCAATATTTCTTGCCATGCACATACCATTTTATGCCAACATTTCAGTGACGGCAGATCATAGTACACTGAAATTGTGCAAGCTGCTAGTACCGTAATGAAAGAGTCAGATGGACATATGGAACCTACCAATGTCAAGTGATGGGACAACAACAGGTTTCTGAGCAATCTGCAGGCAGTAAAGTAAAGCACCATAGAGGTTTGCACGGACTCGCTGTAGGCCACCACCTGAAATAAACATCAGGAAGGTAAGCCGTAATGACAACAAGGAACAGTATCAACCTTCATCATAGCCTAATCCTTTTACCCTTGAATATATTGAGGGTAAACTCAAAGTGGTTTTTCGGCCACCTTACTAGCTGTCTACAGGTCTGAGTTGACTTCTAAAGGATGGAAAGTCACACCTCATCCTGCTATTCTGTGGTCCTCCCCAGTTCAATGCCATGCAAAGAGTTGAGAGGATCGTTCAACAGAACGGCGATGTGGACACGGTCTCAGTCTCAGTCAGCAAGTTCAAAGCCATAAAGATGTGAAGCCGGAATTTTATTTCCTATTACCGCATTTTCCAGCATAAGACCCGCGGCTTTTTTCCGCGAAAAGGCCACCAAAATCGTGAGTGCAGGTGATACAACGGTGTGGTTCTTACGTGGATTAAGGCCTATAATCAGCCCTATAACCATGCAGAAGTTCACTGAAGATATCTAAAATCCATGCTTTATTGTTCCTTGCATCATTGTCATAGGCCTATTTTCATGAATGTGCACAAAATTCTTGTGTAAAACATGTCAAAAACTTGGTAAATGGCGTGGGCATTCCCAGCGAAGCCATTTTGTTCGATTGAAAACGAGGCTTGTTCCGGTTTAGTTCGTTCGAGTACCCGAGTTGTCACTGTGACCTTGACCTGATATTGGGTAAGCTTATGCATTTCAGAATAATTTAGATCAATTGCTTGCTACAATAGAAATTCCGGGGGATTTAATACAATGTGGGGATTTCCACTGCACTGAACATGATATTGATTCTAGTGCGGTTTAGCAGCCAACTAGGCTAGAATAGTTTTATGGAATTGGCCCCTGGTGTACATTCCACGTCGAAATAACCATTACCAAGTGTTGTATAATTTTACCGACTATCATCGCCACACTAATGCAGCGGTCAATGACAACTATGCGACGCCGAATTAGCGTCGCATCCTGAGGTTTCAAAAATTCCCCTACCGTCGAGTGCCTGACGAACTGAGAAAAAATCGGAGGTGAGTTTTCGTCGAATGTCTGAAATTAAAATAAATGATTTTTGGTGAATTCCTGTCGACCGGGCAGTACGGGACGGTCGAAACACCGTCGCATGTCTGGCGATCGCGATCAGTCATCCAACCAACCACGTTTTTCCGGCCTCGATCTCGTTTTCAGCATCATAGATGAAGAATTCAAGCACCAAATTTCCTACCAGCATGGATGGCCACGTTGGGAATGAAGCAATTGGTCATCACCTTGCACAAAAGTATGAACGACTGTACAATTCTGTTTCTTATGATCGTAATGAAATGTCATCAGTTTTGAATAATATCAACACTCTCATTTCAACTCAGTGTAGCTGTCAAACTCCAAAGTGTCGGTTGCTTCATAACACTACTGTTGCAGACATTAAAAATGCTGTGAACCTCCTATCCTTCATTATAACAAGAATGACGGTCTGATTGGTCTCTCAACGAACCACTTAAAGTATGGTACACCAAGGTTATATACTCTCTTATCTATTCTCCTATCTGGCATCATGAAGCATGGTTATATTCCACAAGATATGTTGCGAAGTACAATCATTCCCATCCTAAGAGTTCCAAGAAATTTCTGAGTGATTCGTCTAATTATCGGGCCATAGCTCTTAATAGTCCAGTCTGTAAACTTTTAGAAACTGCCATACTTACTAAATGCAGTGACTGCCTGTGTTCCTCTGACATGCAGTTCGGATATAAGAAGGGACTGTCCACAGCGAGTTGTACATACGTTGTGAATGAGGTTATTCAATATTATAGGAATAGCAGTTCCTCTGTCTATGCCATGCTTCTTGATGCCAGCCAGGCTTTTGATCGTGTAGAATATACTAAACTTTTAAGGACCTTGTTAAAGAAAGGGCTCTGTCCAGTTATTGCTCGCTCAATTGCTTTTCTGTACATACATTAATTGGAATGGCTTTTATTCCGACTTTTTTACTGTTTCAAATGGTGTCAAACAAGGGGGTATTTTATCTCCTATTCTGTTCTCAGTTTACATTGATGTGCTCCTGTTGAGGCTGAAGGGATCCGGTTTTGGTTGTTATTTTGGGGCTACATTTGTCGGGGCGTTTGCATATGCAGATGATATTATACTTTTGTGTCCTACTAGGTTCTCTCTGAAATCTCAGTTGGACGTAGCTTTTATCTATTCTCATGAATACCACATCATCTTTAATCCTACAAAGTGTCAACTTCTTTTCTACAGTGATGACCTGTGTGCGAGGCGTGTCGAAATTATATTTCAAAACACTGTTGTAATTGCTCAACCAACCGCTCTTCATCTTGGTCACATAATAGGACCTGGGGCCGGTGAGCAGGGCCTAACTAGAACAATTTCTGACTTTAATAAGAGAGTCAATATATTAATATCAAGGTTTTATTTCTGCGAGTTAGAGACAAAAGCAAAGCTTTTTCAAACATATTGTATGTCGTTGTATGGGTCAGTGTTGTGGGATCTCAGTGATAAATCTATTAACTTATTTTACACGGCTTGGAGGAAAGCTATCCGCAAATTTCTTGGTTTACACCCAATGACACACTCTGTACTTGTACCGCTCATTATTGATTCTAAACCACCGGACCTCATTTTGGAAAAGAGAACATTAAACTTCCTTAAAAGAGTAAATTCAAGCTGCAATAGATACATTCGCCTCTATGGAATGCTGACCTCCAGTGGCAGTAGGTCTCCGTTATCTAACACAATGTCTCATTTCGTCTCTAAATGCAACATACCTCGGTCCAACATTCAGACTGCTAATATCAATGACATTTTAAGGGCACCACCTCCAGCTGATGTGAATTTGAGAACGGCTGGTTTGATTCGTGACCTCCTGAGACTCCGTCACTTAGGGGAAATGAGAGAGCACTGCTACGAATGATAGGGGTTGATTAAACTAAGGTAGAGCGTTTAGAGTGTCGGTGTGTCGGGTATTGGTCACGGGCCAATCCAGTAGGTAAAGTTTATTTCTTGTTTTTCCTTCTTTTACCATTGATCATTGACATTGATCACTTTTGGAACTGCACTGGCACACTTTCTTTCTTTCTTTCCCTTGCCGCACCAGCACGAAACAATGTATATTTTACATGAATAAAGATACATAATAATAATAGCGCACTCGGCGAATAGCTGCCAACCTTCAGAAACGGTCATCAGTAATATTTTCAATATTTTCCCCAGTTTTCAGTAGTTACGACACCCCAATCCATAAGATGAGAGGAGCGAGCATGAATGAAATGGCCAGGGCCATTGTGCTCACCTCTGTGATAGGTCTCCGTGGTTAAGTGTGAAACTGTTACTCTCATGGTGAATGTTGAAGGATCAGTACAGATAAGATAAAGCTGAACACACCAAGAAGTATTTTTATGATCTGATCAGTATTATCAGTCAGTGGCATAAACACAGGTGATGGCACCCAGAAGGAGTACAATTTCTGAATACAATGAATACAAGTGGTATTTGTGAACAAACTGCTTTCCTGTCTAGGTCATAGGTGTCAAAAATTCTATTTTTCAAGATGCCCACCTGGTGGCCACACGTGACGTTCGTTGGGACTGAAATTTTAGCAGGAATGTACAGGATACTTGCATAGAGATTTAGACAACATTGAAACATCGTAACATTTACTACCGATGAGATATGGCCAAAGTCAATTTTTCAAGATGGCCGCCTGGCAGCCATGTTGAAGTCCAATCGAACCGAAATTTGGCATATAAGTAGACGGTACCAAGATATTTGGGCACGGTTAAAGCATCCTAGCTACCACTATTTATGAGGTGCGGGTCGAAGTCAATTTTTCAAGATGGCTCCCTGGTGGCCATATTTGACGTCGAATCTGACTGAAATTTACCATATATTTATATGGTACCTAGATACATATTTTGACAAGGTTAAAACATCCTACCTACTCCTATTTATAAAATGTGGGTCAAAGTCGATTTTTCAAGACGGCTTCCTGGCAGCCATATTAAGTCCGATCGGGTTGAAATTTGCTGCATTTGTGCCCGGTGCCTAGATATATCTTCACACCAAATCACAACACCCTATGTCAAATAGCCATGAAATGTGCCACCAAACAGTGAATTTTTAACTTTGACCTCTGTGACCTTGAAAAGTAGGTCAAATCAAAAACCCGGGATGTATGTGATGTTGTCTCATCAGAGGAACCTACCATAATAGTTTCGTGGTTCTAGCTAACAGCGTTCAGGAGATACGGCCGAAAGGTTTTCACAAAGCGCCCCCTACAGGCCAGAGTGTACAAGCAGCAGCGCTAAGTTTCGGTCCAGATATAGTTTTTACCATAGGGTAGGCCTACCTGTACACCAAATTTCAAGTTTGTAACCCAAGCGGTTTAGAAACGTGCCACCCCTGGTCGAATGACTTGACGATGAGCATCAATCTCGACAGCAGGGCTCCGCAATGTATACAGTCAAGTACATGTGCATAGCACGGAGCAGTTCTTGAAACGAGGTAAGTGGGAATCCCCTTGAAATTAATAACCAATCAGAAGTCGCGTTACTATTCGGTGTCGGTAGAACCGGGGGTGGCATGCGAAGAAATTTTCACCGGTTGATGTTTTTGTGCAATGCGCCGTTCAGAGCTGGATTTCAGTAATTTTTATGGATTGTATGATCATGTAAGTGGATATCTTGTGTGTCATTTCACTGTGGACCACCGCACGAGGGTAATTCGAACAACCCTCGTCAAAATGGAGGATAGGACGGTCGTCGCTTCGGTAAGTTGACATCGATTTAACTCTTCACAGATTTACTGCCTCAACTTCACTTTTCTTCACATCTTCCAATGGACTGGGCGTGCTGGAGTGGTGTGGTTGAACATGTTTCAGGCCTGTCTTGTATTAATTATCTCATAATAATTCTCAACTGATAAACCATTTCAAATTTGGGCCCGATTTCGATCGCATCAAGAGACCAGGGCCGACCGCATAGAAACTCCGCTAGTGCTTCGACAGCCTATCGGTGTTAAAATGCATGGGAAAATGTAGCACTATCGGCAGATGGGCTCCGCTAGCACTAGCGGAGTTTCTACGCGGCCACCCCAGAAATTCAACACGTTCAATTTTCGGTCGCAAAGGCCGACTTGCCGACAGATAAAAAACGATGGAACTTTCGCCCGCATACGATTCCGATGCGAGGCCACAGTCTGTGACTTGGTCGCTTCCGGAGGTCGTCTGTCGTTTGCGGGATGGTTCGCTGAAATGGTCGCAAGTGTGGTCGGCGAGCGACCTCGCACGCAATGGTTGCCTGCGTCGTCGTGGGCGCCAGTCTCGTCGGCGTTTCGCACGATTTTGGTGTCAGGTGTGCGCTATGTTTTAGGAAACCTCTTTACCTGTAACTTCTGTAGCAAGTCAGCTGACGATGCCGAGTACATCCTCAAACACGGATTGATGAATCACTTGACTGAGATCAACTCATTCAGTTTACGTAAAAAACGTCTTGATGAGAAGGGGACATCGAAGTCTCACATCATTTCGGAATAAAGTTGAGCGAAGTCCCAAAGCAAAATCAGGTCAGGGGAAAAGCATTTATTGACGTAGATAATAGGGAGGTTTCGCAAATGTGACGAAAAACGAAGTACGAAATACATGTACGAAATTCAACTTCGTCTCCAGGACCTAACGCATTTCTGGAGATGGTTGCTACCACAAATGTCCCTGCTGCCAGGTCGTCTTTTAGCATGTCATGTAAGGCCGAAAGGGTTATGGTGCATCTTGAATTTTCAAATTTCCACGTCGTATCTGGCAAAGCGGAAACGAAAGATAAAATTCAAAGTTTACAATACACTTTAACTCTATCGGTCTAACATCATATGCTAAAAGACGCTCTTGCAGCAGGCAATATTTGTGGCACCAACCATCTCCACAAATACATTAGTTTCTTGAAGTCGAAGTCCAATTTCTTATGTCGTACTTCGTTTTTCGCTAGGCTTGCGAAAACTCACTGATATCTGAACCAACGAGCCAGTGGGCAAATGCGCTGTTTTCAAACATACCTTTACTTCTGGGTGATTGTTAAAAAATTATTCAAGGGAAGAGAGATCCGCTTCTTTTAGAGGTGAGAAGTCCAGCGCTGTGCCAAAGTTGAAAAGCGATGTGGGCGAAATGAGTTACACTCTTATAAACTTTGCAGTCCCATCATCTACCATACT
>NMRB01000487.1:67634-86225 GCA_002633025.1 Notospermus geniculatus
GTTGGGGGGGGGGGCTACCTTTGATTCTATTACACCGGAATTTGCTTACGCCCTTCAGTTCAGTACTGACACGCGAGTGAGAAAACTCCCTACATGTGTAGTTGTATGTTCGTCCGTGACATTGGGCCATATGGATAAAAAAGCACCTACTTTCGCTAGCAATTTTGAAGTAAATACTGATGTCTGTATGAATAAAACTGAAGTAAATACTTGAAGTAAATAGTACCAACTGTTAGTAAAAGTATTTATTATTTACTAGTTCAGTAGTTACTACAAAGTTAGTAAATACTCTAGTCGGTATAAATAAAGTGGAGTATTTACTCAGGTTTTTCAAGTACATACACGATATTTTCAAGGTAGCTCCAGACCTCTACCTTGGAAGCCGAAGTGAGCAGACACACCTTGGTACAATAGCAGCTTTTTTGCAAATTCCGTGCCAAAGGAAGGCATATGCCAATAGGTGAACGTGCCAGGAAAACAGGTACCCCGCCCTGTTCCTCTTTAATGAGGAAAATGTGGTTTGGATGGCTCAACATTTTATACACTCACTAGCCAAGTATTGCAACATAGTTTTTTTCTTAATTTCTCCGTAGTCAGTCATCAGTCTGATTTTCAAATGTGGATGTGACGAAAAGTTTTAAGGGAAAGTGAATATATCACGAAAATATCAGAATATCAAAATATCACCCATTTGATATCTCGAACATTTTGAAGTGCAAGACCACAAAATTTTTACAAAATGAAGAAAACGGAAATACATTCACAACTGCGAAAAAAATTAAGCAGAAAATGCGCATCATTTTCATGTTATTTGACATAAAAAATGCCCAATTTTGTAAAAAAATCGAGTTTTTTTGAGAAAAGTTAAATTTTCGTAACTGTGGCTTTTCATTGAATGAAACTGGCATGGTGGGACACATTGGATGACAGCTTTACATCAGCAGCATAATCTCATGCAAAATCTCACTTTTTCAGTTTTTGATAATTTTTGATAATATCAAATATCTTTGTTCACAGTTGATATTTTTCAATTTTTGTTCTTCTGAATCCTTGCTCATCATCAGGCTTCATTATCGTGAAAAGGAAAGAATGATCCAGTATCACTTGAAAATTTTGTCATTTTCATGTTTTGATATTTCTTTTTCATGGCTTGATATTTTCATCAGGAGTGAGATTTTTCAGTCGGTATGGCCAACAGCATGTTTTGCCATAAGCCCCCTATATATATTTGAAAATAGATGTAAAAGTAAAACCATGAGAGAAATCCAGAAAAAACCTATGTTGCAATACTTATGGCCAGTGAGTGTAGATGACTGCCGTAGTACCGGTGTAATGTTTTTCACTGCCCCCCGTTTGCCAGTGCCTCCCAACAAAAGATTGACGGAATAAGCGGCAACGTGACAATGAGGGAGGCACTGATCAACATGTCTTTCTGTATTTGAGTGCCCGCCGAACTGTCATACTGGGGGCATTCTCACACATTACACCTGTCATCGTCGGCTCGTGTGCGGGGTCTAGTCTAGTGTCGCGAAAAGGCCGTGTGAAGGCAGTGACAGACTGGCGCGTCTCCAAGCAATGCGTCGGAAAGCGTTCAACCAATCAGCGACCGAGAGAAGCAGTAACATACCGTAACCGCTACCGAAGAATCTGATCGGTGGAATGCCTGCAGGACGCGCCGCGTACGCGCCAGTCTGTCACCGGCTTGAGAGTTTCTTCGCGCGAGTTGTCTTCCTATATTGTGGGAATCTCAACAATAGAAAATTGCAGCAGTCGCTTGTGTCACACGGGGAAAAAACTCGGCAAGTGGAGCAGCACCTCACATTATATAGGTTGCGCAGCTTTCCGACTCCGGCTTCAACTACGAGAATGAATTGCAGTCCGCTTTAGACATCCTTGATGAAAACGATTTGATAGACATTTGCAAATCGTAAAATGCCATAACTTTGTGGCAGAATAATTTTGACTCGTAATCGGAAGTGCACGTATATCGCAGACCGGAATGGACACAATTCATATTTAATGTCCACATTAAATCACAAATTTATATCCACACTATTTCAACCAATCGCAGCTGAGTTTTTACTTTGGATATAAAATCACACTCCTTATTTAGAAATATGTCCATATAAATTCCTATTTTATGTCCATATTAAATCAGGAATTTATGTCCACATAAAATCGACCAATCACGGACAAGGACTTTTGGACGGAAGTGAGTGCTCCGATTACTTCCGTCCACAATTCCATCGCTTCCGTCCTAAAATCCGTCTTGGAATTGTGGAAGTCGGAAGTATCGGGAACACTCACTTCCGTCCAAAAGTCCTTATACATGTACGTGATTGGTCGATTTTATGTGGACATAAATTCCTGGTTTAATATGGACATAAAATAGGAATTTATATGGACATTAAATTAGGAGTGCGATTTTATATCCCCATTAAAAACTTAGCTCTGCCGTGGTCTGGAAAAACCTAGTAAATCACATTTTGATAAAAAAATTGAGTTAGGACCATTTTTGGACTCACTAGGATTTACCCCCTTATGAATGCATTAACATTTCAAAAATATCAAGTAGCTTCCGAGATATTGATAGGCAGAAATCCGGCAGAACCTAGTAAGTCTCACATTTGGATACTCCTGATCAGGAAAAACTTAGCAACTATAAGCAGCCTCTGGTTCAGTTATTTACGTCATTGTTCTGTGTAGAGCAGGGCTGATTCAGTCTGCAGTCATACTGGCGTTGTCAAAGCGTCTCAGATGTTCTCATTTAAAATTGTACACTGGGTATAGTTAATAATGAATTCACGTGAAAAACTGATTCTGAAGTTGGCTCTGGAGAAGGTGAAAAGATGTAAAAATGCTGATTCTAGTAGAATCAGCATTCAAGTCGGATCGATCGTATTCGTTAAAATTAAGACGACACCTATTCCGAATACTGCAAGAACAAACCTCCTGAACAACTTGTTTGAGTATCTGATACTATAGTGGTTTATTTTACCTTCACGTGTACACGTACATCTACTTTGATTTACAAGATTCACAGCAAAGTTCCGATATAGAGACTGTCTTCATTTGGCCATCTGATAGCATCATCCTGGCCATATCTGTACACTCGAACTCCGCACAAGACAGCATTCGGCTGTCGCCGTATACGCAAGAGGCTGTTGAAAGAAAAAAAACAATATTAAGTGCTCCACTCTTTGTCGGCTTAAATTACCTCAATTGCAACCTTTTAGGCCGCTTATGCATAGTGGCTCATTTCTCATTGGCCATTTCTAAAATGCGGATTCTGCGGAATCTGCGGAATGAGGTTAAATCGGCGGATTCAGTCATGCAATTAACAGGCCAAGTGTGTATATAACCTGTACTAAAGTATACCGTGCATGTTTGTAGTACAAGGGCCTTATCTGTGGTTCTTTTGTTTCCGCTTCCCAGGTGTATTTACCCTCATAATGCGCTCATAATGCCAATGGGATGTTTGCACATACAATGCTACCTTGTTGAATAAAATTCTGGGATCAACTAATTATTTGCGATGCCATTTGGACTGCGCTTTGTCGGCCGCGTTGACTGTCTGTTGGAAAAGATGCTGTTGATAGCTGTTTTTCCAAAACTTGTAAGCAAATTGCGACTCCAAAACTGCACCCAGATTTTGAATTTAAAAAAATTGAATTTGAAAACAATGACTGCTACATGTATATTCTCGTCCCTTAGATGCTACAGCGTACCACAACATTAATTTTAATTTATAATCCTGCAGGGGAATTCCCAGGAATTGAATTAAGGAAATGATGACGAAACTAGAGTTGTCAGTTGAGTCTGCATGCAGACTCTGGAGTCTCCGCCACGCGTGGCATGTCAAACTCGTCCCAAGCGGGTTTACGTTCCTACAACACCACTGGAAAGGGCTGACGACTTCAGGAATACTGCGCATGCGCGATATACTAATTTATGAGGCGAATCACACTGAGCTGGCACCCGCGGCATGATGTTCCCAACTAAACTATTCGTTTGAAATTGCTGTAATACTCGAACAACTTCGTGTTTTGGGTGTATTATATGACTGTTTAGGCATATATGATATTGTTCAGTCATCGAAGAACGAAATATTGTGGGAAACAGACATTTTGGCACGCTGCCAGCGGTTGACCAGAAATTTTGGTCAGGTCGCAGCCCTTTCTAGAGATATCCTCGGATGAGGTAGATCTGGGTACGAGATTGGTACGAGATTACAACGTATATTATACGTTAGTGGCGAGAGCTACTTTCCCACTTGCCCGGCATGATCACCAAAATGTGTAAATAACCACATCACTGGCGTGTCACTTCCAAGTTTACATACAGCGTTTCAAATATATACCAATTTATTGATATTTGAGCGATAAATACTCATTCAGACAGCCAGGGATTGCAGGTGTTCTATTTGTTCGCGGAGGTGGCTACTTGTCATGAGTGATGCGGCAGCCTAACAATTCTGGTCGTGATCACGTACAGAATCGCTCCGCGAATGACTGTATGACATCCGAGGGGCTTTCCCGAAGTATGACGGAAAGACCCGAGGTGTTCCGAATGGGATCATACGGCTGTCGTGGCGCAAAACATCGTTGTAAACATCAGCATGGATAAATTAAACAACATACACCCGACGTGGAAATGAAAGAATACTAGTAGTCACAAATCGTGACACCAAAATATTTTATTGAAAGACAGTTTCGTCCAAACTTCGTGTTATATGCTGATAAAATTACGACACTGCAAGGAGCCCGTGAAGCACTGCAGAATGCACACACGCATAGGCACGTAAGCCTCCTGGTCTGAGGTTGGTTTCGCCGAGAAAGTTTCCTAGCTAACACAAGAGTCTCCGCTCGGCCACTACGTGGCGTGGGGGAGACTAATAACCGCGGAAAAAATCGCTACATGACCGATTTGAAAAAACGCGTCCGCGCCCGTCCACCCGACCCGCTCTGCAACCGCACCCACGTTGCGGAAACAGCTGAAAGGAAATACGTTGGGTCGATTTTTCCGCCTGCGCCCGCCTCCGCTCCCGCACCCGCCTCGTGAGATTGTGAACTGCCTATTTGCGCCTTGTATAATGTGCACCGATTGACGCCAGTCGTGCGGACTGCTTTGACAAATTATTTCAAACGCAAATACATGTCGCATTTCCATCTTCCACATTCCATTGTTCCACGGCTAGATTGGGTCAGACAATACAAAAAAAGACTTATGAGCTGTGTAAATCTCAAGCCCTCACCTGGATTGGATGGGGCATCTTCACTGTAGGTACATTCTCCACTTTGACACCACTGGAAATAAAATTGATAGAAGATTTTAATCTGATCACGTCGTGCATGTACTGACATAAACTCCCTCCGCAGATTCAAACCGCTACCCACTACGTTACCGAGCTCTGAAACGGCTACAGTTGATGCGGTCCTCAAAGTATCACTAATAGAGGGCGTTAGCTGTTCGATTCGATTCGGAGAATAAAAAGGAAAAAAGTGAGTTGAAACCTCTTGTGTCACAAATTTTGAAGAATCAATTTATTCAGCACTGGCGAAAGGTACAGTCATTGACATAAGTTTATCTCCACCTGACATCTTGAATATTTCAAATACTACTGAGCCAATTTTAACACGGTTTGTTGCACGTGAACGTATATCTTGTTGGTGATATTTCTGCATCAAAATTTTAGATATTCGGTTATATGTTATAATGTAATAGCTCATCAGCAAAAAACACTGAAAATCAACATTGTTATTACCTAATTTTTTGTGATTTTTGTTGCAGTGCTGATAGAGTGGAACTTTCTAAGGATTTGGGGCTTTGTTTCATCAAAATATGTTGAGTGGTTGCTGAGATATTTGAGATTATCAAATTTTTGATGTTTTGAAAATTTAATTTTTTTTCACAAAATTTTGATATCAGTAGACAGAACTCACCTAAAAATGTAGAAGTATGAAGTTTTGAGAACATCGTTTATGTAAATTCAGAACTAGTAGCAACAGACTACCAGTAACCCAAAAGAGAGATTTAGAAATTGATTTTAAAAAGGACACTCTTGTCCACTTTGTTTACATGATGATTTCCTCGATGAGTGCCATTACCTTATTTTCATGTCCACATTTTGAAAACATTCGATGTACATTTATAGCACCAGCTGACTACTTTACCGGTACCCGTATTACTTTCGTAACTTAATGAACTGTGAACAGAAGAGAAAACTTTGTGCTCTTGCACACATGGCTCACACTATGGGGAACCCGCACACCAACGTCACAACGTGGCGCTGCGAACGATGTGACCGAAATCTCTTGTTTTTAACGTTATTTTCATTTATTTCTGGCATGAAAATAAACCATTTGTTTTGGTCGCAGGACAGTAAAGCTTACATCAGCGTGTAGCAAATGAAATTTTCTTTTCTTTCTTAAAATTAAGAGATCCGATAGCGATAAGACAACGTCATTTATGCCATTCTTCCTGTAAAAAGATGTACATGTACAGGTAATTTTTTCATGACGCAACGTCTGCACCTAAAATGACGTCAATGACGTCGTTTTGGTACAACCGCTCGCAGCGCCGACCTGTCGGGATAAACCGCAGGGGGGCCTCATTACGTCATCCTTTTCAAATTGTACCCTATGACTCTGGTTCCACCACGCTGTGTAGGCCTACTGTGTTACTCATGTATCCTCCTCCTGTAAATTTTGTGTTCTTTCTTCTGTACCACAAAATCCCACTCTGATTTGTATCCTCTTACACCTTACTTACATGTATAAGGTTTTGTACAGAGATGGAATAAATTGAAATTGAAATTGAACTGAAGGAAGGAAGGCCTAGGAAGTTCAAGCGTGACGTCATGGCGTCGTCAAATCGTAATCGTAAGTGTAAAACGTAATCTTGCAGAAACTCCCTAATATCTACCACGGCTGCACGAACTCACCATTTTGTCGCCGCATGGTGTTCCGTCCTCTGCTCCGCCGCTCAGCTGGAAGAATTGTGCACCCGAGTTGCAAAACAACGATTTACACATGATTTCCTCGCTTCCTTTTCCCTGAAAGAAGAGGGTACATTATTGTCACGCATTTCCGTGATGCATGTGATCAAAAATTTATTAAAAAAAAACTTATAAATTTTTCCCCACTCGCTTTCTTTTCCCTGAAAGAAGAGGGTACATTATTGTCATGCATTTCCGTGATGCATGTGATCAAAAATTTATTTAAAAAAAAACTTATAAATTTTTGATGTGATTCAGTGTGGCTGGACGAGATTAGGACGATAGAGAGGTTGCGCAGCTTTCCGACTCCGACTCCGACTACAACTACGAGAATGTAGACATGCTGTAGACATCCATGATAAAAACGATTTGATAGACGTTTGCAAAATGCCATAACTTTGTGGCAGAATAATTTTGACTTGTAATCGGAAGTGCACGTAAATCGCAAATAGTCGTGTTTCAAGTCGTAACGACTAGGATTACGACTTCAATATTCATTACATGTATTTATCCGCACTTCCGACTTATAAGGCCAAATCTTTCTGCCTTCAATTTATGGTGTTTGACGAATTGAAAACTTCTATCAAATCGTTTTTATCAAGGATGTCCATAGCAGACTGCAATATTCATTCTCGTAGTTGAAGTCGGAGTCGGAAAGCTGCGCAACCTCTCTATTGTGCATGTTTGTATCTTGGTACCAGTGGTTTGGGACTGTAAAAAATGGCAGAAGTATGCTTAGGCTACCCTGCATCCCAAAATTTTAAACGAGGTTGAATTTTGCAACGAATCAAATAACTAGAGGCCTGACGCCTTGGATAGCTACGCTGGCCTGTCACAGTGTTTCAAGCTCATTCAGGGGGCTCTGGTGTGTTTGTTGGTAATGTGAGCATTCTGACCCCAAAATTGCTTTAGACTCTGTGACAACCCTCGAAATGCCCGTGGTCAGGCCCTTAGACCTCCAGTTAAATCGCCAAAATGATCGTCAATACCGCGCGGCCCAAGGGACCTACGTAGATCAATTCAAGTAAACAATGTTTACAGGAAACAAATTTTATGTGACGGAATAGAGCATTTTCTCTGGATTACAGCCAGATAAACCATCTGGCCCCCATTACATGGTATATGAAAACGCCAGTGAAATTTGCTCTACCGGTACATCAAAGGTGACTGCATAGGGATGTCAAATTGTTAGATCTTTGCTCTGTTTGGCCTTGTGGCTACTTTGAAATTGTGTTATTAAATAACTGAGAGGCAAAGGGTTAATATTGAGTTCAGTTTCAATGTGTGACTCGGGGATTAAAAAGTCATGTCATTCCCAACAGACTTCCTACACGCTTTCCTAATAAGGAAACGAATTGGTGATTCAATGAAGCAGAATAAATATGGCGGCAAAGGATTAAAGTGGCGCTGACTTCCTTGACCCAGCAAAATGGCTTGTTGAAATCCACATATGCAATGTTCAGGAGGGAAATTCAGTAACTAGAGCTGGTTAGCGCCAGAGATCTCCGCCATGTATCTCCAAATGTGGCAAAGAGATCTAGATCATTGCAGTAGGTCAGTTTAAACGTACACTTATTAGCTTTACTTTGACACCAAACATGACTACCTTGGCTCATCTGGTCTTTAAGTAGGTCACTAGGTCATAGAAGTAGGTCAGCACAAACCTACACTTCATTAGCTTTAGTTTGATACCAAACATGACCATCTTGGCTCAACTGGTCTTTAAGTAGGTTACTAGGTCATGGAAGTTGGTCAGTTCAAACCTGCATTTTATAAGCTTTAGTTTGATACCAAACATGACTACCTTTGCTCAACTGGTCTTTAAGTAGGTCACTAGCTCATAGAAGTAGGTCAGCACAAACCTACGCTTCATTAGCTTTAGTTTGATACCAAACATGATCATCTTGGTTCAACTGGTCTTTAACATGTTTAAGTAGATTACTTTAAGTAGGTTACTAGGTCATGGAAGTAGGTCAGTTCAAACCTGCATTTTATAAGCTTCAGTTTGATACCAAACATGACTACCTTGGCTCAACTGGTCTTTAAGTAGGTCACTAGGACAGGTCATAGAAGTAGGTCAGTTCAAACCTACACTCTATAAGATTTAGTTTGGTACCAAACATGGCAACGTTAGTGATATTGGTCTTTCAGTAGTTCATTAGGGAGTTTGAGATCAGCAACTTATCACGGATCCTTATAAGTTTACGGATCGAAATGTACACAAAATATGTCCTCACTGTAAAAAAATCTACCCGTATACGTATAAGGATCCGTGATAAGTTGCTGATCTCAAACTCCCTATTAGCTCGTGGAAGGAGGTCACTCAAATCTACAACATTTTCCTTGTCTTGTCACCCTGCAAAAGATGTTTTGTCTTTGATATCCCATGTTGTCCCACCCTGTATACTGTATAAAGATATTCATATTCTTATCAATGAATCCCACAGAAAGATGTTCCATATCAGCCTCCTACCACTTGAAGTCAGGAAAAAGTGACTTGAAAAACCTGAAATCAGCACGTTTCCTGCACGCGTTTCGAAGAATGTCACTGATCACTGAGAGATGAATAAGTATGTAACTCTAAGTATGTGGGTGCCAAAGAGTTACTAAAAGTGGAGCTGGCTTCCCAGAGTAACACAGCAAAATGCCTTGTCAAAGTCCACGCATTGTATATGATCTTTACGCAAACATCAGGAGGCAAATCCAAAATGTAAACAACGGTCATGTGTTCACCGTCTAAAATACAGAACACCGCCTCCGACGGAACTGCCATACTGGTAGTAACGTCACAGAGTAGGAATAGTTGCAATTGGTGCAAGCCGACAGTTTCAAGCTCACCACCCAGCATCAACACTAACCACAAGGTGGTGTACGAGAAACAGTCAGTGTTACTGATGGAATAGTGCCAGGCAGCAATGCGGCGTTGCTGGGCGCAGTGCATAAGTTATAGAGTGGATCACGGTAAATAGTAGGCCAATCAGAAAATCTGACACATGAGGCAGTCAAAGTGGAGCTGACTTCCCTGACCCAGCAGCAAAATATACTGTATTCTCGTGCCATTAGCGACCAGTATGCGCCATTTTCTGGTAGTAATATATGCACAGCCGGGTTTGGCGTTTGTCAATAGGCCCGCCCAGAGACCAGCCGACCAACGCTCGTCATTTGAGGTAACTATGATCGAGTAAGGACTGGTGTATACTTGGTCACGAACCGTCAAGGGCATGAAATTGATCACAGGTTTCCAAAGCGTGAATGTGCACACACATTGAAATTGATCATAGTCGGCGTTGCTCGGCTGGTCCCTGGGCGGGCCTATTCACAAACGACAAAACCCGGCTGTGCATATATTACTACCAGAAAATGGCGCATACTGGTCGCTAATGGCACGAGAATACAGTAATTCCTCCAAGGTTGGCCAGAATCCCACGTGAGATAGATAGAGCCAGTACAAAATGCAAACAAAGAACACGTGCACACTTCTAAAATAGACTATACCACCCTGTCCCCACACAAGAAGAAACAGCCATAGTGACGTCACAGAGGGGTGAGACTGTACAGTGTATTGATCCGCGAAAATGATACTGAAAACAATGCGTGAATATCGCAAATAGTCGAGATAGTAATCAAATCAAGACAAATGGTGAAAAGGCACTCTCTGAGAAGATAATTCTGCACGAAATCCGGGTGATTTTTGGGGCCAGTAGGTTAGGACTATATCGTGAGTGTATTTTTATCTGGTGATTTCGTATTCAAGTCATTTCTTCACTACAAATTTTGGCGTAGTTAGGTCGCAAGCAAGAAGTGACAAATTACAGGGGTCCTGTTTGGCACTACTTTCTCATAACGTTAAAGCCATTACTCGCTCGGAGAGAGCAAGGGTCATTGTGAAGCTACGCTGGCTAAAGACCAGCGTAGCTAAAAAGTCACCCATTTTGTCCGAATATTACATTCACTCAAAATTTCTGTCTGCGGCGAAAAATATATCAAAAAGGATTTATCATACCCTTGCAAATTCGGAACCTGGAACATATTTCTTGCACTGGTCGTCAATTCCGGCGGCAGTCTTGGAGGGAGGTCTACCTGAAAATTTAGGTCAGGAAATATTTTGCTTAATATACAGAATATCTTGAATCAAGGAAAAAATATACAATTCAGAATTTTTTTTCAATTCAATGATTGTTTCATGGTTTGTATAACCACTATTAATAATGAAGCTGGTGTAGCATTCTCTAGCGTTCCCCATCACAAGTGTTTCCATACATTGGACAGCTGGGAGAGACCGTGGGCCGTATTCAAGAAGCTCTTAAGTGTAAGGTCGACCTTAATCTTTTGTATTCTACCCTGCAAACAATAACTAAAGGTCGACCTCACACTTAAGGAAGCTTCTTGAATACGGCCCCGTGACATTTCAATAGGGGCAATTTGTCGCTCTCGTTTTAATGTTCCCATACAATGAGGGGAAACACTGAGAAATAAGAGTACGTCAAACGTGGCCGCCAGGTCGCCATATTGAAAAGTGGTCTTTGGCTTATATCACCTAAACTACATCAGATTTTAATGATTTTACTCTCTGTTAGTACATGTATTTACCTACATGTAGGTACCCTGTATAAATACATAAACTTTAAGTCGGATTGGACTTGAAATATGGCCGCCAGTCAGCCATCTTGAAAAATGTACTTTGGACCCATATCTCATAGTAAAGAATGGTATGAATACCTTCTGTGTGAACGCCGGATTTAAGCCCCATCGGACTACAATGACCCCAGGGGATATCTTTTGAAAAATACATTTTGGCCAATATCACTCGAAGGACAACAACGTGTGTTCCAGCCACTGGTAACTCAATCAACCGTAAATGCCATCTATTTGTGGATGCGCTTGGAATTGAATTGGGCGGTAAAGTATAATTCACCTTAGCTTCAACACGGGTAAAGTGCCACGCTTGAAAATGTTCACAAGTCGATGGTAAATAATCCATGTCGCAGTTACCCAATAGGGCCGTTTAGACGACAGGCAAAAATCCACATGGGATCCGATCGAATCCAATTGCGGTTCAAAACTCTTGCGTGTAAACGCTACCCAATGCGGTCCAATGTGGATTTTGGACCGCATTGGACCACATACGACCACATTCAAATCTCGTCTAAACGCAACTGAGACCCGAGACGGGTCGATCGGTTTCAATCGGATCGAATCCGAATGTGTTTTTTACCCCTCGGCTCTCGAGGGGTATTGTCGTCCCCTGCGGCGTACTCTGTGTATCTGTCCATTGACGACGTTACCACTCTAACGCGTTCAAATTAAATCTGATTTGCCTGATTTTTGGTGGAAAGGTGTATATGTGGGTCCTTCACGAACCCATCGATTTTCGGCGGAATCGGACTTTCAATTTGGCCACCAGGGGGCGTTTTGTAAAAACGACGTTACCGCTCTAGCAGTTCAAATTAAATCTAATTTTTCTCATTTTTGGTGGAAAGGTGTTTTTGTGGGTCCTTCACGAACCTATCGATTTTCGGTCGAATCGGACTACTGTCTTTCAATTTGGCCACCAGGGGGCGTTTTGTGAAAACGGCGTTACCGCTCTAGCATGTTCAAACGAAATCTAATTTTTCTCATTTTTATTGGAAAGGTGTATGTATGGATCCTTCACAAACCTATCGATTTTCGGCCGATTTTCCATTTGGCCACCAGGGGGTGTTTTGTGAAAAATGAAAAATGGCCACAACTTCCTTCGTTTTTGAGCTAGCATGCTCAAATTTTTAATGAAAGTACCTGTAAAAAGCCTTCATCACATATCAGGTGCGCGGGATTTTTATTTGACGTATCTGTTTTCTAGGTCAAATAGCGTAAACTGTCCATTGAGACGTTACCATTGTAGCATGTTCAAAGGGGATGAGCACCTAAGAAACTAACCTGCTCAAAGTGTGTATCTCAGAGACGGTGACTTCGATTAGCTTCAAATTCGCACATATTATATCTCATGTGAAGTGATTGATAACATCAACAAGAAAAATTATTTTGGTCAACTGTTGCCCATTAATTTGAAACAATGGTTTTTTTAGATGGCTAGAAATGGTGGAAAAAAAAGGATTCATTGTCTGTGTTTTCACAGTAGCTTGAAGACCACTTCAAAGAAAAAGTCCCAATGCTTAGTTTTGATTTATTGATCCCAGATTGATAGGATAGGAAATGAAGCAAGAAGATTCTGTGATCTGTGGGTGGAATTATGCTCTGGAAGAGTCAAAACAAATCTATTTCTGTCTGTGTTATGCTTGGCTTGTATTAGGCCTTGTAATGTGAAAGGGCTCAGACAGATTCATGTAGGCGTAACCTTATGGCACTTCAGAATTATTTAATTGGGAATCAATGGTTGGTCTTTGACATGAGCTGAGGCCACATGAATGGTGTGGTGGCTAGTGACTGGAAAAAGTATCCTATTTTGTTATGAGTCCCCTTCTTTCATTATGTAATATCTATGGGCTATACAAGAACTGGTGATAATTCATGAATCATAGGGGAATCAATGGAACAATATTGGCCAGTTTGACCTAGGACACGAGTACTCTCCATTGACCATGGTAAATAAAGGATTATTGTTGTGCTAAACTGCCTGTGGCTTACCACATTGGGTAATCAACTGGGAAGCCTGTTGTGAAGAGTTGTTTGGGCTCTTCCAGAGCATGAGTTCACCCAGAAATCACAGAATCTTCTTGCTTCATTTCCTGTCAATCTGAGATCAATAAATTGGGGATTTTTCTTTGAAGCGTTCTTCAAGCCACTGTGAAAACAGAGACAATAAATCCTATTTTTTTCCACCATTTCTAGCCATCTAAAAAAACCATTGTTTCAAATTAATGGGTAACAGTTGACAAAAATAATTTTTCTTCATGATGTTATCAATCACTTCACATGAGATATAATATGTGCGAATTTGAAGCTAATCGAAGTCACCGTCTCTGAGATACACACTTTGTGCAGGTTAGTTTCTTAGGTGCTCATCCCCTTTAATCTAATTTTCTGATTTTTGGTGGATTTTATGTGTGGCTCCTACACTAATCCATTGATTTTCAGACAAATCGGTCTTTCCATTTGGCCACCAGAGGGCGCTTTGTGACCAATGAAAAATCGCCATAACTTCCTTCTTCCTTCTTTTTGGAGATAGGGTGCTCAATTTTTTTCTGGATGTACACGTGAAAAGCCGTCATCACATATCAGACGGGATTTTTATTTCACCTACTTCTTATCTGTTTTCTAGGTCAAATAGCGTAAACTGCGTAGAAATTTTAAGTTAGTTTGGTTTATGTGACCGTTGTAGCGCCTTCAAATTAAATATGATTTTTCAGATTCTTCGAGTGACCACCCGACAGATTTTCACACTTTTTTAAGACCGCCACCACCTCACAAGGTGGCGGTCTTCATTGGTTTCACTGGATTTCTCTCTCTCTCTCGATCTCTCCCTCCAATCTGTGGTTTCGGCAGGATAACTCAAAAAATACGCCACGTATCGCGATGAAACTTTCAGGAGTNCCTGTGACATGCTTTCTCCGAGGAACGAAAGGAAAACGTGAAGCGTGGCGCGTGAAAAGTGTCAACGTGAACTCTATGGAAATGGAGCCTTAAATACCAAATCCTTGTGCTTACAAGATGAAGACATTTCTTGGATATCTCATCAATTTTGTTCACATACATATTGATCCAGCCTAATTGGATGACTTAGCGTGTCAATCAAGTTTCAAGGCAGCAGTCAACATGTTTTGATTATCAAAAAAATTTGGCACTCAGTTCATTTAGCACACTAATCTTTAAAAATATTCGAGGAGCAATTTTTAGAGTCTTAAAATCAACTCTGATTAGAGGAATGAGATTCGGAATCGTCAATCAATTTTTGGATAGTTTTGTCATGAGAGGCCACGTGGCATCAAGACCAACCCATTCTGTTCTGCTGTAAAAGAAGGATGGTTTTGTGCTCGAAACGTCTGAAAAAGGTTAAAAGGAAGATCTTTGGTGATTATAGTGTCAGGGTCTTTAATTTAAAGAAAATGCCTCTGGTTGTGAATTTCAGTAATCTTGCTGAGAACAGAATCAACTATGTCCAAGACAATGCCTTTTCGAACAACAGGGAACTTGTCCACCTCTTGTTTAGTGAAAACCCAATTACAAGTTTCGGCCAACGAGCGTTTGTGAACCTGCCAAATTTGGAGGAAATGTAAGTTCTGATTTTGATACAAACATGAATATTTATGAGCATCTTTATTCAGTATTGAACTTTGATTTTGGAGTTTTGAGAAAGGACAAAAATAACCACAGCAACAAAGCAAGCCTAACACCAAATCTTTGGGACTGCTCTGAGTTCCTGAAAATGTTACTGTATTGTGCTTTTCATTTCCAGTAAAATCCATGAGGCTCGCGATCTCTTGATTTTCCCTGACTTGACAGGCTGTTCCAATCTGCACACCATCTACCTGGATCGAGCAAGCATCAGAGCTATACCACCTGATCTTTGTGAGCAAGTCCCGATGCTCAAAGTCCTGTAAGAGCTGTTTCTTGTATCAAAACATACCAGAGTTGAGAGCAGTGGAACGCTCCCTGACGTACAAGCGTACAAAAAGTACAAAACTGCTGCAAGGTGTGGCATTTGCTTTGTAGACAATATTCGGAGGCGGTAGTGACATCTGGTACACTATATCTCAACATGTTGGTTGTACTCTAGAAACTTGTCTTTTGTTCTGTTTCAGTGATGTGCATTCGAACAAGATTTCACGGATTCCTGATCTCTCTGCCTGCTCACAACTGACGTTACTGTAAGTATGGGTACAATCTATATTATGATTGACGGTGGCACTTTAAAGCGAATGGCTCGCGGGGTTTGTTTACATTTTTGCTGGTACCTTCCATAGAGAGTGAATCTAGCCTCCAGGCAAAGCCGTCCCCCAGCCATATGCAACACCTGTGCAAATATGCGAATGTAAACACTGGGGACGAAGTTCCAGTAAAAATTTGTTAAAATGGGTTAATGACGTTTTCAAATTCAGTAGGTCAAGATGTACATTTTGTACTATTCCCATTGATTTTGAAGCGGCAGATTTTGCAGAATGCACCTCCGAAGTTTGGCTGTCTAATGCATTTCCCATTAAACTAAAATCCTTCTTTTGCCTTTTTCTCAAAATGCTGCTTGATATCGATGACCAACTGTCATGGCGCCACAACAAACCCCGCGAGCCATTCGCTTTAAGTTCGACCGCTATAAACTCCTCCATGGTTTCTGATCGAAATAGCACCATTTTCACAGGGAATGTTGAGAATGACATGGGGGTGGTCCTTAAGTGGGTGCCATTATATTTTTTTACCCCTTCGCGAATAAAATGTATGGAGAAACTTCCAGCGATTTACAATGCCCACACCTAAACGGTGGCTGACAGAACTAGGCTGCAATGCCCACCAATGTTTTCTTCAACCATGCAGGGTGAATAGAAAACAGGAACTTCAACGCATAAAACTGCCATCTGCTTCCCATAGGCCTAGATTATTGCCCAAGGAGTTGGCCCCTCTAAACATATTCCCCCACACAGACGCCCACCAAAATGCCATCCTCTGGCCACATGCATCTTGTGAATATGTGCTCGCCACGGGACCATGCTAGTGTTTAATAATTGGGTTGGGGTGGGGGTGCTAGCAGGGGGTGCTGCAGCAGTGGGAGCCAAATTATTATCATGTGACAAGGAATCCTGCTAATGCCACCATGTTTTTCACTGCATGTAGTTTCATCTGTTTTATTTCAGAAATCTTGGAAATAACCATATCAATAACCTCGATGGGAAACCGTTTGCTGGTCTTCATTTTATGCGAGACCTAATTCTAACTCATAATGACATCACTCGGATCCCAGCTGATGCATTTAATGGCGTATCCAGTTTACAATACCTGTAAGTTATGAGAGTGAAGGTTTTCTCCACGCACTCTTGTTTCCTTCTGCAGTACATGTACATTAAAAAATTTGCCCAGATGCAGTATTGGCATTCCGCTTTTGCTACATAGAGGGTGGGTGTTCAGAAACAGCAGTAATGCAACTATCGGTCCTGTTTACTGATGAGTTACCCTACTTTGCCATTGACTTCAATCAGTCAATCAAGTTTCCCTGGTCAGGTTTCACCGGTCAAGGGAGCCCACAATGAATAAAGGTATTGCTGGCTCCTTGTCGACATACCTGTCCACTCTTTGATTCCATACGTTACTGAGTTTGACATTTCTTCATTTCAGAGATCTGTCCAATAATCAGATAAGTGAAATTGATGAGAAAGCGTTTGCTCCTTGTTCGTCTCTAGAGGACCTGTAAGTTGAAATCAACAAGCTTATTTTTGCAGAATGTTCTCTTTATTTTAAAGGGCCTCTAGAGGCAGCCCAGCATGGCTGGGGAAAACCCCGGGGAAAACCCAGGTTCAATACCTCGTAATGGTGATTAACGTTAAAGTGGCGCCGCCTAGCTGAAGAACCGGTACTGATAGTAGCCTAATGGCGAGCTGCCTCTAGAGGCCCTTTAAGATCAGTTATATGATTTATAAGGTTTTAACCTAAAGCAAATGGGCTTATAAAATGAATATAGACCCAGGAAACAGACAACCTGTGTAATGTGTTTTTGAACAACTGGCCTTGGCCTAGCTGCTTGATGTCAGAATCTAACACAGCATCCTACTTGTACAGGAATCTTGGGGACAATCAATTCTCCAGACTGCCAACAGAGGGCCTCAGCAAAGTCACCAACCTCAAGATGTACAATAATAAAGAGTTGAAGGAGATCCCTCCACCGGAGACGTTCCCAAAAATCCAGCTTCTCACATTGTCATATGCTTACCATTGCTGTGAATTTATATCCGATGTTGATGAAGAGGTAGGTTTTATTCTTAGACTCGAGATACTAATTCAGACGACGTCCATCGGGACCGAGGATGGTCAATGTTGCTCAGTCCGCGGGGCCGTTAACCCTTAACTAATCTCACCGCACGGCAGGAGGCAAGTGACTGACCAACTTCTCTTCGATATTGTACTAAAGTCAAGATCCAGAGATGATACCTTAGGATCCTGAGGTAATAAAGATAATTATCGATGTCCATTCCAAGCCACCATCACTTTTGTTGTTTCTTTTGATATACTGCAGGACCAGGACAACAACCTTGACATTGTGGAGCAGGTGATTTGGCTGAACCGTCCTGACTATGACACTAGTATGTTTCTCAATCACACCCATGCTGACAGGTGGGACCCTCCAGGTCAGTGGGCATTTTTGGTTATATTGGTCATTCATTGTATTGTTGCAGCTTAAACACTTTAATACAGAAACCTGATTCTTTCGTGTTTCAGTTTCAGCGAATCTATCACAGGCAAACTATCATGAAATGGAACAACGTCTTTGGGAAAAAATTGCCACAGGGAACAAAGATATCGATTTTGGTGGAAAGGATGGGGGAGAGGGACAGGAGTACACCGAGAACTTTCTTGGAACGTACGACAAAGAATATGGTATTACACAAGATTTGATTGTGTCAAAGCCAGCTGTCAAGTGTAAGCCCATGCCAGGTAAGTTCTCAGATCGTCTT
>NMRB01000487.1:106268-119870 GCA_002633025.1 Notospermus geniculatus
TTTTAGGGACAAGAGTTGGAGATTCATTTTATCTCGAGATGAGATCGTTTTTTCTTTCTGTGAAGAAGACCCCGCTTGGGGTCGAAAATTTGCGAATTCTTGGAAGTTGACTTCCTATTTATCATTCATTATTGTGTCAACCTCTGTGCTTTTTCTCTTATTGAGCAGAACATGGAGGTATTTATAAGATCCATGCTCCAGTACACGATGCCGAAAACGCCATGGACAGGAAAGCCAGTCCCAAGCTCCAACACTCAGCAGACCACCTAGACCAGCTTACATGTATATTGGTTCAACCCCTTTCGCCAAAGCAGCCCAATCATGCCAATGCTTCTATCGCAAGCATTAATGGTCCCATAATCATGTAATACCATATAATACGAGCGCAAAAGAAGTTCTATTTTTAACACACAATGGCGAGCGCCTATAGTAGTCAGTTGACGAACTGAAATTCCTCGTTCCTCGCTGTAACGCGCAGCGCCGTCTGATCATCATCGCCGACACTACGATAACCAAGAGTGCCCGCCGGGCAATATTTTTCGCATGTCTGCCTTTAAGGCACAGGATAATCGAGAATTACGACAGGGGTACAGCATTCAGTATTTTCACTCTGGGCCTGGGCCTAATCCTAATCCTGATGGCAAATGTATCAAAACTGCCGTAACAATAGCTGGTTTTATCCATACAAAAGCAATAATGACGTAGACTACTAACTGTTTCCCTGGCTTCAGGGACACCAACGTGTCCACTGAAGCCAGGGAGACAGCCCAGTGGCCCCATCACCAACAACACACCCAAGAAACAAAATATCTCCTTGCCCAAGTCCTTCCACTGGATTCACCAAGAGATATTAACCGCTTCCTACCCAACTGGTCTGATAAGATATCTTTTTCGATTCACGAAGTGATATTAACCCCTTTCCACTGATTTCCACGAGGAACACTTTAAAAAGGCACACTATTCGTACTTGTATCTCGTTTCCCCTGTTTCAGCCTCTTGAGTTGGCACGTCGTAGTCAGCTGAGCGCAAGGTCCATGGGCCTCTTGTTATATACTGGATTGCGAACATCCGCACCCTAGCTACTAGTCTATGAATGGATAACTGAGGTAGTTATACAAAGATTGCGCGATCAGTTCATACAGAATTGGTTGTATGATGTATTCACTTCTTTCAAGTGCCTTATAGAATTCACAAATTTACTTTTGATTTTGAGAAATATCTCACTGGACCGGGTTGCACAAATCTCACGATAGCGCTAACTTGGTGTTAGCGCTAACTTTATGTTAGATGACGTAAAATCCCTTGTCTTTTTACGTCATTTAACATAAAGTTAGTGCTAACACCAAGTTAGCGCTAACATGAGTTTTGTGCAACCCAGCCCTGATCTACCAGATCTTCAAATAAGTAAATGGACAGCGTGTTTTTCAAATATCTCCGAGATAAAACAAGATAATTGGATGCGGTTTTCAACATAGTGTGGTATACTTACCTGGTCATATATCTCATGTACTTGGGTCAACCTAGTTTTAACCCTTTGTTATGTAACACGCAATTTAAAAAAGGTCCAAAAGTCAACTTTTTTATTTCAAGTTTTTTTTCAGCAGAATTCACAGTGTTGTGTGTGATGAGGTGATTGATAATGAGAGTTTTTGCGAAAAAAAATATTGAAAATGTTTTTCCGTTTCCGTAATATCTCAAAATCTCAAAATTTGAGATTTTTGAAATGTTGATATATTCGATCATTTTTCAAAGTCATTTGGTAACATTCATTCCCTGGTGATAATTTATGCAACTTTTGAATGCTTTTTTTTAAATGTCATGATATTCAGCCTCTTTATTGCAGCCTCCATATTTCACATCATATTTTCAGCTGATTCGGTAATGGAAACACGTGGAAAATTTCGTAGCCATCTTGTTATCGTGTCTGGCAGCGAATAACAGCAAAAAATATTCAATATCTCAAAATATCAAAAATCCCAGATTTTGATATTTTGAGATATCACGAAGAAGACAACAGATCTCCGATTTTTTTGGCAAAGAGTCTTTATTGTCACTCACCTGATCACGTCAGTGCCAAATCTGTTGAAAAAAATTAGAAATAAAAAAGTTAATTTATGGACCTTTTTTAAATTGCCTGTTACATAACAAAGGGTTAAAATTAGGTTGACCCAAATACATGAGGTATATGAGCAGTAAGTATACCACACTATGTTGAAAACCGCATCCAATTATCTTGTTTTATCTCGGAGATATTTGAAAAACACGCTGTCAATTTACTTATTTGAAGGACTGTACCTTGTTTGATTAGGTTTGATTTGTATTTATTATCACGAAAGAGATTTACAATGAATTTTAAAGAGGGCCAAGGCCGGAGCATTAGTGGCCCTTTAGAACATAATTAAACTTAGGATGTAAGGCGGTGAATAACAGCGTAGGAATAATGTACATGAATAACAAACTAAGGAAAAGTGAAGTCACGTGGTGAAAGAACACACAAGCCACGGACAAACAGAATACAGACAGGATAAAACAAAACAAAACGATGGCTATAGCGAGGTAAGAACGGTCAACGGTGGACACCCAGAGGAACTGGTAAACACCTATTCAACACTGAGTATCCACCGTCGCCGCACCAAACAAGGCAATAACAAATAAATGACATACAAAACAGAAATACAATGTAGGGTTCGTGGCAGCTACCCCAGAGATAAGAGCGGGAATGCATGGAGAGGGCGGTCAGAGTCGGTGTTGACGTGTGAGAAGGAAATAAAAGAGAATAATCATCATGTAGCATTGGTGAGTATGGTCTTCGCTGTATCAAGAAAAGTAGCAGTTTTGATATAATAAGCTTATTCATCTGATCTGGAAAGGGAGGGCCACCATGAATCAAAAGGTGAATACGGTCTATGAGACTGGATGAAGTTAAAACAATGGTGTCGAGGTTCGGGATAGAGTTGATATCATTCAGGAAGTCAAGTCGTTGGACGGCCAAAAGTGGACAATAAAACAGAACGTGAGTAGTGGACTGGGAGCGGAAACCACATTGGCAGCGAGGATCTGGCGTATTCGTAAAATTGTGCGCATAAAAGTGACTTTTAAAGAGGAGGTCGCACCTCGCCCTATTCAAGGTGATTTCCACACAGCGGGGTAGTTTTAGTTATAGTTGTCGAAAATTTGTATTTAGGACCCCCAACATGCAGACGCGTTCAGTATTTGAATGAATTTCTGGAAAAAGATGCCTTGACATTTGCTGGAAGGGAATCCCATAATTGAATTGACCGAGGGACAGCAGAACTTCGCAAAGTGTGTGACATACGGGGTGATAATATGAAGGCCCTACGCTGACGAAGCCGATTGTCATGTACGGGGTTCCTATAGAGATTAAAGAGGTCCGAGATGTATGAAGGCACATTGTTGTTCACGTTATCGTATATTAAAAGTAAGCGTTTACACTCCCTCCGGTCACTAAGACTAAGCCACCCAAGGCTCTTTAACACTTTGACAGAGCTAGTTCCCCGCAGGCATCCACTGACAAACAGTGCTCCTCTGTAGTGGATACGGTCAAGTTTCGTAAGGTATTCCCCATTAGCTAGCAGAAACAACAAGGAGCCATATTCCGAATGAGGAAGAATAAAAGACATATACATTTGTTCAATATGTTTCGAACTCACACAGTGAACTAGGGACGCCAGAGGATTCAGTTTATTGTTACACTTGTGAACGATATGGTCGATATGCTGGTGGAAGTTAAGGGACGAATCTAAGATGACCCCAAGATGTTTGTGAGAATTGCCTTTAGGTATTAACTCGTTGTTGAGACGTAGATGAGGAAGAGGCATGTCTGGTGTGAGAGGTGATTTGAATAGGACTTCCTTGCTCTTACTGCCCTTAAAGTTTAACTTCCACGTGTTTGACCAGGCATTCAAGCGATTCAGGTCACTCTGAAGGAGCTCGTTTGAGGCATCCACATTTTGATTACGATCAACAGGTAAAAAGAGGGCACAATCGTCAGCATACAAGTAAAGTGTACTTGGAGACAAATTTGTTTAGGAATAGTGATGCTTTCCCCAAATCATTACTGGCAACCTTGTCATTGTCCTCAATCGACGGAATAGCAGGACTGAACTTCTTACCCATGCGCTTCTTAATTAGATACCAGTAGTTCTTGGAACCAGACTGAGATGAGCAAAGCGACTCCAGCAGGTTATTTCTATAACGTTCCTTGGCCTCAGCCACAAGGTCAGATACAACACGAGACTGGGACTTAAATCGACGACCGTTTTCAACACTTTTATTTCTAGTGAACTGCTTATATAAAAGTTTGTCCCTTTTGTTAATGGCTGCCTTGATCTGACGGTTAAACCAGGGCATGTCATTTGGTTTGATAATTTTAATTCGGTGAGGAATATACTGCTGGAATAGGTTAAAGAGTTTGTCGCAAAATGACTTTGTAGCGACATGAACATCACCATCATTAATTAATGCNACCCGGAGAATCAGCAAGTACATTCTGAGATACAAGTTTGGTGAGGATAGTACTGTGATCGGACCCACCAATAGGAGGTATTACTTCAGATGATGTCAACATACCTGGCGAACTGCAGAAAAGAAGGTCCAGACATGACCTACTAGATGATGTTATTCGAGTAGGCTCATGTATGATTTGAGTAAGGGAATTGACAAGAGATAATAATAAACACAAATCAAATCAAAGAGAGTTGACAATAGGCTATCTGCAGATAGGAAATACGAAGTGCCGGGTATGAGGTTGGCTTATAATCAACCGAAAGCCAGGAAATCTATTATAATCGAGTGGCGATACCGCGTGCTTTCTTTGTTCACAGTGCATGTTTCTGACGAAATGAATGTGGGTTCGAGAAACCGAACAATGTGGGTTCGAGAAACCGAACAATGTGATTGGCATTGGCATTGGCGTTTCGGAGACTGCGAAAACTCTTATCGTCACGAATTATAAATTACGAGTCACGAAACGATTTCAGGACGTTGATGACGTCATGACGCGGTTTCTTTGTCTCAATCCATGATGGTCCGACTTTCGGCCTTGTGAACAACGTGACAACATCTCTTTAACACGACGTCATTACCTTACAGAGATATTTCAAGCATTTATTCCAGCGCTAAAGTGTGACAGGTATATCCAGGTGTCACCTGTGTGCTCAGAAAAGCCCCAAAACATATTTCTTGTAAATGAAAATTATGTAATTCGTAATTCGTAAACTACCTAACATTACGAAGATTTACGGCCATCCTCGTCAAGACGGAACGAATTTGCACGTGGTCACGAAAGAGACGCAACGTCATACGTAAAAGTGATGACGTCATGGTCAAAGCATATTCGCATTTCATAATTCGCAGACGTTGCGGAACCTCCCTATTAGCAGCGTCCCTTACGCGAAACTGCCGTACTCAGTCAAATTATTTCCAAGCATGAAGGTTTGTGTATGACGTGTGTATGACGTGTCAGCATTGGTTCTAGAATATCAAGCAACCGGGTGAATACTGCTTTAGGAAACCGATGTCATGCCAAAAATCATCAAAAAATTCGTGATCTAGGACATCTTCGAATAGGTTGTGACGAATAAGTTGTCGTCTGTATACCTACTAGACCTAACTGCTTCAAGATCATCTTCCACAAAGAAATTATCTGCTTCCCCCCGCCACATTTTGTTCCGTCCTGTCTCTATCGGCGCGGTAAGGGTGGTCTGAGCACCTTTAGCGAAATCGCCTATCGAGGTCTTAACGGTGGCAGGTCGATAGGCTATCGGAGTTTCTATGCGGCCATCGCTAGCAGGGCACGTCGGAGGTTGGAGACATGGTCGGAGATTGTTTGGACTACTCGCAGGGTACTGATGGACGCCTCGTTTAAACATGGGCCATTGAACCATCTTTTTTGAAGATGGGGATTTGGCCTCGTGGTTTAAGGCGTGCTGCCCCTTTGTGCTGGCGATTGATGCCTTATGCGAGGGTCCGTGGGTTCGATTCTGGTAGGAAGCAATGTCTTTCACCTTAGAAACTCGATTTCTATTTCATATCATATCATAAATCATATATCATATATATCATATATATCATATATCATATATCATATATCATATATCATATATCATATCATATCATATCACATCTACCACAATAACTTAAAAAACTTCCCGATGTCAATTTCCCATGTCCCGATTTCGATTTCAAGTTTTTGGCGTGCGAATTCGGAAACCCTGACAGCTCCCTCTGGTGTGTACCGTTACCTACTTTGTTGTTTCCGCAGGGGGTTCCTCGAAATGCACCGCTTAAGCCAGAATTGTCAGTAGTAACATGTTCGCCGTCCGCCGTGCAGTATAATAAATTACACAAAGATTTCTTTGCAATTGGTATCTGAAAGGAAGGAAAATTATGCCAATAACGAAAGGGGGTCTGCTGTGCTGTAGGGGTTGCGGTTGGAAGCACGTGCCCCGGTGCACCCAAAAGGCTGCGCCCCTGAATGGTCGGTGTTGTTTCACTCAAACAACGCCATGCTTACAGAACGGCCGCAGCGCCGTCTGCTGATTTTTACCCGCATACTTCGGCTAACTCGCCTCTTTTGTCCAGATCGATTTCTTGTGTTTCAAGACACGTGATAGACTGATTATATGTGATCCTTGTAGAGCATCCGCCGGCCCGCTGGAGATTCAGCATGAGCGCCGTCATTCGGCAACAATCGTAACGAACCGTCCTGCAGCCGTGGTCGGAGGCCTGTTCGACAAGGTAGTATCCATTCTATGGACTGAGTCCAAATGGACTGAGTAACTTGGACCAAGTGCCAAAATGTGAAAAATGCAAGAAACAAGCCGTTTTGTAGATAATATGAACGGATACTGCCTACGTACTGATAAGACTANAGACTATTACTCCCCCCCCCCCCGACCATATATATTTTAAGGAATCTGGAAAACAAGGATCCCCAAGGAATCCTACGGAATCCGGTCTACGTGTACACTTGAATGCACGTAATAGCCTACTAGTAGGCCTATCAATGCGACATCCCTCCTGCTGGTGAAAAATCAAACGTGTTCCTGCAGACTGAAATCGTATCCCCATGGTGCATAATTTGAACATGTATCGCAAAAAACATTTATAGACGTTTTCTTGGCGGATTATTTGTACAGTGAATATACAATCGTAATAATGTCGTTTTTTTCATATCATTTGCGTTATTTGGAGTTAATTCCGTAGGGTTCCTTGGGGATCCTTGTTTTCTAGATTCCTTAAAATCTATATGGCCTACTCCCCCTCATTTTCTCCAGCGAAAGCGTTCGAAAGCAACAGAATATTACTAGCAGAAAAAAGCGAGTTTATTGAGTTGCGTTCCACTTACACTCTGTATTTTACATGTTTTAGAATCAACACTTCTGGGTATCGATATTTCCAGGAAATATCGTGGGGACGAGGTAGCCCCAATTCGAGTGCAGAGGGCGGTACTGGATCAGACATCCACACTCAGGCGTGGCCGGCATGCACGGCCTGTTTCATGTGTGTATAGGAGCAACCTTTGGAACGAGGTTGCAAAATTCCCAGCATAGGATTCCGTGAATCGTTACCTCGAAAGGCGTGCCACATGATGTGACGTCGTCATGTTTTGTTACTATTCATAGACTGAGCGCAGAGCGCTATTGGGTTGATGTAACTTGGGGATTTCAGGTCGGCTCAGGGAAGAACAAAATTTTATAGTTTTGTTTTTCTTAACTCTTTTTCACGTTCTACATATTGACGATAACCATTTCTTACCAATTTATGCACTGTCTGTTGGGTATGTACAGACTACACTACCTATATAGGATGTTCTGCAACACCAAAAAAACCCGATCGAAATTCATCAAATTTTCACCAAACTACACCAGTTGTTACTAAGTAGTGGCACTTTTCCAATAACTAAGATGTCCATAAATAGTTTCCAGCCAAGATTTCTGCACCTCACCCTCCAAAAGATGACTTTGTGAGGACTTTATTCCTTCCTTCCTTGGCCTGGGGCTGTCATGAACAAATCATTGGTAGTGACACCATGCGGCGCAATGGCAACTACATATTCCTTTGATAAAATGACATGTGGAGATGTTTACATCCGCGTTTAAAAATAGACAGCCAATCACAAGGGAGAAAACCACTGGCCACATGGTGTCACTACCAGTGATTTGTTCATGACAGCCCCAGGCCAAGGAAGGAAGGAATAAAGTCCTCACAAAGTCATCTTTTGGAGGGTGAGGTGCAGAAATCTTGGCTGGAAACTATTTATGGACATCTTAGTTATTGGAAAAGTGCCACTACTTAGTAACAACTGGTGTAGTTTGGTGAAAATTTGATGAATTTCGATCGGGTTTTTTTGGTGTTGCAGAACATCCTATATAGGTAGTGTAGTGTGTACATACCCAACAGACAGTGATTTATGGTGATAACATTCATTATTATTGCTTATATCTTTTTTTGGCACTCAGTCCAAGTTACTCAGTCCATTTGGACTCGGTCCATAGAATGAATACTACCGTTCGACAAACCGTCCCCGTGGTAGGCCCAAACATAACTATTTTATAATGCAAAATGAATTCTATACAAACATCAACGAATCTGTTCCCGGTCCCCCGGATGTATTCGCATTGGGCATCGAGGCCATATTCCTCGCCTGGAACTGAATAGAGAAGATTGACTTAATGTCCGACTGTATGATTAGGTGACTCTTTCACCCTCCGCACCTTGATAAGACTGGTCTCCTCTCCAACCTATATATAGCCAGTGATAACACCGAGGCTGGACTGATACTGTGTCGAAACAAAAACGGCCGCCATAGCTTCATCACTTGAGAAGTGCTGTTATAGCGTGACTAACCCTTCATCAGGTAAGGTAACATACTTTAACTCATTCTTTTATGTGTAGCAACACTCACAATGCCTAATTGGTAACTTAGATCATTCAGATAGATAGATTTGAACAGTCTTGTCGAGCATGCATCCTAAAGGTCAAAGGTTACGTCGGCCGTCGCGAGATACGAAACCTATCGCATATTGTTGGGCTTTAAAAATTGTATGTCATGTATGTAGGTGCATGTACGAACACTCCTGGTAAAAGGTAAATCGTGATGTAAACGTTTTTTTTTCTTCTGTTGCAGAGGTATGCACACTGTGGGGTTGTAACTCAGACACCTCGCTCTACAATACATATTTTCTGTGTGTCAAAAGAAATCGGAAAAATACATGAAAATATCACTTTCGGGGATAACCCTATATATGAGATGTTGTAGTTCCAGGTTTCTGAGCTACAACCCAAATAGGGTACCAAAAACACTGTCCATTTACTTTTTTCCATGAGTGTACAGGTAGCCCACAAAGTCATGTAGATTCAAGACAATAATCGAAGAACAAAGTACACTGCAAAAAAGCAATTAGACTAAAGAGACATGTCGCTGCCTTTGCTGGCGAACAGGCGAATATGGGTATTTTTTCGAAATCGAGGTTTTGGTATCAATTTATTCTGCTGCGTCAGAAGAATCAGCTGATCAATTTACATTTTAAAAGTTCCAATTAGTTTAGCGCTAATTAACAAAATACTAATTTGCAAACTGGCGAATATGACTGAGGAATGATATTCGTCAGATATTCGCCACCCCTAAAAATAAATTCCTACTATAACCATTATTTTACTTTCTGGTGAACCGGCGAATATCCGGTTGTTACCATGGTAATCGACGGATATTCGCCGGTTCGCCAGAAAGGAATGGTTATAGTAGTAATTTATCTTTCAGGGGGTGGCGAATATCCGGCGAATATCATTTTTGCTTTTCTCAATCACTGGCGAATATGACATCCTCATTTGTTGATCAAAATTTCCGGCCATCGGCAGGTTTAATTCAATATTAGCACTCTTAGAGAATTCCAGAGCGCTAAATCTACACTTGAACACATATTTTGGTGAACATATTCCAGTGAATACTTGGTTTACGGCCTTTGCGAAAAATGTCAAAATTTCAAGTTCGTTTTTCTCGGTTTCTACCAAAATGCATATTCGCCAGTTCGCCAACATGGCAGCGATGTGTGTGTCAGCACTCTTCTTCGCTCTTCTGTAAAAAAGAAAATTTTGATGAAGAATTTGAACGTGCTATCATATTCTTCTTTTGGCCTAGTTGTCGCAGATTTCCCTTTAGTTAGCAGAATATAATTTTTTTTGTCTTACCTCGCATAGAAGGGGCAGCATCATCGTAGACACAGTCACCGTAAACACACCACTGTAATGGGAAAAAGTGGCTTCTAGGTATAATTTGCAGCAGTTTTGCTAGCGGAACTGCAAAAGGTTGTCTTGGAAGTTTTTGGATTTTAGGTGTAGCCTACATGTACTTATACGGTCTACAAGAAGGTAACTTATAGGCTACATTCAAAATGCATTGTTTCTTCCATATAATACACAAAATACTCATACATGTATAAATGCAACCTTAGCCCCTCTGTATTAGTGAGTTTAAGAAACCATACGTTAACGCTAACGCTAACGCTAATTACGTCAAAATGACGTCACTCCCCGAAGAAATACAACAGATTCATTCGATGTGACGTCAAAATGATGTCAATAACGTTAGCGTTAGCGTTAACGTATGGTTTCTTAACCTCACTATTGAATTTTACCGTATTTTCATAGGGCCGCATTCACCAAACGAAGATTATCTTGAACTGAGGTTGAGCCACAACTTTTCCGTTGTCACGTCATGCCCTGGCAAACCTGAACAACTGAAAAGTTGCGATCAACCTGAATTCAAGATGATCTTCGTTTGATGCATACGGCCCATAATGTTGGAACGGCGCAGTTGGAGGTTAAAAAGTTTCGGTTTATAGTCTGATATCAACTACGGTATAGAGCTTCTCATCCGACTTTACACTTTAATCCCAGTCTGTCCTGAAACCATTCAGTAGAACTCAGATGAGCTGCCCATTCAGCGCTACAATCGAGCATTTCCGACCGGTACCCATTTATACACCTGGGTGGAGAGAGGCCAACGAGGCAAAGAGACTTGCCCAAAGTCTCACGCCCAGTGGGATTCGAACCCGGGATCCTCTGACCGCTAGTCGGAGACCCGAACCACTACACCACTGGGACCTTGACTGATATGTTGGTCCCATGCATTATGTAATGTCGTGAATGACCTGAAAATGCTTGACTGATATGTAGGCCCTACTTGAATGAATCAAGTCCTAGTTTTCAGAACACACTGAACCTGCAGGCAGCGCTCTAATATGTATATTCAGATAGAGCATAGTACATTTTACCCTACACTAACGTGGGAGGACGTGAGCATATTCTGAATTAAAGGGACTCATGGGAAAAGTGACTGCACGCCGGGCACTATAGTACGTACCGGTACTACCGTCTAACGACAGGTGGCAGCAGGCGTTTTCTCCAAGAAATATTTCCACCCACTTTTTCAGTTCCAGAATCAACTACTGGCAGCGCATGCCATGAATGCGAAATGAAGCGGTCTAAAAATAGATCGCAGTCGCTATTACCTTGACAGCGTTATACTGGCACTTTTCGCATGAGTCCCTTTAAATACAGTGTGGTTTAAAGTTTAGGCTAATACTAGAATTTCAAAAGTAACCATCCGCACACGCACACGAGGTTCTATTGTATAGAAACGAAAGCGCTACTGTTCCTTGATTGTACTTTGTCGCTTGCGAGTCTTGAAATACCAGGAAGAATATACATGTAGATAAATACCAGTAAATCAGATAACATACATGTACTCGACATTGTGTCCACACAGGCTGCGCTGTGCGACACCTGTGTAGCCGTGGAACGCATCACATCGGCCAGATTTGGCCGAGGTGTACGTCCACGACCTCATCACAGCGTAGGAGTCTTGGACGAAAAATAAATCCAAGTTATTGGCTTAATGCAAAAATATTTACAGATTTTTCTGTGAATAATTTTATAGAAGTAACAGATCTCATAATAAGCGAGGTTTATACATGTAGGTATTTTGATCCTAGAAACTACACTACAGGGATCGAGGGATCACATGATCAGCCAAGAAAGTAGTTCACCCGACGCCATCTTGATTACCCACAATCCTGCTAGCACGGCGTAACAGATTGGTGCGAGGTATGAGCGCCTTCTGTTGTAACAATGCATACTCGATCCTCGCTTCAAATAGGGTTCTGAATGTGGCTATTCTACAAGCACTATTGGAGTAACGTCAGCTACAAACACATCATGGTGTAAAAACTGTCGAATTTCAATCAACCATGTCCCACTCACTAATCAATAGTGGACATACATGTACTGCCCAAGATGCGAAATATGGATACGCTACCTTCTTATCTCCGCAGCTAGTCTTTTCGAGTGCGGGAACTTTGCCTCCCATTACAGCGGAAGAAGAAGTTTCTACACACGCAAGACTCTTGCATATCAAGTGGTCAGCCATTGAGGTCTGAAATTAGGAAAAAAACTGCCAGGCTGTGGTTCAACCGAGACACGTATTTTCAACGCACGCGGGAAAGACTACGGGCCAAATTCATAAAGTGTGTTAGACTTAGACGCGTGTAACTTCGTCAAATGCATGCTGGAAGTGTGTGCATTTAGTGAAGTTACACGCGTCTAAGTCTTAAACACCCTTTATGAATACGACCCTACGTTTTCAGCGAAAACGACTTCACAGACGTTCTGTAACGCAGGCAAAAAAGGCTTGTCTGGGTGCAGTGCAGAATTTTCTTGCCTTTTCTGAGTTTGCATTTGGATACCCTCGATATGGATGTGAACAGGATCATGTGATCCTGGAATATTTTGACTTGACATTGGGCCGATTTCACAAAGGGCGTTTAGCTAAATCAGCGTTTTAATTCATACTTATTCAGGTTAAAGGCCCAGAAAAGCATTGTTTTGCTGCCTGAACGGTGTTTGATGGCAGCGATTACCCGCACGATAATCACACGCGTTTAACATTCCTGCGTTTATGCCCAAGAGTACAAAAGAATATTTGAACGTTCAAGAGGCCTTGTTTGAGTGTCATTCAGCTCTTCTCTTCTGTCATCATGGACATAAACGCAGGAATGTTAAAGGCGTGTGATTATCTTGCAGGTAAACGTCGCCGATCAAGCACCGACCTGGCAACAAAACAATGTTTTTTAGGCTTTTAACCTGAATAAGTTTGAATTAAAACGCTGATTTAGCTAAACGCCCTTTGTGAAATCGGCCCAATGTCATTCATTCCGGTCAAATTACACCCAGGTGGGCATGTGAATTGAGTGAAGATTGGTTTTCGAAAACAGTATATCTCGGATTTAATCTGAATGTGAACGACTGGTCGTTTGGCCAGCGCACAAAGGAAAGTTCCGTGGATTGCCACTAGGGAATGAGCTCAGCTGTAGCCCCCCCCGCCTTAAATAGTTTATGCCAATTAAATGGAAAGTACTTTCGTAAAAAACGGATGGTTAGGACCTGCAGGCATCAGGCCTGTATGTTACAGACTATGTGGGAAACTGATGTGTCGCATCCCAAGTCTGCAAAATTGTTTGAAAACTCAAATTTTGACGGTTTAACTTAATTAACTCCATCGTAATTTGTCAAAATGAACAA
>NMRB01000487.1:128270-172191 GCA_002633025.1 Notospermus geniculatus
TTTAGACCATGCTGCATATGCCTGGATCGTTACCTGGCTATGCTCCTCACTATATCTCTCGATTTGATGTTAAATAACACTCTTACTCATATCTTTTTATACTGAAAACCTCAATGGGACTTTGGAGAGAGGACCGATGTTCTGTAAGTTGAAGAAATATGTACAGTAACCTAAAAAGATGCAGTAGTAAACATCCCATGCTGGAGCTACTGGTGGCGGCCATCTTGATTTCTTTGTTTCGCCCCACCACTCCAAGTTTGTGGCCTGATCCTGATAATTGTTTGAAGTTGCCTGCAGAAGATCTGTACTGTCAGTATTATATATCATGATGAATATTTGATGAATGTTATTAGTTTACAAAGTGTAGGCCTAGTTACTACATGGTGATTATATTGCTCATGTCCAATTCAGAAGTAGTTTAGTTTGTGAGGCTTAGTGCAGGAGGCGCCACTGTGCGGTGGCATGATGATTGTTTACACTCACACACCTGATTGTGTTGTAGCATGTGTATAGCAGTGTGTATTCTCAGGAATCTGTACTTATTATGCATTCCTTTGTATCTCTTCAGTTTACCGCTCACAAAGATTTCAATAAAGAAAGAGCGTGTTAAAAGACATCCCTGGTTAACTTACTCCAGATCGTCCACATGGTAAAAGAACATCGTCACCAACGACACGCTGAAGATGAATAACCAACCTGGCCTACAGATCTTGTCGGATGCCGCCCTGGCATACGTACAAAGAGAACTGACCCGAGTGGAACTGGACATCCAAAGCCTGGAAAGAACACTGGTAGCAAGCGCCGGATCCCCGAGGTCGCCCGTTCCTCGCCCTCGTTCTCCGCCTGTGAGAGCGAGCCCGATCCCGGCGCCGAGACGATCCCTACTATTAACGACTCCGGAACCGGAAATCCAACCTGTGTTGGCGGATGTGACAACTGAACCACCCGTCATAGGCATACATGTCACTGAGCACTCAGAAAACGTTGAGGGTACTCGCCCTGATGAACCCTCAGCATTCCGACAGCCGACAGCGATTGGTGTGAGCCAAATCACTCGCCCTGAGCCCTTGATGGCCTCATCACCACTGTCGCTGGTCGAATCACTCAACAAAGCTGTAGCTGAATCGTTAGCCGAACAGATGGGTGCCACCAACCGGAGAGTGGATGAGCTGTCGGAGATGATCAACACCCGATGTATAGCACCAGGACCTAAGACGACAACACCGCAGGAACACGCCCTCAATCCTGCGGCTCCAGAATTCCACTATAACCAACCTGTGACCATGTCTGCCAGCGAAGCCTCACTCTCAGTTGCTCGGGAATTGAGAAAGCCCACGGCGGTCATCACAAAGTTCAGTGGTGATCCCCTGAAGTATGTGTCATTCCTGAGGCAGTTTAACACCAGGATCAGCCAGAATACTGAGTCGTACGATGAAAAGATAAACTACTTGATCCAGTTTACCGATGGGGAAGCTCGCAAAATAGCGGAAGGCTATTCGCACCTGGAAGCCAGTGTGGGGTTCGCTGCTGCCATGGATGAATTCCAAAAGCGATATGGAGATCCAGAGGTGGTTGCCCAAGCCTATGTCAACAAGGCACTAAATTGGCCAACTGTCGATGGGGATGATGCATCAGCCCTTGACGCGTTTGGTATTTTCTTGCGAGAGTGCCAATTTGCCATCCATGAAATTGATGCGGTGCGAGTACTTGAATACTCAGAAAATCTGAAGAGGCTAGTGGGTAAGCTACCACTGAGATTACACGACCGGTGGAGGACAATTGCAATCGACACGAAAGACAAAGGTCATCCCGTCCGCTTTAGTCAACTGGTGGAATTTGTCCGTAGGGAGGCCAAAAAGGCCAATATTCCGACAGCCGACAGCGATTGGTGTGAGCCAAATCACTCGCCCTGAGCCCTTGATGGCCTCATCACCACTGTCGCTGGTCGAATCACTCAAGAAAGCTGTAGCTGAATCGTTAGCCGAACAGATGGGTGCCACCAACCGGAGAGTGGATGAGCTGTCGGAGATGATCAACACCCGATGTATGACACCAGGACCTAAGACGACAACACCGCAGGAACACGCCCTCAATCCTGCGGCTCCAGAATTCCACTACAACCAACCTGTGACCATGTCCGCCAGCGAAGCCTCACTCTCAGTTGCTCGGGAATTGAGAAAGCCCACGGCGGTCATCACAAAGTTCAGTGGTGATCCCCTGAAGTATGTGTCATTCCTGAGGCAGTTTAACACCAGAATCAGCCAGAATACTGAATCGTACGATGAAAAGATAAACTACTTGATCCAGTTTACTGACGGGGAAGCTCGCAAAATAGCAGAAGGCTATTCACACCTGGAGGCTAGTGTGGGGTTCGCTGCTGCCATGGATGAATTCCAAAAGCGGTATGGAGATCCAGAGGTGGTTGCCCAAGCCTATGTCAACAAGGCACTTAATTGGCCAACTGTCGATGGGGATGATGCATCAGCCCTCGACGCGTTTGGTATTTTCTTGCGAGAGTGCCAATTTGCCATCCATGAAATTGATGCGGTGCGAGTACTTGAATACTCAGAAAATCTGAAGAGGCTAGTTGGTAAGCTACCACTGAGATTACACGACCGGTGGAGGACAATTGCAATCGACACGAAAGACAAAGGTCATCCCGTCCGCTTTAGTCAACTGGTGGAATTTGTCCGTAGGGAAGCCAAAAAGGCCAATGACCCAGTATATGGCAAGGGGGCCCTCCGAGATGCGAAGATGGCAACAAAATCGCAGCCCAAACGAGAGAAGGAGAGACCTGTTCCCAAGCCGAGATCACATATGCGCTCGTCCACAGATGGCACCACCAGTCGAACACTATTGAACACTACTGCTCCACCGACCCCGATGCCCAGGAAACCACAGCAACAGTCACATGAAGGTCAAGCAAATCGACAATGCCCCGTGTGTCAAGGAGACCACCTTGCAGCTAGATGCCCACAGTTCTTAGCAAAGGGTATCAATGAGCGATATCAGTGTACTAGGGCACTTCGTCTTTGCCTCAACTGCCTGCGGCCATTTCACCAAATAAAGGACTGTCTGTCAAAGGTCCGCTGTCGAGAGGGCGGTTGTGGTGGCACCCACCATACCCTTCTGCACCGGCCAGCCGAGGACTCGAGGTCAACCGGCAAAGAGACTTCTGAAACGGTCAGCAATAATAATACGGGCCATGACACCGATGGGACGGTCTTATTCCAACTAATACCTGTTTATGCCTGCAGCAATGGCCGATCCATTCCCACGGTAGCGGTTCTTGATTCAGCGAGCCAGATAACGATCATCAACGAGTCATTAGCAAGGGAATTGGGTCTCAAAGGAAAGGCAAAGAGAATGACAATTAACACCATGAGTTCACCAGTAGAGAAAGAGGCCCGTGTGGTCTCGTTCAAGTTGCGGTCCCGTGATCCAGCCTTTACAAAGCCCATATATATCAATGACGCCCGCTCATTTGACTTGGAGTCATTCCAGTGTGCTCCTCAGATCCTGGACCCTACCTGGGAGCATTGTCAGGGAATTGGGATCCCTGCTAAGATATTGCCAGATCAGGTCCAGATACTGATCGGTGCCGACCAAGCTGAAGCGCATATACAGACGGACATTAGGCGGGGATCAGGCCGGCAACCACTAGCTGTCTGCACCAGCTTAGGCTGGGCCCTGATGGGACGTGACACAAGCGATGATTGCAGTTCTGCCCAAGTTAACCTCATGTCGGAAAGAGCTCTTAATTTACAAGTGGAGGATTTCTGGCGTACCGAGGCCTTTGGTACCAAGCATAACTTTGAGCGGTCCATCTCGACTGAGGACCGACGGGCTATGGAGACTCTGGAAGACAAGACAAAGCTGATCGATGGTCATTATACAGTTCCTATGTTGTGGCGCGATGAGAATGTAACCCTCCCGAACAACTACCAGGCAGCGCTCAGGAGATTCAACAGCCTCGAGAGACGATTACTGCACGACGGAGAATTCGGACAGCTGTACCGTGACACTCTAAATGGTTACGTTGAAAGAGGCTATGCCAGGAAAATGTCCCCAGAGGAAGCAAGTACCACTTCACAGCGGACATGGTATTTGCCTCACCATGGGGTCACCAATCCAAATAAACCTGGAAAGGTGCGGGTAGTTTTCGACGCTGCTGCCCAGTTTCGGGGGGTCTCGCTTAATGATGTCCTCCTAACTGGACCCGACCTTTTGAACAACTTATTTGGCGTCCTTCAACGCTTCCGGCTGTTCGATGTAGCTATCGTCGGGGACGTGGAAGCCATGTTCCACCAGGTTCGAGTGCCACCCGAAGATGCGGACTCCTTGAGGTTCCTGTGGAAGTCCGATCCAACGCAGCCTGGACCTCCAGACACTTATCAGATGAGAGTTCATATATTTGGGGCCACCGACTCACCTTGCTGTGCAAACTTTGCCCTGCAGAAGACTGCAAGAGACTTTGGTGATCGTTACTCTCCCGAGGCAGTGGAGGCAATGCAGAGAGACTTCTACATGGATGACCTTGCGAAGAGCGTTGAAGGAGATGAGAAGGCAGCAGGCGTGTCCGCGGAAGTTGTAGACATGGCAGCCAAGGCAGGCTTTCGGGTTTGCAAGTTCGTTTCAAACAAGAGGTCAGTCATTGAGGCCACAGACAGTTCCATCAAGCTGATTGACTTCGATGATGCCGAGGTTCCCATCCAGAGAACACTGGGTATTAGATGGGACATCCAAGGTGACTGCCTGGTCTTCACGTGCCAACCAAAGGACTCGCCTGTCACCAAGAGAGGAGTCGTCAGCGTAGTGAGTTCGATCTTTGACCCCTGCGGGTACATTACGCCCTTTACGATTCGAGCAAAGTACCTAATACAGGAGCTCTGGCGAAGAAACCTGGACTGGGACGCTCCTCTGCCTGCAGACCTCCAACTAAGATGGGAGTCGTGGTTGGACAATCTCACTGATCTGAAGTTCTTCAGGCTTCCACGACAACACCCTGATTTCACCCTGAATGTGGAGTTTGTCGAGCTGCACCTTTTCTCAGACAGCTCAGAGATGGCGTTTGGAGCGGTGGCATACCTTCGGTACAAGACAGTCGATGGAGTGATCCGCTGTTCATTTCTGGCCTCAAAGACACGTGTTGCACCCCTCAAGACACTCTCCATGCCAAGATTAGAACTCCAGGGAGCTGTACTTGCCACGAGATTGGGCGTCACACTACGTGAAGAGTTGCACCTCGCACTAAGAAGATCGGTTTACTGGTGCGACTCTAAGGTGGTCCTGCAGTACATTAAGAACAAGTCACGCCGCTTCAAGCCATTTGTTGCGAACCGAACTGCAGAGATCTTAGACGTATCTGAGAGTGGTGACTGGCACTATGTTCCTACGGATCTAAACCCAGCAGACCACTGCTCCCGAGGACTGACAGCAGCATCCCTGGGACCTGAGACTCCCTGGTTCCAGGGCCCGGCCTTCTTGGCAAAAGATGAGAGTGAGTGGCCTGCCAGTAACAACGATGACATTCCCGAGATAGAGGACAATGATCCTGAAGTGAAGTCAAGACCTGAGACATCGGTCGTGCACGCCGTCTCAACGATCAATCCGGGGAATGGAGGGCACACATATGAAAATCTCGCCTTTGCAGACGTCACAACATTGCTGAACCCGGCACACTTTTCAACATGGCAACGACTGGTCAGGAGAACAGCCTGGGTCCAACGAGCCATTTGCAACTTTGCATCGCGTGTCAAAGGTGCAAAGCTGGCAACACGCCAAGAAACGAACCTCAGTGTCGAGGAATTGGAGGCTGCCACCATGCAATGGGTCCGGATGGCGCAGCAAGATGCATTCGGCAATGAGATCGCAGCAGCCCGGAATGGAGAGCCAGCAAGCCACAAAGGCACATTGTCCAACTTGGAGCCTGTATATGACGAGTCAGTCGGTTGCCTCAGAGTCGGAGGCCGGCTGCGAAAGGCCGCCATACCGCAAGATGCCAAACATCAATTCATCCTGCCACACAACCATGCAGTTACCCGCCTGATTGCCGCCGACATCCACTGTCGCCTTGCCCACTGTGGCCAAGAACAGATGATCGCGGAGCTGCGACGGAAATTCTGGCCAGTCCGTGCGAGAAATGTGGCAAAGCAGACAATATCGGAGTGTCTTTTCTGCCGTCGCAAGAGAGTAAACCCGATCATCCCGAGAATGGCGGACCTGCCTCCATGTCGCCTGACAGTCTCGTCAGGGCCATTCTTCCACTGTGGCGTGGATTACTTCGGTCCGATGCTCGTGAAGGTGTTGAGGACACGACAGAAAAGGTGGGGTTGCCTGTTCACCTGTCTGTCCACGAGAGCCATCCATCTTGAATTAGCCGGATCCCTAGAGACAGACGACTTCATACTCTGCCTAAGAAATTTCGTCGGACGTCGAGGACACCCTGAGCATATGTACAGTGACAACGGAACAAACTTCCGCGGTGCCGAAGCGGAACTCGCCAGGTGCTTGCAGAGCCTGGAGCAGAACCGTATCCAGGGATTGCTGGCTCCACAGGGGATAACTTGGCACTTTAATCCGCCAGCTGCACCACACTTCGGTGGTGCCTGGGAACGTCTTGTGCGGTCCGTGAAACTGGCTTTGAACGCCATGCTAAAGGACGCTGTTGTCACGGAATCAGTGCTACAGACCGCATTGATAGAAGTCGAGGCAGTGGTAAATAGTCGACCACTCACCCACAACAGTCCGGACCCCACCGACTACGCTGCCCTGACACCAAACCACTTCCTAGTGGGCCGAGCTGACAACAAGATACCACCGGATAACTGTCAAGACCGGGAAATTAACAGTCGACGTCGCTGGCGTCAAGCCCAAGTGTTAGCTGATCGGATTCATCGCAGGTGGCTCCAGGAATACTTGCCAAAGTTGACCGCCAGAAACCGCTGGCTGACAGATGGTAGATCCATATCTGAGGGAGACCTGGTCATGATCGTCGATGACGATTTACCCAGGGGCCAGTGGGAACTAGGCAGGATCATCGAAACCTACCCCGGTGACGACGGCCGAATTCGCGCAGCAGATGTGAAAACGCCGCGAAATGTGTTCCGAAGGCCTGTGTCAAAATTGTGTGTTCTGGAAGAAAATGTGCAGAAATGCGATGGTTAAGGGTGATGTGCTGGCAACCTCTCCCCTTGTCTGCCATATGACCTATCCTCCTTTCTGGACATCGTCCCAGGTATCTCGTTCTGGAATATGCCCTACGAAACGTTTCTGTGAGACACTTGTCTCGTCTAGCTCCAAATTTAGCAGATTTTTCGCATTTCCAGTTGGATACATGTGGCTTGTCTAGTTTGGCGTGTATAGCGAAGTAAGGTAGAACTAGAATTCACAACCGTTGGATCTGATGACATTTGATCTTGAGATTGTGACAGGACATTTATTATTCAAGGATTCCGTATATCACTTCCATATATCATATTCATATATTTTCATATTGCTGAGTTTATGAGATTACGTTATATTTGAGCATTGCCTTTTCGGCTGCATAACTGCTGAACTTCTTATTCAGTGTGGACTATAGTCAAGGACTGACTGCTGATATCATTTGTAGTGGACTCATATTATAGTGTGCAATCCGAGGTTCGGATCGGTTTATGTTACTGCTTCTTTGACTCCGTCAGGGGGGCGGGTATGTTAATTATCCATGTAATTTGTTATTCAGGCCAGTTTAAGCTCTCATTTCTTGAACACTGCCCTCTAGTGGTCTAGTCGTTTTTATCTTCTCTAGACTGGTTGTTTTTATGTTCTGTAGCTTTTCTCTGCAACTCATACCGAGGCTGACCTATTTTCCTTTGTTTAGACCATGCTGCATATGCCTGGATCGTTACCTGGCTATGCTCCTCACTATATCTCTCGATTTGATGTTAAATAACACTCTTACTCATATCTTTTTATACTGAAAACCTCAATGGGACTCTGGAGAGAGGACCGATGTTCTGTAAGTTGAAGAAATATGTACAGTAACCTAAAAAGATGCAGTAGTAAACATCCCATGCTGGAGCTACTGGTGGCGGCCATCTTGATTTCTTTGTTTCGCCCCACCACTCCAAGTTTGTGGCCTGATCCTGATAATTGTTTGAAGTTGCCTGCAGAAGATCTGTACTGTCAGTATTATATATCATGATGAATATTTGATGAATGTTATTAGTTTACAAAGTGTAGGCCTAGTTACTACATGGTGATTATATTGCTCATGTCCAATTCAGAAGTAGTTTAGTTTGTGAGGCTTAGTGCAGGAGGCGCCACTGTGCGGTGGCATGATGATTGTTTACACTCACACACCTGATTGTGTTGTAGCATGTGTATAGCAGTGTGTATTCTCAGGAATCTGTACNTTCACTTGTAAATCGACTCCAGAAGCTCTCCATTCATGATCGACCCAATGCTACTCCTGCTTCTACAAAAATTAGACAGAGGTTTGTATTATAATCATCCTCTCAAACTCATCTCTTTTAAAGTGGGCCTAGTATTGAAATATTGAAAAAGTGATTTTGACCAGGGTCTTTATGGTCATACCCAACGACATTTTGACCCAGTGATACATTTACTGGTGAAGCTACATGTATCTCTTACAAAAGGTACTCTGGCTGGAACGAGGTATTCCAAGAGTTTTAAAGACATACCCCTCTTTTGCAGCCCGATCTCCCGGAGACTCTCCAGTGCCAACAGCAGATGTCAGACTCTTGATGATATTGCGCAGTACATATCGGCCAAAAAAGTCAAGAACATTGTCATCATGGCTGGAGCAGGAATAAGCACTTCTAGTGGAATACCAGATTTCAGGTAGGCTAAACCAATGAAAAACTATAAAAAAAACCGTCTCATTGAAATGGGCTTGAAAACATGTATCGATCAAAATTCTTGTGGACCTTTAAAAATTCTAGCAAGTTGTACTTGTACTTGTAGAGTCATGCATTCGACAACATGGTCCTGGCATGTAGCCTCTTCTTCCTTTCAATTCTAGCAAGTTTTCACTGATGTTATAATTGTTGACCATGTTGTTTAATGGAATTATATTGACAATATAATTCCTCCAAGTTGTAACTAGGTGCTCTTTCATGTGGAAGTTTTCTTGTGTGAATTGGCTCTCAGTGGCAGTTCACCATATTGTTGGTTTCCTTATGGCTCAAATACCTTGATCCGTGACACATATGACTGCCCACAAATTTCTATGGCTGATTGGCCCATAGAAAGCCAACTTTTACGAGGAAAAATCTCACATGGAGGAGCATGTACAGTACCAGTAGAAAGTATCGTAATCTGTGTTGAATAATTCACAGGGGGACTGTGGATGGTCACTCAACACAACATAGACACCATAAAATCAATATACCAGTACATATATTGTTAATGGAATATTCTTGTGTTGAACCAATTAATTTCCGACGTATTCTAATGCATATTTTAAAGCCCTCTATTGCATTGGTCATTAAATCATTGACCATAGGGTGCCGATCCACAAGGGATAATTTATTCATGACATTATTTCACAGTGTACAATGTGGTGCATACGGTGAGGAATTTGAAAGCTTTCCATGTCTGGATGGTTGGTCTAATCCCTTGGACATGCGACTGTTTTTAGATTTCATTAGACTATGACAGTATTGAAAATAATGGTTTCCAGTTGTTGATTTATGTTGGTTAGGCCACACTTTTTATATTTATTGGATTACGGATTTTTCAGGCCGAAACCTATGTAGGAGGGGAGGGAATAAAAATAAAAATAAAATACGAAAATCTTTGACTTTTTAATTTTTTCCCTAGTGTTACGTACTATGCGTCACAGAAATTCAAGGGGGAGGGAATAAAAAAAGTGAAATGTGGTAAAAAGAAATAAAACCTATTGATGCAACAGTAGAACAAGAGATACATAGGGGCCTATATCCTGGAAATACAGGGCATCGGCATTTAAATATCTTTTACGCTGCACCTAGTGGTCGGCGGGAAAAAAACAAGAACACAAAATAGACCATCGGGAATTTTATTTTTTTTCAACATTTTCAAAAAACCTGGGGGGCGGATCCGTAATCCAATAAATAAAAAAAGTATGGCCTTAGGGACAGTATTTAGTTTAAGTGTCAAGAGACTTGGTCTGAATATGTCATAAATAGCCTACTTTCCTTTCATTTGTAAGGGCTAAACTTCCTTGTGTTCTGTGCTGTTATATTGAAAAAAAAGGGTTCATTCAAAATTCAAATCGCCACCCTGCTGCCTGCTGTGCCCCTGGAAATATGTATTCATGTTCAAGTTGAGAAATCGTTTTAGCTCTAAGACGTAAAGAATGACCTCATCATGTTTATTTTTATATACAACAAATTTGTACTCATGATATAAATTATCTGTATGAATAGAATGTATGCCCTCAATATTAGTGCTGTTGGGGTTCTCAAATTCTTTTTGTTTGTGCAACACATAGAATGATAAATTGAATCAGACAAAAAGCTTAGCTTGTACAGTACATATTTCATGAAATACCGGTACCGGTACTCTTTTATGCTTCAAGGAGAGACACGTGGAATGAAGAAATGAGTGCAAATATGATGTAAAGTTTACCCCGCAGGCCTCAAGTAGAGTGTCTGAGCTCTATTGAAATTTGTGTCTGTGTTTTCTTTTTGGTCAGATTTAACTAACAACAATATATTGTTGATTTGATGTCAAAAATTTTGAAGGATTTTCTTTTCATTCTTTGTTATAAACAGGTCACCTGGCACAGGCCTGTATGACAATCTCAAAGAGTACAACATCCCATATCCTGAAGCCATATTTGACATCGACTACTTCAATTATAAACCAAAGCCTTTCTTCACACTTGCCAAGGAGCTTTACCCCTCAGGGAGATACAAACCAAACTACATCCATTATTTCTGCCGGATGCTGTATGAGAAAGGATTACTGCTGCGGATGTACACACAGAATATTGATGGCTTTGAAAGATGTAAGTATGGAGCATCAATATTTGAACGAGACTGAGCTGTTTGTGCACATCAGCCACAGCAATTGGGTCCTTTCTTGGGCAGGGCTGCTGGATGAAGCCAGTTGCTGACTTGTTCCATCTGTTTGATCTGGGAATGTCAGCCCACATTGAGTCAAGTAAAGTATCAATCTAACCTTGCTCCACTGTACTTTCTGTTTCAGTGGCCGGTATTCCACCCACCAAACTTGTCGAAGCACATGGAACATTTGCCACTGCCACTTGTACAGGATGCCGGAAGACATACCCAGGGGAAGAAATCAAGGTTTGTTATGAACTTAAACTTTCCAAGAAAATGATTTACTATACGGTAAACTTGAAGCAACATTCATACCAGTATGTTGTCAAGGCCTACTGTCATCCTGTCCTATAAATACGCTCCCTTTGTGGAATGTTTTTCAGGGCACCAAGTCCAAGTCCAGCTCTTCCAGCCTGTCATGTTATGACTTCCATTTTCTTTACAGCAAGATATTTTCAACAACAGGATCCCATACTGTCGGAACAGACGTTCTTGCCCAGGGGTGATAAAGCCCGATATCATATTTTTTGGCGAGGACCTTCCTCGACGGTTCTGGTACTACCTACGAGATTTTCCCCAAGCTGACTTATTGCTAGTGATGGGCACATCTTTAGAGGTAAGGGAATGAGCATATTTGTTGTCTCCATGATCACATGGGTTTGTCAGCGACGTTATCAACAGTTTGTAAGACTTGCATCGTTTGCCTTTTGTGCTGCATTTTGCCCTATGCCTGGTTGTCCCGGTAGACATTGGACCTCGACAGCGCTCCTCAATGGGCAATGCACCATTCCATTGTTGGTTTCTTTACAACCCATGCTAGGAGTAAGACCAATGACACAAACGCCTGCCCAAAGTTTTCAACGGCTTAGTTGCTGAGAGAGAGCCAACCAGACACAAAAAATTTCACGTTTATTTTAGTGTGTGATACTGTTGTAGTTTTTATTTTGTGAAAAACTTGAGCAACTCGGCCTTTACATTTAGTTTGGTGTGTAGTACTACACTAGTTTTTACTGCGTGGTAAACATGACAAAGTTTTTGTGCGAATTTATGTTGTCATCTAAATTCTTGCAACGTGGTACATGTTTGTTTGTTTGTTTGGTGTGAAAGTCTAAAATGTTTTCTATAACTTTCCTTTGTTGATGTTTTTCAGGTGGAGCCATTCGCAGGAATTGTTGACTGCACCCGTTATAATGTTCCTCGCGTCTTGCTCAATATGAAAGCAGTCGGTCCGTTTAAAAATAAGAAAAGGTCAAATGATGTTGTTGCATTGGGTATGTACACTGACACCACCCATCAGTTTTAAAAAATGTTGTATAAATGTAATGGTCTAAGAAGGAGAAAAGGTCCCCAGTTCAAATTTTAGTGTGGTCTTCATTTCTGTACTCAAAACCACAACAAAAAAAGTTGAAAATCCAGCACCGTACATGCTTTTGTGTCTCTAATACCCAAAAGTTGTTATCAACCAGATTTTAGCAGTCATGCCTAGTTTGGAATGGACAGCAGTGTTTGCCCTCAGCTGGGAGGTTATATGTACCCTAAACCAAGGCTATTGGTTCTCATCCCAGATGTGAAATCCTCTTATCCCAGTTTGATGATCAGTACAGTCAGATTTGTTCTCGATCTGTTTGGGCCTGCAGCAAGGTGTGACAGTTTCAGAAGGGTTTCAATAAAGAAAACCATGAAGTCTTACCAATTCTTAAGCTACTGGAAATATCTGCATTTTAGGTGACCTGGTAGAAAGTGTTCAACGTTTTGCCAACATTCTTGGCTGGAAGCGAGAAATGGATGATCTCATTCTCACCGAGAGTGAAAAACTTCCAAAGGTGAGTGATTGTTGTCTAATTTATATGTGTACATATACGTTTGATATGGTCCTTGCATTGTTGATTAATTGCTACTTCCTGGCCTAGCAGACGTTACTTGTGTTTGGTCTGTTTTAAGGCGGGATCGCTCTAAACGTGACCTGAAAGAATAAGTGTTTCTCCGGGTGCTCTGGTTTCCTCCACATTTCATAACAGTCATCCAATAATGTTCTCTTAAGAGCTAATAAAGAGAGCCAAGTTAGACCTCATGGCGCTTGACTTAATATTCAAAAAAGCATTAACATCATTATCTGAAAGGACAGCTGGGCCCAAATCCATAAAACCTTGCTAGCTTAGTTGGTTGCCAGTTGTGTACATCGGCCTGTACAAACTGGGCACTTTAGCAGGCAACTAAGCCTGGCAAGGTTATGGATTTGGGCCCTGGTGTTGGAGGCATCGGCCTTTAAGAAGTACCTGAGTGTGGAATCCACTTACTTTTGGAAGAATAACTTGTCATTCACTGTTACCAGCACATTCTATTGACCAGTTATCTTGTTCTTGTCACCAGTTTGCTCACCGATCGGCTGCTGCCGACACATCAGTAACTAAGACTGGATCCACTGACTGCACAAACAGGTGTGGTGTGATTGGTTTGACACACAAGTTTGTTAACTCTCTGTAAAATGCACCTTTTAACATATCTTTCCTCTGTGTAGCTCATAGCTGCCTGTACGAATAGACCCGCCTCCTTCGCGACAGGTGATTCTTAAAGAAAAAAGTGGTAGAAATGATGCACTTTCTTCAAATGCCACATCTGTCTGCCCCCGAAACTATCCATTGAGATAAATAAGCAGGAATTTGACGTGACTCTTATTCTTCCTTTAACCAAATCATGACTTCATAAACCGGAAATGGTGGAAAACGTATGGGTTGATCATAGATTAGAGACAGACCATTGGTTACTCATCTCACTCTCATACGTGTGGTGAGTCTGAACTGAGTCTGGTCTGTATCCAGATTTCTTTCACATGTTAGAGCTTGGTAGAGTAAATAAGATAGAACTAAAATCTCTAAATTATGTGTAGAACCATAGAACTGACTCAAAATCATGGCCTTTTCCTACAACCTTTCTATACCTACAAGATCCATGATTCCGGTTGACCATGCTCTTATCTCCAAAATTAGCTCAAAATCATGCCAAGAAAGTATGTTTGTGCCAAATTTTGGTCTGTTGGCAGATGATATTGGAGTATTTTGGATAGAACGTATAGAATATATTAGCAATATTGGTAGATTGTTTGAAGAGACTTTTATGACTTCGAAACCTACCCAGTCACACACCAATTAGTACCGTAGCTGAAAAATCACTCCTTATTCCTTGCAATTTTGGTGGAAAATTCTTTCTTTGTGTGGCTCTGTTATCATAATCATGAAATTTAGTGTGCAGTAACTCTCCCTATCCTGAGAACGAGTGATCAAGTTTTTACCGGTACTCATAACAGATTCGAGTTTTTGTATGTGTGAAGAGCCGAGAAAATCGAATTGGGATAATGAAGTCAAAGCATGATAAGAAATAAAACATAGCTGAAAACTCTGTAGTTAGTAGACGTCTGGTTCATCGCTTGGCCCATAAGGCATGATATCTGCTGCGTCTGAAAATCTGCTGTGTAAATATCGAAAAAGGAAGGGTGGTTGAACACGGAGCTATATACAGAAAGCGTAATTTACATGTGGGGTTTTTCTGTTTCTCGTTACAGTTTGGTGCCGATATCGCCTCCTCTGAAACTGCCAATGATACGAAAGGAGAAACCCCTTCATCTGTAACGGAAGATGGTGCTAGCAAGACTTCCGATGTAACGCTACCCTCGCGGACCAGTGGACTACCCCCGACAGGAAAATCAGGGAACTCCCAGAATGGCCCAAGCCGGCAATATCACACATTCAGTGCTAGGGGACGCTTGCAAGCCCCCAAACCACCAATTGCTCTTTTTAGAGGAAAACAGACTGTAAAAAAAGCAAGTGGCGATGTTAAAAATCACACAGGAGTTACGTTGCCAAGGTTGAACAAATATTCGACGCAGCGTTATAATGCATACCAGGATGCCTTGATACAGCTAAAACTGCGGCAGAGATATGGCCCAGCAACTCCATCAAGTTCCAGTTCGGAGGAGAGCAGTGAAGACTCCGAGGAGAGCTCATCAGATTCGGATTCAGACGACTAGTTTTACTGCACTCCTATGTTGTGATCTTTTGGTTGCACATGTGTTTTTGCAACTTAGACTTCACCAATTTTAAAGGGGCTGTACGAGTCCAATGAGTACATAACTGTGATACAGAGTTAATGCATCGATGCCAGCTGGAGTGATGGATGATAGGTGGCAGCACTCTACCAGGTACCAAGTGGCATTTTTGCAGTGCATTCTGTTGAAGCCTCCTTGGTTATTGCTATGGCTATGAGGAAGAGACTTATTTAAGGTGTAATGTACTATTATAGTTCTCCACTGTATTTTAATTTATTTTTAGGGGTTTGTTGGGTACTTTGTAAATAAAATCTTATATTTATTCAAAATGCCCCAATTCGTGATCTCTTCCATGAGTCCAAGTGTGTAGAATAGTTACTTCTAAACAAAGGAGCAAAGGAAGCGGGGCGGGGGCGGGGGGGGGGGATAGGGAATGAGAATAAGATTGCTTATATGAAAATCATCTATTTATTGTAAAACATATTACCGTAATTTTCGGGCTATAAGGCGCAGCCTTTTTCCTTGGAGAAGGGTCTAAAATTGGGGGTGCGCCTTATCTGTGGCTTGAGTCCAACAATTTGATCAGAAGTGTCAAGACGCTGACGAACCCAAGCATTCAAGCATGCATGGATGATGCACTGAAGCATTCACTGGCGAAACTGCGCCTTATACGGCGGTGTGTCTTATGTATGATTTCGTCAAAGATTTTGGGTGAAATTAGGGGGTGCGCCTTATAGTCAGGTGCGCCCTATAGTCGCGAAAATACGGTAGTAAATTTCAATGTATGAGGGCTATGGTGAAGTATCCAACTTCCGCTGTCATCTATGCCCTGTCTCAACAAGACAACTTTCTAACAAGAATTCAGCATTGATATCAACATATGGTTGATGCACCCAAGAACTGGTATAAAACATCATCAAGTCCCTTTCAGCTGTGTGAGCCACATTCTCTATAATGGTCTTTCTAAGATCTAACTCCTTCACGTACATGGCTGTCAAGCTGGCTGCAGTTTCATCTGTAAGAGAAATGGTCGTGATTTACAAATTATACCTGCAGATATCGCATTCAGCGAAGTTCAGTTACTGGCAGGCCACCATTACGTTATTACCTGGCAATTCAGCAACTGACCAATTTAATCAAGTCCCAATACTTACAAAACTGCACAGTTGGCCAAGTGAGGAAAAGAGGATTTTGTGACTCTGCCTGACCACTTTGGTGCAATTCCAAGTCATGAACTCCCTTAGGGATCACTTTCTAAAAATAGCTTGCAGGAGAAAAAGCTCTTGGCCCAGAAAATGCTACGCTTGATTGCCCAAAATTTATAATATACCAGAGAAAGAGTTGTGCCCTTTGTCCACTAAATCAACAGAAACCTGCCAATTACCCACAAACTATCAACTTTTACCAGGCTGGGGTATGATAAGTGGTAAGGTATAAAGAGGGCAGCACTATCAACAAAGTGACAATGTCAAACTTTGTAATGCAAAGGAATGGCAGCTGTTTTATGACTTGTGCCCTTTGCGCTCTCAGTACACTTAAAGGCTGATTATTACCCCTCTATATACAAATATACGTTGTAATTAGGCATCCAGTCGAAAGAGGGCAGCACAAGCTTCATCTTGATGTGTGTACTCGGTTCTCTCTAAAATACCTGAAGGGCGAAAGTTGCTATCGAGTAAAAAAGATTCTTCAAAATAAATTATCAGCATAAAAGAATCAGCAATTAATATAAAACCGGAACCGAAACTCTCAGGACAAGCGGGAATTCCTACCATCTGATTCGATCAATGAACAGTTTTTATGAGCTACCGCACAATAGTTCTCAGAGTCCACCGTCAGTTTTATCCTGATTTGGTTAGGGTCGTATTTTAGAACGTTCCTTAACGTTAAGGTCGACCTTAAGTTTATTGTAAAACTATCGAGAACAATAAATTTAAGGTGGACCTTAATGTTAAGGAACGTTCTAAAATACGGCCCCAGTGTTCCTACCTAACACATTTGGATTATTCACCCCTTCTTTATTCGTGGTATATATGTCATATCTGAAAGAACGATTTTAGTCTTAGATTATAATTTAGACAATAAATATTATTGGACATATAGATTTACCTGTATCGACACGGGATACCTTGAATATTTCAAAAACTACTGGGCCAATTTTAACCGTTAACAGGAGTTTGTTCTATATGAAAGTAAATCTTGCTGGTCATGTTTCTGCATCAAAATGTAGGTAATTTGAAAATATCGTAATTATATAACAGCTCATCAGAAAAACAACTTAATCAACGTTGATTTTTAAAAAAATTATTGTGATTTTTGTAGCACTTTTGATAGAATGAAAATTTCTAAGGATGTTGTTTCATCAAAAATACGGTATATTGAGTGGTTGCTGAAATATTTCAGAGATTTGAGATCAACATGATCAAGTGGTCATGATCAATGACCTAAAAAGACCATATAATCAGCTAGCGAGGATAATATCAGTGTGTCACATTTGGCGCTAGCCACTGAAAACCTATGGATTTGGGCTCAAAAATGTTGATGTTTAGTGTATTTTATTTGATGATATATAGGAAGTCAACTTCCAAAATTTCGCAAATTTTCGACCCCAACTGGGGTCTTCCTCAGGCACTTTTTAGTGTGGAACTCCAGAAAAGACTGAGTTGAATCCTAAATGTAGATCTAAAGTATCCTGTACAAACAGGCTGTGTCAAAAATTAAGGTAGAATAGAGTCCAAGCCCCATAAATTGGTTGCTAGACCTGACAACAAATAGAGTGTATGTAATTTGTGTAAATCTTGATTAGGCTGAAGAAAAAAGTTTTATAAAATATGGCATAGGTAATTTATAATGAGCAAACGTATGACAAGAAGATGACATATTTGACATGTAATGAAATGGTCCATGGACCATTTGCTCACCCGTTTGGACATAATAGTGCAATGACAGAGAGAGAGGTACATGTCAGTTATGAGCAATCTGGGTCAAGTCATTCCCAAGTCGCAGGACTTCAATGATTGTTGGGTTATGCCACCTGGCGGCCATATTGGATATTTCATCGGGCCAAAACTTCAAATGCACATAAAGGACATCTAGAGGGAGCCACATAGCACATTTGAACGCTCTGGGTCAAGTCGTTCCTGAGTTATAGCACATTTGATGATTTTCGCGTTACGCCACCTGGCGGCCATATTGGAAGTTAAATCAGGCCGAAATTTGACGTGCTTGTAAAGGTCACCTGGAGGGAGGTAAATATCAAGTTTGAGCACTCTGGGCCAAGCCGTTCCAGAGTTATAGCACTTGGATGATTTTCAGGTTATGCCACCTGGCGGCCATATTGGATGTCCGATCGGGCCGAAACTCAGGGCCGTATTCACAGGTCACACTTTCATTAAAGTCTTACTTTTCTCAATGCTTCAAGCATTGAGAAAGTTTAACTTAAGCTATACTTTAGGATAAAGTGTGACCTGTGAATACGGCCCTTAGTATTTTTTAAGGTACCCCTCTCATACATTTTTTTGCAAGATATGAAGACGCTTGGTGATATAATGAAGAACTGTGATAGGTCCGATACTTTTGTCGAACTTTGACCTCTGTGACCTTGAGAAGTAGGTCAAATCAAAAACGCGTTATATATGTTATGTACCCTAATTAGATACACCTATGATAAAAATTTGGAGATGATCCACTCATTAGTTCAGGAGTTATTGCACTTTTGTGTTTTTGGTTTTGGCCACCTGGAGGCCAAGTCAGGAATCGAATCGGACCGAAACTTGGTGTCATAGGTCATCTGACCTTGGGGTATATATGTAGCAAGTTTCAGATCCATAGCTCCAGCGGTTACGAAACGTGCATTGCTAACGGACGACGACGACGGACGACGGACGCATCACCACGACAAAAGCTCACGGGTGAGCTAAAAATGACATGAAATTAAGAACAAGATAATAAGAGGCAAAGACACTGCCACCAACACAATAATAAACAGAGCACGGTATGGCGTCAGGATAAAGGATGAATAAATAGAATGTATTTTATTTGCAATACATGTCAGAGTTAAATGCTCAGAACGATCGGTGTAATTAGCACATCAAACACCAATGAGGAAGTTGTCGCTAGGGCCCGTTGAACAATAAAACCGGGCTCAGATACCAGAGGACTAGTTTTCTGTCTTAGCGGCCCTGATGCGAAATTTTTTTCCTGAACCTTTTAGCAAGTACACTGTACATTTTGTAGTTACTACGCGCGAGGGACACTTCATTTGGAGTAAAACACGTTTTCAACGCGTGTTGGGGGATTATTATGTCGTGGCGGTAGGGGTATGTTAGGGTCAGAGCTAGAAAAGAAAAGGTTTATGTAAGGGTCAGCGTTAAATGGATATTGTATATTCGATTTATTGTATAAGACCTAAATTCAACCACATCTCTGCCAGCTGCCTCGGTAGCTCAGTCGGTAGAGCCTTTGCCTAGTAATCCGCAGGTCCCGAGATCGACCCTCAGCTAAAGCCGGATTTTTTCACTGCTTCTCCTCTCGTAATGTTTTTACTGAAAAGTCCGACCACAATTGCTCAAAGGTTCAGGAACAAAATTCGCGACCCGGATGCTGCGACCGTATCAGGAACTTAAAGCTGACCTGAACGAACAAAACGCCCCGATGCGAAGAGCAAGAGAATTGTAAACGCCCTGCAAACACCTCAAACGAAGGCTCAGAACATGATAGACCCCACGACGCCAGGAGGGCGCCACCTTATTTGCCTTCAGGCAACAGAGCTGTCAACACCTCCGGATACCTCTCACACTACTCGAAGAAAAAAGTTGTAGTCAATGGGGAACCGGAGTGCCCAAAGGAGGCGCTGGGGAACAACTCAGTTTTTACACAAAAACGCATGCGCCGCGACGTTGAAAACCTCTTTGAAAGGATGAATAAATAGAATGTATTTTATTTGCAATACATGTCAGAGTTAAATGCTCAGAACGATCGGTGTAATTAGCACATCAAACACCAATGTGGAAGTTGTCACTAGGGCCCGTTGAACAATAAAACCGGGCTCAGATACCAGAGGACTAGTTTTCTGTCTTAGCGGCCCTGATGCGAAATTTTTTTCCTGAACCTTTTAGCAAGTACACTGAACATTTTGTAGTTACTATTATAGACGCGCGAGGGACACTTCATTTGGAGTAAAACACGTTTTCAACGCGTGTGGGGGGATTATTATGACGTGGGGGTAGGGGTATGTTAGGGTGAGAGCTAGAAAAGAAAAGGTTTATGTAAGGGTCAGCGTTAAATGGATATTGTATATTCGATTTATTGTATAAGACCTAAATTCAACCACATCTCTGCCAGCTGCCTCGGTAGCTCAGTCGGTAGAGCCTTTGCCTAGTAATCCGCAGGTCCCGAGATCGACTCTCAGCTAAAGCCGGATTTTTTCACTGCTTCTCCTCTCGTAATGTTTTTACTGAAAATACTCTAAGTCCGACCACAATTGCTCAAAGGTTCAGGAACAAAATTCGCGACCCGGATGCTGTGACCGTATCAGGAACTTAAAGCTGACCTGAACGAACAAAAAGCCCCGATGCGAAGAGCAAGAGAATTGTAAACGCCCTGCAAACACCTCAAACGAAGGCTCAGAACATGATAGACCCCACGACGCCAGGAGGGCGCCACCTTATTTGCCTTCAGGCAACAGAGCTCTCAACACCTCCGGATACCTCTCACACTACTCGAAGAAAAAAGTTGTAGTCAATTGTAGTTCGAATCGTCGACCTTCTGATTTGTAACCCACCACTCTATCCACTTGGCCAACGAGCCAGCTGACAGAGACATGATTTGTGTTTGTCATAGACGTAGACCTTCGACTTACGTAATAATACTACGAATAAGAGAAAACATGAGAAGTCTTCCAGCAAGTTTGGTGGCTGAATGGGGAGGACGGTGGAACAGAGATAACAAGGTGCGAGTTCGATTCCCAGCCCGGTCAAAACAACTTTTTCAAAAAAAGTGTTCAGCAGGAGCTCACCAGAGGATGTTGACACCTCTAAAGCTCGAAGACAAATAAGGTGGCGCCCTCCTGGCCTCGTGGGGTCTATCATGTTCCGAGCCTTCGTTTGAGGTGTTTGCAGGGCGTTTACAATTCTCTTGCTCGTCGCATGGGGGCTTTTTGTTATCGTTCACGTCAGCTTTAATGAAAGAATTCGTTCTGCTGAAGTTTGGCACTTACCCTGTCATAAGCATGCCATGGTCATGTTTTTCCAGTCGTCCATTGTTCAGCTCCTCTATTCTCCACTTCAAGAAGCGAAACAATGACTTGGTGCCATTCACCATATTATTGTCTTCTGCAATGTCCTGTGTCCAGGGATCACCGTCCTGAAACAAGTTATGTAACTGGGTTATTTAAAAAGTCACACTTTTTAAATTTCAAGATCTTCAGATATCGAACGTCATAGAGCACAAAAAAATGACAGACAAAATGATAGTAAAAGTAAAGTCGTCTCCGAATTTCGCAAGTTTTCGACAATTTCGGAAATTCGCGAAATTCGGAGACGACGTTACTTTTTCTATCATTTTATGTGTCGTTTTTTGTGCTCTCGGGATATCTGGTCTTGTGCACACGCTTTCAGTGGATTCTACGGGAGTTTGTCCGGATTCCATTCATTTCTGGGATCTCTACTATAGATGTAATGAGGATAAATAGCGTACCACTCGGAAGATTTTCGACTGTCCCCCAGAAAAAGTTTGTGCGCGTCTATCATATTTAGATAAAACATGGTATCATATATATAGTGTAAAAATGGTGGATATTTTGATCTGCAAGCTCCACCAATACAAATCCAGGCTGGGGTGATACAGCCACCAAAATCATGACTGATACAGGATTTTAACTGTTGGACCCGTATCAGTCCAGCAAAATCAGGACCGATACAGATTTTGACTGTTGGATGCGTCACGGCACAACGACACGACGTCGAATGACGTCACGACGTCGTACGTCATTGGATGTTTTTCGTAGGTGCCTTGTATATATGATACAAATATCATCATATGAGCTGAGCTGTATCAGTCCCTTGTATCATGGCCTTTGACCCCGTATCATCCCTCGGGCTCCGCCCTCGGAATGATACGGGGTCTCAGGCCATGATACCGGGACTGATACAACACAGCTCGTATGATAACATCAAAGTATTTTATCTATTTAGCGAGTTTGTGTGCGTCTGACAGAACGTCATGGAATGGAAGTCACATGGCACACTGTGTTGTGACGCCGTCACGTCATGCTGCTGGGAGGACCATGGCGGAATTCACTTTTTAAAAAGTCATTTGGACTTTCTTGGAACTTTGCCGGTCCCGTACGCTTCTGTGTATACAGTACACGCTGTACTTCTTGTATGTTTGTGAACTATAGGTAATTGTGAATATGACGGCACTGTGTATTTGGGATGAATACGCTAAGTTTACTTGCAATCTCCTTTTGAGTAAAAAATACCCTGGAAAAACTTTGTAAACATAGGTACACTTTTAACCGTACATATCTATAGAAATGTCCTGAGGAGGGGGTCGTAAATTTCCGATATTCGGAGACGACTTTACTTTTACTATCGATATCTTCAGGAGTACAAGACTGAAGACCATTAAATTCCACCAAAATAATGGTTATGCTAAGATAAAGAGCTGGCGTTAGGTGAATCAAGTTAGGTGACTTTTTGCGTCGTCATCTTTATCTAGCTTAAGTCATCTCACCTTGAATTTTGACCTACATTATCAAAACACGATATCCCTTCATTATCGGAAAAATTGTCAGGATGCTACATATCGAAGCGGATTTTAGAGTTCTTATTCCAATGAATAACAACACGCATGTGTTTTGAATGTTCACTTTAGTAGTTTTGTATCTTTATGGCAGAATGTGGACAGAAAATACCTTCAGCTATGTTTTTGCTTACTAATGTCTTGTTAGGAAATAACTAAGACAGATTATAAAACTCTTAGTATTTTTTTTGTCCTGGTGTAGCAGCTAACAAAGTAGAATGAGAAAACCTTCACCTATGTTTTTGAGGACTTACCGCTTGAACGTAAACGGCTACTAGCCTTAGGTAGATGGACAACTCCGGGTCTTTAATGGTGGCGTAGTAGTAATCCATCTGCAATACAAACGTTACCTTTATTAAAGCTACATTTAAGTGTGGTAATGATAATTTTCAATAGCATGTTAATCAATGCAATCTACCGCCCTCAAACGTTCAGGACCCATATTCATAAAACTACTTAAGTCTAAGTGTGACACTTATCTTTTGTTCAACACAAAAGATAAGTATCACACTTTGACTTAAATATGTTTATGAATACGGGCCCAGGACTTAGGGTAGCAATGATTCGTCAAAATGTGGAGCCTTCGTGCAGCGTTTGCATTGTATTACAGTCTCAAAGGGCTTTACATTATTTCCCTACTCGCGCCAGAGAAACGTTTTGTTGGAGTTCAGGAGGCAGCCCATTTCGTACATCTCCTGGGACCTTTTTCACAAGACCCCTCGTAACTCAAAAGCCACATCGTATTGAATTCAGAAACTCCTTACGTCATCCGATGTAGTGTAGTGTAAAATGAACTATATCGGGTGGGCCAAAAAATGGATCATTTGTTGCCTGCCCGTAACTTCTACAATTCCAGTAGTGAGTCAATGATATTTGGTATGTTACATTACAAGGTTAATTCCAAGTTATGGGGAAAATTTCAGACATGCACGTCAAACCCTCTTTAGACGGCAGCAAACCAAAGACAACTAGTTAGAAAATGCGCAATACCGGAATGTTCACTGACCAAGCTACTTGAAAAGATGGTCGATATGCCCGCCATCCTGGACACACACACAGTTCTTAGACTCTTTTAAATGACACGATTGCTTTCCTGCATTCTTCTGCGGATGTTTTTCCTGCCTTTTTTTCACGAAGTTTGTCCTTTAGTTCAGTTTCAGTAAATTTTTCGGTCCGACCTTTGTAGACCTCAGGCTATGTAAGAGAGCGAATTCCAAATTGTGGAATCGATGGAACTGAGGTCGGGGCTCTGCGGTGGACATTCCTCTTTGCGAAAAAAATGTGGGGTTGCCTGTTCCAGATGGGTCAGAGGGGACTGTCTAGCCACGTGTTATTGGCATTCTTGACCCATGCCAACAGAGCGCGGGCGGCACCACAGACGAGCATATAATGCAGAGACAGAGCTCAACTTGAGCAAGTGACGGACAGCTCCAGGTGGCCAGTAGTTGGAATAATGGTACATTTAAGGTCACAGTGACATCTGATATACTAACACTGGGTCTGGCATGGGTCCTGAGATGAGAATGTTTATAGTACCAATATCAGCACACATCCAGGAATGTCAATAAAACAAACAACACTTTACTTTTTAATTGACGGCACATGAAGTTCAAGTTGAACTCTTCTGAGACAAGGTCAGCTGTCAAGCTACAGTAAAACTAGCATCAATCACACTCAGAGGCCACTGCATTATCCGCTGGTCTGACCAAGGTATCAGACATCTGGCACCAGAGTACTGATTGTCTGCAGCGGCATTGCAAATTTTGACCAGCTATTTTGAAATCGCTGCTGTTTTTGGCGCGGTTGACCAATTCGTCTGAAATTTTCACATGTCCCAATAAATTGTGGTAATAAGCAAGAAGTCAATCTCCAGAATTCACGAATTTTCGACCCCAACCGGGGTCTTTTTCAAGTGGAACTTTACAATCTGAAACTCTAGAAAAGACTGACCAATAAATTGTGGAATATGATGTGCAAAATATCATGACTACTGTTGCAAAGATGTAGAAGATGTGTTCAGATAAAGAGCAATCCAGTTTTTTCTGGCCCACCCGATATACTATGCTCTCCATGTATCTGAATACTTTAGAGTTGTGCCTGCAGTTTTTTTCCAATGTGTGCTGAAAACTAGGGCTTGTTTCGTTGAAGTACGTGTCCGAAGCAGTATTTGGGGACCTTCCCGAGGCTATGGAGCCCTCTACCTGCACTCTGCTAAAGCGGTCCATACACCACCCAATATTATTGCACAATATGGGGTCCAAAGTGGGTGATGTGTTTCTGGCATAATGGATAGAAGAAAGATTGGCAATAATATTGCCCATTTTGATCCTCATATTGTGCATTAATATTGATCGTGTATGGGCCGCTTGACGCTTTGAAAATGACTTAAGATTCAACACAGAGGGGCTTTTGGGGACGTAAATCTGTGTATCCTGCTGATACCAGAGACATGGACATGTGGATGACGGGCTGGGATATTAGGTGACGCTTTTGATGATAGCTGATGGCAATATCAATTGGAAATCTAATTAAGACCGCCACACACCAATGGTGTGGCGGTCTTCCTTGGTTTTACTGGAATTCTCTGGATCTCTGAATCTCTCTCTGGATCTCTCTCAAAGCCCGTTTAAAGATAATGTATCACGGGTATTTTTGCGGGCCACGAAAATCATTGTTTATTTACATTTTGTTTGTTTATGTCTAGTGTCTCGTTGTCTTACACTGTTAAAAAATACTACTGTATATTTACAGAAAAGTGCTGGCAGCAGCAGTTGCAAGTAGTTGCAGTAAGTATACAGCAGTACAATGTATTTACAGTGAACTGTAAATATACAGTACAGTTATATAATGGTATTTACTGTAAATTAACTGCAACTACTTGCAACTGCTGCTGCCAGCACTTTTCTGTATATTTACAGTGAACTCTAAATATACAGTACAGTTATATTATGGTATTTGCAGTAAATTAACTGCAACTACTTGCAACTGCTGCTGCCAGCACTTTTCTGTATATTTACAGTGAACTGTAAATATACAGTACAGATATATTATGGTATTTACAGTAAATTAACTGCAACTACTTGCAACTGCTGCTGCCAGCACTTTTCTGTATATTTACAGTGAACTGTAAATTATACAGTACTGCTATATCATGGTATTTACTTTAAATTAACTGCAACTACTTGCAACTGCTGCTGCCAGCACTTTTCTGTAAATATACAGAAAGCTGTAATTATACAGATGTGCAGTTAATTACAGGGTACTGTCAAGGACATGCATGCACATGAATGCATGTATGATGCACGGTAAAAATGTCAAAAATCCAAGGAAAAAATGAACCATGAACGTTATTGTTGAACCATGAACTGAACAGTGAGGTTCGAACGAGTTTTACTATGAACTTCACTTTATTTGACCGCAGTTCATGGTTCAACCATAAAGTTCATGGTTTAAGGTGGCACAAGTGGCAGGCCATATTATCATTTACAGTCAGACCACAGTAGCCCACACAGACAAACTCACGATCGCCTCAGCATGTCTTGGCAACGGGGGAGTCTGCGTGCCTTGCACACTGCGGTTTAATGACAGTGCAACTCTAGGCTCAAATGCAAGGCGAATTACCTAAGCCACATCTCAAATACATTCTAATTTCAAACCTTGAGATATTTATGTTCTATCATGTACATAAATGCTGACAGATTGCTATATTTTAATGCATGATATTTTGAGATAGAAAACTGAGGCAAATATTCTTTTTTGANCAAAAGTAGGACCCTGCTCAAATTGATGCAAAGCATCCCAAGCGATGATTTGAGGACGTTGGAAGGTTCGCAGTTCGAGGACCCGTGTCCATTGGTGGGCGATGACCTGAAGTCCTCAAACTGTTGGTGTCTAATGTGGCAGATGTCCTACATTTGTAGCCAAAACACGCACGCACGCACGCACGCACACCATGACCAAAAACAATATGGTTCCCGATCTTGATGATCGGGAACCATAATGAAATTCACGGCTTAGCAAGTACACGTGGGCTGACAATTAGCCCCGACTGGTACAATTCACTGGCTGCTTCCCATTTTTGTACTCACGAGTACTTTCTTTCCATCAACAAAAGTATCCAATGCCTGTCGTTGCAGCAGATTCAAACTCTGAATCAGGAAAATCAGGCCTTGAAATCGCGAATCGCTCGCTCTCATGCTGCAGCATTCGCCATGTTGTTTTCTGTTACCTCGTTCCTAGTTCCTACGCAAGTAGATTGCAGTACTGAAGAGTTAGTTGGCATCATGCCAAAACCTGAAGGCGAGGTTAACGGTCAAATCCCAGGCGGGTTCTGATTGGTACATTGATTTCTCGATGTGGGTGAATACAGAAATTCATGCGAAAGCTTCCAGGGGTAGTGGCGTAGTCTTTATGACGTAGCCAATACACGTGGAGTTCCAGGATGGGAACTCCAGAATCAAGGAACTTTGAAGCAGACCTGTTATCATCTATATGGTGACTGACTGCTTCATGCAAGACAGATACGAATTCCAGTGATGCCCAGCCTACATATATCATCTGAATGGGACAGGAGGCCGAGGGCATCGTGACTAACGGTAAAACAGCCCAATAATTTTTCCCAATCCATCTTTTTTAACCTATTAAATCTTTGCAACAGCACAACGCTCTTAGTGTATTTTCATCTTCACCCTTTAGCTCCTGATCCGCCTGTCCGGTAGTCCCTCCTCTGTCCGCCTCTGCCGAATTTTAATCGCCACCTTCCTGATTATGTAGCTGAATACGGGTCATTGGCCCATTTAGTGATGACGAAGTGTACACTGTTATTTCCCACTAAAACCCGTATTAAACCCGTTCCTATGGTGCTCACTGTGCATTTGTATAACGAGTCACTGATGTTTTAGCATGTCACCTCTAATCAGAGACAGAGGCAATGCAACTGTGCGATAGTTAGATCAAGGAGGCGAAGTCCGAAAATTCCATTTGCAGTAGGCTAATCGTAAAACTGCTAAGGTCACAAAAATTTTCACTGTAAAAATCTGTATCAAAACCCTTCCGATTTGAGAAAAATCTCCACCATTCTTGTAATCAAGACAGGAGTCTTTTTTGAGGCGCTCTGTATTTTCAAAGCCCTTCCAAATTTTAGACCCTTTGTTTTCGAATAATAGTGTTTCATTTAAATTGCCTCCAGTTATGAAACATTTCACAATGATTGCGATGGAAGCAATTAGCCAGATACGCTACGGCCTTCAACAAAACAAAACCCTTTTGTAACTCTACAAAAGAACCATTCCATAATCTCATGCTGATCGATTGTGGTACTTTTCTCGCTCATGTGTTGCATTAGTTAGTTTCGTTGGCTGCTTGTTGTCGTGTGCATTTTATAAAATGTAAAATGTCCGTGGCTTTAAAAATCATTCGTCGAGTGTTACATTTGTCATGGAGCACCATACGTCAGCACCATCACAATATGTGCATCTAGAAAGTGCAACTATAAACCCACTTAAATGTCAGTGGTTATTTACTTGTATTGCCAAATTTCTCAGCGCTTTATAAAGGAAAAGACCTAAAGGAAAGAAACAAATCTCTGCTATGGTACAGGCGAAACAGCCTTTTTTTCTCGATCTCCCATAATTAGTGAATGGACACGACGAAAGCTAAATCATCTTCTACTGTCTGTATGCCAATGACCAGTCAACTTTGACGGCAGTACTAACTGTCGCGAACCCGCCGCAGAAAGCACGGTACCGGTATATGCCCAACCAGATACACAAATCAGAGACGAAGGAAGATGACTTCCTGCTGATGATAATGAGACTGGTGAGCTGATGAGGAACAGGCTTTAAGACTGGTGGCTGGGGAGTTCACAACAATATACAGGAGCTCGAGGCAGATGAGGAACGTCTTCTCGATAATTACTGGATGGAACCAGAGGTGGCCAGGAGGTATTTATAGCTGAAGGGGTTATTGTCGTCCTGGGTATAGACAAAGTATACCCAGGTTCAATGTCGTCCAGACAAACTATACCCTGGGTACAGTTTGTCCAGACAAACTGTACCCAGGGTATAGTTTGTCTTGACAAAGTGTACCCAGCTTCCGATATGTGCACCTGAAGACGAGATTGGTATCGCAAAGTTACATGGCATCTAGGCCTTGCCAGTCAAAATGGCGGTAAGGGCAACCTCATGGCTTCGATCCTTCGCTCATAATTGAACCCACAAACACAGGCACTACACCATACTGACAAACGAAGTATGACACCACTAAAGCAGCTATCAAGAGGTGTACCGGGAGGTGTAGTGAGGTTGATATTCAGCGTAAATCACGAAGGATAGCCTCGAACTAGGCCTACAGCTCCTAAGTGCTTGAGAATTTACTATAGGTCCCTTTTGAAAAGTTGTAGGGATTGGTCTTATCTCCTTATTCCCAAATTATGGTAGGTATAGCGTTAATTTTCAGCCCTTTCTGGCAATAATCCCACTGTATGGTTACCGGAAATGTCTCGAATTAGGCTTGCAGCTCCTAAGGGGGGTCTACCCTATGTGCCCGGGTTAGGGTTAGGGTTAGAATCCGGGCCACATAGAACCCGGGCCACATAGACGTGGTCCCCTCCTAAGTGCTTGAGAATTTACTATGGGTCCCTTTTGAAAGGTTTTAGGGATTGGTCTTATCTCCCTATTCCCAAATTATAGCGCACAGCGCGGCGGCAAAGTCGCCGGGCGAAGCGCTTTTAACACAANGTTTTGTTCAAGTGAAGCAAATATGGCGCCCAAAAGCGATACAGGACAAAAGATGTAACGTTCACACCGGGGAGGTGCAGACAATCCAGAACCAATGTAATGAATTCACGGATGTGTCCTTTCTTCCCTTGCCCCCATTATTTTTGATAAAGTGCCCATTACGTTCATTGGAAATTCCCAAAATACGTGTGCTATAAAAGAAGTAGTTTCGTTGAACGACCTCAGCAATAATCCCACTGTATGGCTGTTTACCGGAAGTGTCCCATGGCGCAAACTTGCTACGAAAAAAGAAAATTCATGAAAATGACGAAATGCTCCTGGCTTCTCCATGTACTTCATGACGTCATCAGTTTTGTGGTCACGTGGATCTTGGCAACACGCACGTGACAATCTGGGACGAAAATTTTTATTTCCTTTTTTGCCCTTTGCGATACCAATCTCGTCTTCAGGTATACATATGGGAAGCTGGGTACACTTTGTCAAGACAAGCTATACCCTGGGTACAGTTTGTCCAGACAAACTATACCCAGGGTATAGTTTGTCTGGACGACATTGAACCTGGGTATACTTTGGCTATACCCAGGACGACAATAACCCCTTCAGCGTATTTATACTCTTTCAATCACACAGGTACGGATATCAAAGGTATTCGCTGCCATGTATTTAGTTGGGCATGATGGAAGGTCTTTCAGTGCATAACATTTCATTTGGTTTGATGGCTTATTCAGGTTACATAATGACTTAGGTTTTTTTTATTGATCAAAGTTATTTCAGTGGTTACGGATTTCATCAACAAAAACCTTACTGAGACGGGTTTTTTTGCATTTTTATTTCATAATATGAAGGGATAATACATAGTAAGTTCAAATTTGGATCTAACTCAATTTTCATAAAAAAGTGACTTACTAGGTTTTACCAGATCACAGGAGATGTGTTGCGTTGTGGTGCCTGCAGTCAACGCTCGCGAAGTCGCATTTGTACATGATTGTACACTCATGGAATGGACAGCATTTTGTCTTCTGTCGTTAGTTTCAGTTGAGACAGGCAAATGTGGAACGATGTTTTGCACGTTTCGACTTGAAACTGGCTGTTCAATATTCAGTACCGGTACGTTTCTTTACATTTCTTTACTAAAACCTGCAGCACAAACTCCGACATGTGGAAGTTTTTTTCCTCGCCACAGAAACCACTTAGCCCAGCGTGTGCTAGGCACCTTATGGCATTACTCCTCTCTGGCAAACTCAGGAAGGCGGGGCCTTATGCCTGCCAATCAGGCAAATGTGGAACGATGTTTTGCACGTTTCGACTTGAAACTGGCTGTTCAATATTCAGTACCGGTACGTTTCTTTACATTTCTTTACTAAAGCCTGCAGCACAAACTCCGACATGTGGAAGTTTTTTTCCTCGCCACAGAAACCACTTAGCCCAGCGTGTGCTAGGCACCTTATGGCATTATTCCTCTCTGGCAAACTCAGGAAGGCGGGGCCTTATGCCTGCCAATCATCAAGAAGAACTGTTTACATTCTATTTATAGACTGTCCTCAATGTAGATTTGTTAACATTACATAATAACAATTTTGAAGTGTGGTAATAGTTATGGGCGGTTATGTCCGCATAAATTAGACGTGCACAAAACGTATTTGTAAGTGTAAAACATATGTTCTTGTGCCAAAACAGATATTTCTGTGTAAAAACAGACATACAAAACGTACAAAACGTGATTATTTTCGGCTAAACGTGTGTGTATTCCCAAAACGGATATACAGTAGGCTCGCGTATACCCCGCCGCGAAAGTCAGCACTGATTCCGAAATTTTCTAAGTCCAGAAGAGATGTCGATTTTTACCCAGACAATAGGGCCTGGTATGGTCGACGATCTGACAAGGGTAGTTATGAGAGTTGCACGTATGTTACGAGAAATGACCAATCGTCTGTGCAAAGGCCTAGAGCATGAAAATGTTCTGGGCACTTCTTCTGTGTTGGTTCATACTCTGTCCGTATTTTACGCCGATTACGGCCTATGATCAATTTCAATGTGTGTGCACATTCACGCCTTGGAAACCTGTGATCAGAAGGGCCTGGTATGATCGACGATCTGACAAGGGTAGTTATGAGAGTTGCACGTATGTTACGAGAAATGACCAATCGTCTGTGCAAAGGCCTAGCATGAAAACGTTCTGGTCACTTCTTCTGTGTTAGGGCTGGTTCATACTCTGTCCGTATTTTACGCCGATTACGGCCTATGATCAATTACAATGTGTGTGCACATTCACGCCTTGGAAACCTGTGATCAGTTTTTCATGCGCTTGACCGTCCGCGAGCAAGTATGGATTGGCCCTTATTGTTATCCGTTATGGCGATTGTAGGATGTCACTGACCACGGAAGTATGCGAAGCTCCGTATTTAGATTTAGCGTAGGTGTTTTACATCGGTCCGATTCAATATGGACGTTAGCTAAGCTGACCATCGACCACCAAAAATAGATAGGCATGCAAAAAGTGTACAGCTAAATTTTCCTCACAAAGCTGTTTGGATGGATAGTGAGCGCTAAACAGAGCTTAGAAAACGGGGGTTCTGGGTGAAAAATTTAGTTGTACACTTTTCGCATGCCTTATTGGTGGAACCAATGGTCAACTTAGCCAACATCTATTAAATCGGACCATCAGAGTGCACATTGCCCAGTCATTCACCGCGAACTCATAGCATGTTTTCGCATTGTCTGTTGACAAGGGAAGGGNGGAGAGGATATGTGACCGGGGCTTTAACAAGGAAAATACCCCGAGCCCTCTGGACAGATTTGCATAACAAAAAAGTGTAAAGAGTTCCCAAATTTCATCTTGAAGATACACAGAAGAAGTGACCAGAAGTGACCGGATCGTTTTCATGGTCGAGGCCTTTGCACGGACGATTGGTCATTTCTCGTAATATGCGTGCAACTCTGATAACTACCCTTGTCAGATCGTCGATCATACCAGGCCCTATTGTCTGGGTAAAAATCTACATCTCTTCTGGACTTAGAAAATTTCGGAATCAATGCTGCCTTTGACGGCGGGGTATACGCGAGACTACTGTAGTGTAAAAATGGTGGTTATTTTGATCTGCAAGCTCCACCAATACAAATCCAGGCTGGGGTGATACAGCCACCAAAATCAGGACTGATACAGGATTTCAACTGTTGGACCCGTATCAGTCCAGCAAAATCAGGACCGATACAGATTTTGACTGTTGGATGCGTCACGGCACAACGACACGACGTCGAATGAATGTTTTTCGTAGGTGCCTTGTATATATGATACAAATATCATCATATGAGCTGAGCTGTATCAGTCCCTTGTATCATGGCCTTTGACCCCGTTTCATCCCTCGGGCTCCGCCCTCGGAATGATACGGGGTCTCAGGCCATGATACCGGGACTGATACAACACAGCTCATATGATAACATCTAAGTATTTTATCTATTTAGCGAGTTTGTGTGCGTCTGACAGAACGTCATGGAATGGAAGTCACATGGCACACTGTGTTGTGACGCCGTCACGTCATGCTGCTGGGAGGACCATGGCGGTATTCACTTTTTAAAAAGTCATTTGGACTTTCTTGGAACTTTGCCGGTCCCGTACGCTTCTGTGTATACAGTACACGCTGTACTTCTTGTATGTTTGTGAACTATAGGTAATTGTGAATATGACGGCGCTGTGTATTTGGGATGAATACGCTAAGTTTACTTGCAATCTCCTTTTGAGTAAAAAATACCCTGGAAAAACTTTGTAAACATAGGTACACTTTTAACCGTACATATCTATAGAAAGGTCCTGAGGAGGGGGTCGTAAATTTCCGATATTCGGAGACGACTTTACTTTTACTATCGATATCTTCAGGAGTACAAGATTGAATACCATTAAATTCCACCAAAATAATGGTTATGCTAAGATAAAGAACTGGCGTTAGGTGAATCAAGTTAGGTACTTTTTGCGTCGTCATCTTTATCTAGCTTAAGTCATCTCACCTTGAATTTTGACCTACATTATCAAAACACGATATCCCTTCATTATCGGAAACATTGTCAGGATGCTACATATCGAAGCGGATTTTAGAGTTCTTATTCCAATGAATAACAACACGTATGTGTTTTGAATGTTCATTTGGAAATTTGACCATCCCAGGACATGAATTAAAAATGTTATAATTTTCTCAGCAAGTATCTTACCTGTAGCTATTTCTTAGTAAGATTTTTCTTAAAATTCTAACACGTTTAGTGAGATTTTAGAATCTTTGTAACATTTTAAAGATATCTTATAACAAAAATCTTACCGGTACTTAGAAAAATCTCTTGTATTAGAATCTTATACAGAAGTCATGTACATGTAAGAAGACTGCTTACTAATATCGTACTAATAAAAAAGATACATGTATGTACGAAGACGATTAGAAGTTTCCTAGTAGTTTTGTGTCTTGGGATGGCTCCCAACTTAGTAGAATCATAAAGACATCAAACCCCTAAAGGAACCACTTGAGCACACTCTGTTTCTTGTCCGATGAGTTCCAGTTTTTCACACCAGATGGCTCTTATCACCATAATTTCCATGTTAAAATAATATTTCTAATCAAATTTGGGTTGGTGTCCGTAGCATACAACAATCCACTAGCCAGGAGCCCAAATTTGTGAAGTATGACCAATTCATAAAGGTGCCAGGGCTGGATAAACCTGTTGGTCACATCCCTGTACATATGTACAGTAGCCTATCTAAATGTATAACAGATCACCAGAGAGACACACTGTGCGCGCGGGTACTGTCTGCTAAAATGTTCTATATCACAAGAACTATGGAATCGTATGGAATTTTCACACATCATGGAGAAGACCCATAGCTATCGTATAAAACAACTGGAAGAAGTTTGATTGAAAACTTCTTTGGGTATCGCTTTTTTCTCAGAATGTCGCAAACCGTAAGTGAAACCTTTAGGGGTTTGATGTCTTTATAGTAGAATGTGGAAAGAAAATACCTTCAGCTATGTTTTTGCTTACTAATGTCTTATTAGGAAATAACTAAGACATGTACGAAGAAGATTAATAAAACTCTTAGAATTTTTTTGTCCTGGTGTAGCAGCTAACAAAGTAGAATGAGGAAACCTTCACCTATGTTTTTGAGGACCTACCGCTTGAACGTAAACGGCTACTAGCCTTAGGTAGATGGATAACTCCGGGTCTTTAATGGTGGCGTAGTAGTAATCCATCTGCAGTACAAACGTTGCCTTTAATAAAGCTACATGTAAGTGTGGTAAAGATAATTTTAATAGCATGTTATATTAATCAATGCAATCTACCCCCTCAAGCGTTCAGGTCCCATATTCATAAAACTACTTAAGTCTAAGTGTGACACTTATCTTTTGTTCAACACAAAAGATATGTATCACACTTTGACTTAAGTATGTTTATGAATACGGGCCCAGGACTTTGCGTAGCAATGATTCGTCAAAATGTGGAGCCTTTGTGCAGCGTTTGCACTGTATTACGGTCTCAAAGGGCTTCACATTATTTCCCTACTCGCGCCAGATAAACATTTTGGAGTTCAGGAGGCAGCCCATTTCGCACATCTCCTGGGGCCTTTTTCACAAGACCCCTCGTAACTTTAAAGCCACATCGTATTGAATTCAGAAACTCCTTACGTCATCCGATGTTAGTGTAGTGTAAAATGAACTATATCGGGTGGGCCAAAAAATGGGTCATTTGTTGCCTGCCCGTAACTTCTACCATTCCAGTAGTGAGTCAATGATATTTGGTATGTTATATTACAAGGTTAATTCCAAGTTATGGGGAAAATTTCAGACATGCACGTCAAACCCTCTTTAGACGACAGCAAACCAAAGACAACTACAGTGGAACCTCTCTATTAAGGACACCTCTGGGACTGACAAATGCTGTCCTTAATTGAGAGGTGTCCTGATTACAGAGGTCAAAATGAATAGAAATGATCAATTTGGGACTGAACTTTGGTGTCCTTAATAGAGAGGTGTCCTCCTGGCAGAGGTGTCCGTTAAGGGAGGTTCCACTGTAGTTAGAAAATGCAATGCCGGAATGTTCACCGACCAAGCTACTTGAAAAGATGGTCGATATGCCCGCCATCCTGGACACACACTGACTCTTTCCTGCATTCTTCTGCCGATGTTTTTCCTGCCATTTTTTTCACGAAGTTTGTCCTTTAGTTCAGTTTCAGTAAATTTTTCGGTCCGACCTTTGTAGACCTCAGGCTATGTAAGAGAGCGAATTCCAAATTGTGGAATCGATGGAACTGAGGTCGGGGCTCTGCGGTGGACATTCCTCTTTGCGAATAAAATGTGGGGTTGCCTGTTCCAGATGGGTCACAGGGGACTGTCTAGCCACGTGTCATTGGCATTCTTGACCCATGCCAACAGAGCGGCACCAAGGTATGAGACATCTGGCACCAGAGTACTGATTGTCTGCAGCGGCATTGCAAATTTTGACCAGCTATTTAGAAATCGCTGCTGTTTTTGGCGCGTTGACCAATTCGTCTGAAATTTTCACATGTCCCAATAAATTGTGGAATATGATGTGCAAAATATCATGACTACTGTTGCAAAGATGTAGAAGATGTGTTCAGATAAAGAGCGATCCAGTTTTTTTCTGGCCCACCCGATATACTATGCTCTCCATGTATCTGAATACTTAGAGTTGTGCCTGCAGTTTTTTTCCAATGTGTGCTGAAAAGTAGGGCTTGTTTCGTTGAAGTACGTGTCCGAAGCAGTATTTGGGGACCTTCACGAGGTTATGGAGCCCTCTACCTGCACTCTGCTAAAGCGGTCCATACACCACCCAATATTATTGCACAATATGGGGTCCAAAGTGGGTGATGTGTTTCTGGCATAATGGATAGAAGAAAGATTGGCAATAATATTGCCCATTTTGATCCTCATATTGTGCATTAATATTGATCGTGTATGGGCCGCTTGACGCCTTGAAAATGACTTAAGATTCAACACAGAGGGCTTTTGGGGACGTAAATCTGTGTATCCTGCTAATACCAGAGACATGGACATGTGGATGACGGGCTGGGATATTACATGTAGGTGACGCTTTTGATGATAATTGATGGCAATATCAATTGGAAATCTAATTTAACATTATTCTTTAACTTACCCCGTTAATGAGATGACTGAAATGATTTCTAATTTCCTGGTCGTTCCCATCGTGGCTATAATGAAATAATACAGGTAATTTTCAAGACATTTTATACTTTTTAGCTCACCTGGGATGAGCTCTTACGATGGTGCAGCGTCGTCGTCCGTCGTCCGTGAGCAGGGCACGTTTCGTAACCGCTCGGGCTATTGATTTGAAACTTGGTACTAACAGTGTATATATTATATACATGTATTGGGGAGCTGCCAAGTCTCCTCACTAACTTTGGTACACTTTTGGCATTCTCGAAACCTGCACATCACTCGTACTCAAAATCAAACTTTCTAATCTTGAATGCGTTCATGCAGTTTGGGCACATAATAAAAGTAAATGGTTTCGCTTCTTCGTTATTCTTTATATGCTTCGTCATTTTTTGCTTAAAGTGGACTATTCGGGCCGATTCTTTATATGCTTCGTCATTTTTTGCTTAAAGTGGACTATTCGCGCCGAGTCAAAGATTCCACAGAACAGTTCCGGAGCGGCCGCCGCAATGCATTTACCAGTTGTTGTTACGAATAAAACGGGTTGTTTTATTATTTTTGGTTCACTTTGCACAGACGCGAACAATGCGCTTTAAGAAAAAAATTGACTTTAAAATTCGAGGATATTCATGGTCGCGCATGTGCATTGTTGTTTTTTCTATTTTTACGAGTGATGAAATCATATCAAGGAAATAGAAATAAAACATTAGTTCACGTGTAGTCTGAAGTCTCTCGTTTGTTGTTCGTTTTTTTTTCACAGCCATGATATTTGGATCCCTCCGCCACATTGCCCTTCCTCCAGCCTCTTCCGGGTCCAGAGAAGGCAGGCCTTAGTTCCAATTTTAATCGCTAAGTCAGTCTCGGCCCTTGAAAGATTCATTCGTGTGTTGGCCATTTTAGGGCCTGTTCGTGTTTGTTGAACACTCTGGAGCGCGTTTCATTTCCTCTGCTCTCAAAAAAACCCCTCAAAGGTACCCCAAACAACAATTACCCCAATTAATTCCCAAACCCCTACAAGCAGCGACCCCTTCGAACCGTAGGGCTTGTATACCCCTTGGTCAGAATGATGACCTATGACACCAAGTTTCGGTCCGATTCGACTCTTGGCTAACCAATTACACAAAACGTACAATAATTTCTGAACCAATGACTGGATATCTCCAGATTTCTGCAACGGCAGTAGAAATAGGTCGCTAGTGAAATCAACTCATAACACTTTTAATCAAGGTACAGTTTCATGCCCCACTGTTTTAATTCCCCTATTACCCTACCTTTCTTTTCCCTTAGATTTGGTTAAGATATCAAACCAACACAAGCAGGGCCGACCGCATAGAACGTCCGATAGTGCTACCGCATCCTGAGAATCTCAGGTCATTTACGGTCGTACCCTCCCTCAATGCCCTGAGGACATCCACCCCATTTCAGTGGAGTAGAGGGACATTCCCTGATTTGTACTCGCCATTGGTAATTCACGAAAACCATGGAATGCAGTGTGGAGACGCCACTTGATGTAATGGGCAAATATCGCGCCTAGTGCTACAACGTCTGTACATAGATCTGGTGTAACGAAGTACCGGATACCAGTCTCGTAGCATTGCATCTCATTCCATAATTTATGTACGCTGTCGAATGATAGCTGCCCCAAATTTACGAACTGGACCATACCTTCGTATTTGGAGCCCATTGGTACGTACTCGTTAAAGCGAATCGAAAGCGAAAAAAATTGATTTAGAAATAGAATTTGAAAGGGGACGAATTTTCAGGAAAAAAATGTAAACAAACTTCTCCAGAATGTCAACAAAGAAATTTTCGTGCATTTTGATTGGCTGAATTTTGTGTTTACAAACACCAGCCAAATGTAAAAAAAATCCGCTATCGATTCGCTTTAAGTAGATAATCCGTGAGATACATTTTGACGCGAAGTTTATACAGGAACAATCAGAAATTCAGCGAGTTTGTCAGCGAATCGAGAAAATTTTACAGCTGCCATTTTGGGAATGACCAAGACGGGATAGAAGCTTCGCTGTGATTGGCTGAATTCGGCGGAATCGACTGCTCCGCTGGTTCCCCACTAAAATGGCATGGATGTCGCCAAGGCCTGAACCAAGCGCGAGAAGGGGAGCCGTTTGTGAAGACCCTGGGTGCGAGGATGGTGTTACCGGCGCCTATCGGCAGTTAGTTATAACGTATTTTCCCATCAAAGCGGATTATTCGCGCCGAATCAAAGATTCCACACGACATTTTCCGGAGCGGCCACCGCAATGCATTTACAAGTTGTTGTTACGAATAAAACGGGTTGTTTTATTATTTTTGGTTCACTTTGGACAGACGCGAACAATCCGCTTTAACTAAACCGCCGATAGGCACCCAAAGCACTATCGTACTTTCTGTGCGGTCGGCCCTGGCGTATACCCATGCGATTCTGCATTCGCAAGAATGCAGTGGAACAATCTTTTTTGTCCACGTTGTTCGATTGGATTGACTATGAAGTAGCGGGACTTACTCGTTGTAGCACTCATAATCGCAGAACATCGCTACTTCCACTCCGTATGTCGTATCCAAGGTCCTCTTATCGATTATCACTGGATCCTTCGTCTTGTTCAGTTCCCTTGGGAGATGATACGGAATGGTGTCTAAATTGTGTAAAAAGAAGAAAAGTTCAGTTCATTTTTTTCTTCAAACGTTTTGTGTCATGCTTGCAATTCCTATCCGATTTTTGTTTCCTTTTTATCCCATCAAATTTACATGCGTCGTATGGGGTCAGGCCTTGTTTCCTAAGCTCCCAAGTCTTTAGACAAAGTTGCAATACCCCTGATATGAACATCGGTACAGAAGACTTGGTGTTGCTCAGCCATTAGTCAACGTTCACAGTTATCAAGACCTTGATGCTGGAGGGCTGCGCTTGACCAGAACCATCGGTGATTTATCGAGTATAGTTTAGTTTGCCATGAAACTCATCTAATGCATGTAGGCCTATATATAACGCCCGGCTGCATCTTTACGCAGTGAATTTCACAAGGCCCGCGATAGCGTACTTCAGGTGAGGTATTGCCCTGCATGTACAACGTAGGTTTATAAGTAAATTCTGCTTTTCCACGAGGCGTTTGCGGGCGCGGGTGAAAAAAAATCGATGCAACGTATTTCCCTTTAGTTGTTTCACTCGCACCCGCTCCCGCCACCGAAACCGCGTCCGCAAACGTCTCGTGGAAAAGCAGTCTTACGTCCATAGCGGACGTTAGGGGGCGAATGTTCAGTAGTATGATAAGTCGTGGTCATTTGATCAATTGATACCATTACTTGCTGCAAATGATTTTGCTTACCAGAGCCAAAATTCGGAAATTTATTCCTTTTCCACACTGCTTTGTGGGCGACAGCACCCTCATCCACATCCCGCCTCTTGTCAATGATTGGCGGGGTAGCTTCGAGGTACATGGTATAATCGCCGCCGAAAAACGCACCATTCTGGAAAGTGACCGTCGATTATTGGTTCACACTTTTTTACTGTTGTGTAACTTTGAGAGTATTTTTGGTCAGAATGGGGCCCTCGACCCATATTCATAAAACTACTTAAGTCTAAGTGTGACAATAATCCTTTGTTCAACACGAAAGATAAGTATCACACTTTGACTTAAGTATGTTTATAAATATGGAGGACCCTGAAGGATGAGCAGCCACCGTTTACATTGATACATGTGCATGGTTGCATGATGATGGTCGAATCGGATGGAATATTTACCAGGTCTTACTCGGTGAGGTTTCGCAAACCTGACGAAGACGAAGTATACGCAGTATGAAATCGGACTTCATTTCAATGACCTAATGTATTTCTGGGGATGGTTGTTACCACAAATATCGCCTGCTGCGAGACCGTCTTTTAACGATGACGCAGGACGGTTAGAGTTGCAGTGTATATCAAACTTTCAAAATTTATCTTTCGTTTCCACGAAGCTACGAAGTGGAAATTTAAAAACTCCAGATGCACCAAAACTCTATCGGTCTTACATGATATGCTAAGAGACGCACTGGCAGTAGGGATATTCGTGTACTAACCACCTCTTGAAATAGCCTACATCAGATCATGGAAATGAAGTGTAATTTCGTATTTCATACTTCGGGTTTCGTCAGGTTTGCGAAACCTCACTTTCCAACAGATGCGATTTGGAATTCGTCGGCATTACCACAGCAACAAGAAAAGTGTGTGCTAAGAGACATAACACGACCTCAGCCAAGGCAAATTTCATCCTGAATTTCTATTTACATATTTACACCATATTTACAACACGATCGATTTCGACCCACACTGGTCCTCATCAGGCAAACAACTGATTCAATTTTCTGTACGAGGTACATGTAAACATACATGTACGAGAGTCATGCATACTACACATAGTAAATATGGTGTAAATATGTAAATAAAAATTCAGGATGAAATTTGCCTCGGTTGCAATCGTCGTGTTATCATGGTTATGGCTCTTTGGACACTTTGATTCCCTCCCAAAACTATGATTCCCTCCCAGAACTATAAAGATGATCTTTTACGAGGCCGATGATTTATCACTTAACCTTTCAGACCCTTGATTCAGTGCAGTCTCTCAGATTACTGGTTGTAATGGAAAGCATACTTACCACTGTCCTCTTGTATATTCCACTGGCTGATGGTTCACTCTTGATAAAAAGAGCTGCTCCGTTCTGTGCGTCCTGGTAGGCTCTCCCATCCTGTGAATTAAAAAAAAATTACATCCACGTGTGAACTCGCGATAGTTTTGTTTCATCGTCAAGCAAAATGATTTGTCAAAAAATTGTATATACTATTACAGCACATGGTTTAGTGTCAGAAAGGGTTAATTATTGTAAATCGTTTGGTATCCGGAAAATTGTATTTTCAACTAGGTACTGGTTTGGCGAGAAGAAAGCTGTATTCACAGCCACTGGTTTGGTGTGCAGGAAGGTGTATTCGCAGCCGCTGATTTGGTGTGGAGAAAGGTGTATTCACTCACTGGTTTGTGTCGGGAAAGTTGTATTCACAGCCACTGGTTTGGTGTGCAGAAAGGTCTATTCACAGCCACTGGTTTAGTGTGCAGAAAACTGTATTCACAGCCACTGGTTTGGCGTGCAGAAAGGTGTACTAAGTATTCACAGCCACTGGTTTAGTGTGCAGAAAACTGTATTCACAGCCACTGGTTTGGCGTGCAGAAAGTGTACTTACAGCCACTGGTTTGTGTGCGGAAAGATATATTCCGAGCCACTGGTTTGGTGTGCAGCAAGTATGCTTACAGCCACTGTTTTGGTGTGCAGGAAGGTTGATTTACCATGTTTGCAGCTGTTTTAGTGTGCAGAAAGGTATGTTTACAGCCACAGGTTTGGTGCGCAGAGAGGTGTATTCACAGCCACTGATTTGGTGTGCAGAAAGCTATTTACAGCCACTACTTTGGTGTGCAGAGAAGTGTATCAACAAGTAGGCCTACTTGGTATCGAGAAAGGGGTGTTCAAAGCCACTGATCGGGTGTCCAGCGGGACTACACACTTTCATGGCACTTCACTTCGAACAAATGCATCAGGAAGAGACAAGGGTTCGCTCGACTTGGATACCCTCCGTGGTGGCAATCTCGTACCCGGAGATTAGTAACGCTCGGCCGACATTGACGGTCGCTACACTAATCTCTGGAGACGGCTACGGACTACTTCGGGGTTTCCCAGGCAAGTGCGTTACACACGGCGCATGAATATATACTAATTTTTGACCGTTTCACTTTAAAGGAGTTAGACGCCGAAGTTGTAAACAAGCTGGTTTGTTTACAAACATGGTCGGCAAACTAGTTTTATTCCTTTGTGCAGGTGGCAGCACCAGTAGCGCCCTGTGATCGTTAGACTGGTTCCCGGTCCGATGCAACTCACTCACGATATTCACGTCAGTACATATCACCGACAATAGGTGGCAGCACCGCAGGCGTAGCGTGGATGGAGAACCAGTGAGTGAGTGTTTACAACTTGGACGTCCAGCTTCTTTAAGAGATGGTGCGCCAAGTAGTGCTGTAGATTTTCCTCAATAAATACAACAGATCCCTCATAAACACCTTCCTAAGAACATTTTTGTGTCTAATATTTTATACACAAATTATTTCAATGCGTCTGCGGTTTAAAATTAGTCTAAAATTACACGATGCCACAAATCACACGTAAGGCGTGAAATGGCCAGCCGTCTCCAGAGATTCGTGGAGCGACCTTCAACCTCGGCCCGAGCGTAACGAATCTCTGGGTACGAGATATGCTTTACAATGGAGGGTCAACAGACACACATCAGTTCAAGGTTAAAACATTCTTGTCGCTGTAGTTAAAGATAATGTATCACGACTTCATTGTTTTCATTTAATGTTTGTAAACATGGATGTTTACATTATGTTATTTTGGACTTTGGGACATGCCAACCCACCAAATTAAAGCTTTCGGTATCAAACGAATTTCTAGAGGGGCACGCCACCAACAAATTACTCATCACACAAAGGAAGACTGGACACAATCAGACAAAATGTACATAAACAATGACTTTCGTGGCCCGCGGCGAAAATACCCGTGGTACATTATCTTTAAAGTGATACCGGCCAAAGACCCATGGTGTGTCGCCCGTCGTCCGGCGTCGTCCGTCGTCGTCGTCCGTCGTCGTTAACAGGGGTGGCACGTTTCTAAACCGCTTGGGTTACGAACTTGAAATTTGGTGTACAGGTACCCTATGGTAAAAGCTATCTCTGGACCGAAACTTAGCGCTGCTGCTTGTAAACTCAGGCCTGTAGGGGGCGCTTTGTGAAAACCTTCTTTTGGCCGTATCTCCTGAACGCTGTTAGCTAGAACCACGAAACTTTTATGGTGGGTTCCTCTGATGAGACTACATCACATAAATCCCGGGTTTTTGATTTGACCTACTATTCAAGGTCACCGAGGTCAAAGTTCAAAATTCACTGTTTGGTGGCACATTTCATGGCTATTTGACATAGAGTGTTGTGATTTGGTGTGAAGATATATCTAGGCACCCTGCACAAATGCACCAAATTTCAACCCGATCGGACTTCAAATATGGCCGCCAGGAAGCCATCTTGAAAAATGGACTTTGACCCACATTTT
>NMRB01000487.1:177328-232010 GCA_002633025.1 Notospermus geniculatus
TTAGGCTGACTTTACATCGGAAGACACGCGACACGAACACGCAGGCAAACAATGGCTTCTACCCCCGTCACACTGGAGGAAGAATAAGTAGGAATGCCGTTGGAATGACAATTCGTAGTTCATTCCTGGACGTGCATTCTAAAAATTCTGACTGGATTCTGACTGCGTTCCTAATGTTCGGGCCCATTCCTGTGGTCTGTCAGAATGTCTTGGACATGTTCGAAATTATCCAGGTGCATTCCAAGTATCCTTCGAAGCTCTCCCGAATCCGGCTCGAATTTTGCAAACTTTCTCATTCCGGCTGGTTCTGCTTGATTCCTGCTGATTCGAACTAAGTGTGACAGGGGTATTCACAAAGGATTCATCCCCATGAAACCTTTGTTCGCCTGCGCGTTCGTGTCGCTTGTCATCCGCTGTAAAATCAGCGTTAGAGAAATTCTAGTGTATGCTAGTAATGCACAGTCACAAGCGTTGCAATACACTACGAATGTACTACGAAAGCATTATCTAGCTGCTATTTTCACATGGCTCACTCGGGGACGTTTTAGGACAATAGAGACCTTAAGATCCGTCACGTCGCCGTCCCCGTCCCCGTTGTGATCCCATTTCTGCGTCCTACGTCATCAATTGGCGGGGATTCCCCCGCGTGGAGAACGTTGTGGCGGACTGTAATACGGCGTGGCTGCTCTGACGACGTGAGTAAATTTCCAACTCTCCGTCGTGAATTTTGACCAGTTTACCATCGAATTTCGGGTATATTCAAGGCATATACTTTTGCTTCAAGTCTCCCAGCGTGCCGACAACAGGTGTATTTACTCAATATTGGCCATAAAATACAGTCTGCAGCTCATCAGACACTAACGATTACACGCTATCATGTACTAAATATATAAATACAGCCACGTGATCGAGTTAATATCATAATAGCTTTAGTGGGACTTGCAATTCGGCCCTTTTTCTCCTAAAGTGTTTGCATTCGGCCCTCAAGTCATCAGACTCTCTTATCACCAACCTCGATCATGATGAGTTTATCATAACAACTCAATAGCACAGGAAATGTTGTGATTTATCTATTCTTGTAATTTTATACTTTATCATACGGTGATTTTCTGGATTTTCCAGCCCGATTCCTCTGATTCCTTCGATTCCTCCGATTCCTCTAAATCGACGTGGCCCTCAATATTTGAATAGAGTCACAACAATCGATGGTTTTTCTGATGTCCCAAAAACTGCTCCGTGTTCAGGAATCAGCAGTGCATGACGCCATGACGCCGTGACGTTGTTTGCCCAAAGGTCTCTAATCATAAGGAATGCCGGTGTGATATTATCAGATGCACCCTCGATTGAGTGCCCGGTGGGGCATCCTATAACAGAAAAATCTGTTATAGGATGCCCCGAGGGGCATTTAATTTTACTAAGACATGATTTTAAATGCACCCCCGGTCACTCGATTACAGCCTTGTTTTGTGAACACTGTTATAGAATGCCCCCTCCGCCATAATAATCTTGGAAATACTAGTCTCGCGCAGCCAGCCGTTTCCTTCCGCAGTACTGCTACACAAACGTACACAGCATTCCAAAATGTCTGAATCTGGCAATGAATCGATTGTTGAAGTGATCTGAGATCTTTTATGAGAACTTTTATGGAGTTGTATTTCTGGCTGAAAACTGAGCAGGAATTGAGTATCCGTATGGAAGACGAGGTCGAGAAGTCCCAACTGACATTATATGGTCGTCGCCATGATGAAATCACATGATCACTTATCTTGCCCAAGCAGCAGTCGGATTGTGATTTTCAAATGGGAGGAATCGGCGGATGGAAATGAATGACTATCCCTGATTAGCCATTTTACCGTGGTTGTATTTTTGCCGATCATGCGGTTGAATACGTTTGCTTTGATGTTAGGGTTATGTTGTTTTATGGGTTAGGGTTTCGTTGTTTTAGGGGTTAGGGTTACGTTGTTTTAGGGGTTAGGGTTACGTTGTTTTAGGGGTTAGGTTTACGTTGTTTTAGGCGTTAGGGTTACGTTTGGTGGTAGGGTTGAGTTTTGGGGTTGTGGGTTGGGGCAAGGGTTGGGATTGGGATTGGGGTACGGTTACGTTGGGCTGAGGCGTTTAATTCATTCTTAAAGAAAAACGTTTTAAGATCTAGATGTGGTCCCACTCCCATGGGACAAAATATTGATAAAACGGCAAAAATCTAAATAAAACAGAATGTTTACAAAAATGACAAAATATCAATTTTACCCAACAATTCCAACGCGAAACTTAGTTTCGTACATATAATGATATATGCTAGAGTTCGTCATCATTGTCAAAAAGAGTCAATATCAATATTATACCTAAAATACATTGTACATGAATATGAAATAGCATTTAGATAGAACGCCCGCACAGGGTCTCGAACCCACGCCACCAAGCAACAATCTGAATGGAAAGAAATCATTAGTAGACACACCTCAGCCCGTTCGCCCAATGGGGCAAGCTGGCGGTCAACAGAGTTTTCTGTCTCTTGAGCTTACCTGTGACTTATATCAGACACTGAACATGGTCTCTGAAGTGTAACGACAAGCACCACTGCCCTTGAAATGACAGGGGGCATCCTGTAATGGGGGGCATTTTGGTCTATCATGACTGTAATATTATTAAATGCACCCCTTCCTCAAATGACCGTAGGTCATTCTGTAACGGGGTGCATTTAATAATATTACACCGGGACCGCTCCACGAACAAATATGAAAATAGGGGCCCATATTTTCAAAGCTGTTTTATCCGAAACCTGTTTTGACAAAAATCTGTTCTATCATAAGAAGCATTTTAAATTCATATTTTAAAAAGTGCGTTAAGGTAAAACGTTGTTCTTAGTGAAACATTGGGGAGGTTTCGAAATCAAACGATAAACCAAAACTTTACGACAACGTTATTTTTTGCATTGCATTTTCGGTACAAAGGTAAAGTTGTCGTTAACGTTTACGTTTATCGTTTGATTTCGAAACATCCCTATTGTTTCAGCCAGCGTTTTAAGCGTTAAAATGTGTTTTGTGGCAGTGCCAAGGCCTGCACGTGCTAGAATAAAATGCATTTTAGTGTTAAAACTGTTTGCAAACATGGACCTGGTGTAACCTCTGCGAATGTTCCCCATGTACGAGTGTTCCACTCCTGACTTGACAATAGGGGACACACAGAGAAACATGTCGATCTGTCTGCGAGCGTTTCCCAAACAACAAGGGGGACACACTGACCCACAGAAACACTGGCAGATATAACACCTGAGGCTGTCGATGTGACTAAAAGAAGCCAACAGGAAGTTAGACATGCCCCTACCTTGCTCTAGCTAAAACGCTTTTTATGGGAGATTTAAAATACTTTTTAGGGTTAAAACCCTTTGGGAAATGTGAAAGAAAAAATGTGTTTTCGTCGGAGCGTTCTAAAACTAAAACAAGTTCTAGAATATGATTTTTTCTAAAAACATTGTTTCATCTTTTTAAAATGTATTTTAGTGTTAAAACAGATTTGAAAATGTGGGCCAGGGAGTTTTAGAAATCAAACGATTGATGTAAACGCTAACGACAACGTTATTTTAGTACCGAAAATGCAGTATAAACTCTGGTGAATGTGTAGTTTCAAAAATAACGTTGCTGTAAAGTTTACGTTTATCGTTTCATTTCTAAACCTCCCTAATATGTATCCACTGTACCCGACGACAAATTGAAAATTATGCACTAGTGCATAATGTATTGCACTTTATGAACACTATGAACATCCCTTTCTTAATCTGTGCCTGCATCAGAAAAAAGAAATGGCTCACCAACGACACACTATCTAAGGGTGTCCTGTATGGCAAGCCAAAGCGGTAAAAATATGAGAACTGATATTTTATTGCCAGACTGAAAGAATACGGTCAGAATAATCAAATTGTTGTCAGAATATTCATATCATGTTATTATTAGAACCATGGATTTTGCTCTGCGAAACCGCCAAATTATACTATCGGATTTGATAATATACGGTCAGGACATCAAATTGCTCTCAGAACTGAGAAATATGTCTGAACCTTACAGCGAGACCAATCAGAAAAACGTGACCAGCACTGGTCACCTGCTCTGTGGGGGATCGGCTACTCTCTGGTTCACTGTACCCTCTACATGCAAATGTTTGTGCCTTAATGTGACCATGATCAGATCACCTTGGAACAATTTTGTAGTTTTCGTTGCTCTGGTGCACCTCCACCGAGGTGAGCACATGGTCCATGGACCATTTCATTTCGCAGTTCTTTCCATCGCAGTAAAGTGTAACTAATAACATCCAAAAATCTCAAAAATAACAAAGTATATGTATCAAAAACTTCAAAATTTTGGTATTTTGAAATACCACGAAGACACAAATAGAGATTTTCCAAAAAAAATTCTTCTCAGAAAGTCTTAGGGCCGTATGCACGGGTCGGACTTCAGTCACACTTTCATTAAAATATGCCGATATTTTAAAAGGTTTCAATGGACCAAAACACTGGAAAATTATAATAGGATATAAAAGAAATTAGGAAAATGTATCATTCAGGAAAAAAATATAGGCCTACAAGCTAAAATGGCACTTTAAGTTGAAGTTTTCTACTTACCGGTATCGATACTCCTGCCGGTCACAAGATTAGAGACAAGCGCAAGGCAAAAAACGGTCGGCTGAATCATCAACATGTTGTGGTGCAGCCACGTCACGTAGTAAAGGAGGTTCCTCTTCAGGGGTGCTTTTAATGAGCCAGTGTTTCGATACCAAACCTGGCCAGGTGCAATTCATTGTCTCTAGCCTCTCCAGTGGTAATCCCCTTGACGGAAATAAACATATCGCCATCTCGAAATCCTTAACCGGAAGAAAGTGCAAAAAAAATTACTCAAACAAAACCTACGTCAGAATATTCCTAAGTCAACGTAGTTTCATTTGCTGAAGGAAGGAAAAAAATCCGTTGGGAAAATTTTGACAAAATCCACTTTTTGAAATGGCGGCCATTTTGAATGCTGGAAATTTGAGAAAAAGGGCTGCAATTGTCAATATTCATTCTGAATTGGCAGATTTCGTCAGGAAATAATAGAAGTGACCACCCTGCATCAATATATAATGCAAAGCACCCAATTGGTGTTATACAGGGTGTCTCATTCAAAAAAACAAGGAAGACAGTGTTATTTTGAAACATTCTTTACAAATGCTATTTGAACGTGGCTGATATGGCACATAGAGATTCTTCACTTGCTAGTTATCACGCTGCCCAACCTTACAGGGTCAGAAAGCGTCCTGTTCCAATTCCATACCATTGCCAAAACTGAATTAGATGCTGTAAACCCAACACAACTGAAGTACACTTGATGGGTAAAGAATTTTGATGCTCCGCCGACAGTGGGACCAACAGTGTCACGTGCTGCCTGTGCATGCACCAGTACCGGCCGTCGTTGCTGGGTGTGGCCGTCATCAAAATCATCCAAATGTGCGGATTCTAAACGTTGGTTCTCTAAACAGTTTAGTCTTTAAGACAACTCATCCCTTACCTAAGTGATGAATGGAATTTACGATTTGATCGAGTTTTTCATCGAATTTTATGAATTTATCGCCGCTCATTGCGTCGGAAATTTGTCGGTGAATCTGCACATGGCAAAGACAACGCTCCCCTAGAGGGCACTTAGTACAGAACATTCCGTGTGACTACAGCAACTGAAGTACACTTGATGGGTAAAGAATTTTGATTCATGGCAGAAAGTGATAATCAGGTGTACAGCAATTAATTCTCACTGGGCGATCATGCATCACGGGAAATTTTGTTTACCCGTAACCCTGTACAGTTGGCCATCGTGGTAATTCACAGTTCCATCTAAACATGAGCACCGTTGTATTCCAGAACGCTCTGTCGGCAAACGTCTATCATGTGCATCATAGCCCGTAATTAGCTCAGCTATTGTTTCCAGAAGGTCATCATTTCCAACTATTGAAATGCAGCCTTTTCTAAAACAAAGAAGGCAAACTTAAGCCCTGGCAGTTTCATGATCCATTCTTCCAATACGGGTAGTTTACTGTCCCAGCTCAAGGTCTGTGTGGATAAGGATTCAACAGGACATCTTATATGGGCATGGACAATACCCTTTATCATCACATGAGATGGTCTCGGGTGTCATCCTAGTTCTATGTGGTGGTCATGTCGCTTTCAGAAAATGACAAAAGGGTGTCTGCAGTGAATGAAAACATGTCCTCTATCTATTTGGGATTGTCTGATTCAGGTAAACATGTCCATTACAGTGGAAATTATACTAAGTTGGCATTGCATAATTATACTGACGACGGAAAAACACCTACCAATAAGTGTCATTCTCTCAGAAAAGTTCCTATGTGCCTTATAGCCTTGTTCAAATAGTAATTATAAAGAATGTTTCAAAATAACACTGTCTACCCTGTTTTTGCTTTCATGAGACACCCTGAATAACACCAAATTGGGTGCTTTGCATTGTATATTGATGCAGGATGGCCACTACTATCATTTCCTGAGGAAATCTGCCAACTCAGAATGAATATTGACAATTGCAGCCCTTTTTCTCAAATTTCCAGCATCCAAAATCGCCGCCATTTCGAAAAAGTGGATTTTCTCCAAATTTTCCCAACATATTTTTTTCGTTCCTTCAGCAAATGAAACTACGTAGGTTTTATTTGAGTGAATTTTTTGGCACTTTCTTCCGGTTAAGGATCACTGTGTATGGCTTGTTGTTCTCATTCAGAACGCCAGATTGATAGACTCAGAATTGGGCCGCATCATCTCATGTCCCTTACCGCCACTTGTTTGTACATTTGCTGTACCCTGTGGAAGTGTTCGCCTCACTTTAGCTGTAAGGCACTAGGAATGTTCCGAACAGGCCACAGGTATGACCGTCTCCTAGTTCCTAAGTTAATTGAAGCATCAAAATACATGTATAGACATTTAATTAACTGTCGTGTCGAAACTATACGAAAAAAGAAAAGCTGCAATAACCGGACTATTCAAGTTAACGCGTCTGCAAAGATTAACACTTATTGGTTTTTACCGGTTGTTATTTCGAACGCCACTGCTGAATCTGCAGACAGCTGTCTTTCCTTTCTTCAAAGTTTCTCCAGTCTCACTGCGATCGCTTTCGACCCGAATTTTCATATCCGCCAGTGGATAAGTCGTCGCCGTAGATAACATCTGGCCTAGAAGTTTCGATGATTTTTTTTTGGCTTAACTGGCATATAAGACTAAAACAAACACGCAAGTGATCCAAGTTAAACTTGCAGCCAGCGCCAACAGCTGTTAAAACCGTATCAATCAAGTTGATAACATGATCATATTGGCCAGGAAAAAAAGAGCAGCCTGAACTCTGTTAGTGATTCGATGAAAACCTCGTCCCAGGGCTTAACTTCTGCGATTAGGGCTTGTTAAACCCCAGGTACACAATCAAAATTCTGCTGCCTGATTGGTCGGTGCTGCGACTATGTGACCAGTCTCGAAGTTGGCTACGTGCCCCAATTTCAAGATTCTTGAAAGTTGTGAGACTGTGATTGGATGTCCGACTGAGGGGGTGAACACTGAGGTTGACGGAGGAGGAAGGCCCTGTGAACGAGGTCGGCAACGTATCAACCACACACAATATTTTCAGATTTAAGACATCACTCCATGAATTAATTACTGTATAGTATGCGTTAATCGGTCGACCTGCGAAACTTATTCGAATGGAAAATCGTTGAATATCCGCGTTCTAGGCCTAGTTAAGTTGATTACGCATCTCTCCATACCACCCCATGTCAATTCAAATGAATTTTCTGCTGGTGTACTATAGCCTTCCTTGTTGCGAGTAGCCTTGGACAACGAAGAAATGTGACACGATGGTCATTCACGCAAGCAATGAATGCAGACGAGTAGGCCTAGCACCAAAGAAATTGACCGGACCACTATTCCCGCGGATGTCGGGTTAATCAATAATTACCCTGAACCTGAATATTCAACGATTTTCCATTTGAACAAGTTTCGCGGCCGACCGATTAACGCATACTATACAGTATAATGTCCAGCCCACTACATGAATTGAGGCGTGTGTTACTCACCAAGTCCCGGTATAACGTGTATTTCTGCTGCTCTAGTCTCGCGTCACCAGCCTCTCTCTCTTACAGGAGAGAGTCTGGTAGCAAAGGCCAAAACTTTCGTTACCGCCAGGTGGCGAGTGTCCAGCTCAGAGCATCCGAATCTGATTGGCCAACGGCTGATTAAACATGGCTGCGCCCGTGAAACGCATGATGAACGAACAAGNAATTGATGATGCAATACATTTACAGTGAAACTGGTTACAAATTTCTGTAATTTTACAGACTTGTTTAAGATTGCTGTGACTGATCATTAAATTTACGGATGGCTCTGTAATTTTACTGGGTACAATTGGTGTAAGGCAGTAAAATAACAGATGGTTCTTTAGAAATCCAACAATCCCAATATATCTAAGGAAACAAAGGTAAATTAATTGTTAGACCTGTAAGGTTACAGTTTCCTCTGTAAAATAATTGCACTATTGTTAATTACAGAACTGTAAACTTACAGATATTTTTAACAGTGTTCTTGCGGAGCATCCAAGTAGGCCTAAAATAAAATGCGGATTTTTAGCCTAGGCCCTAGCCAGTAGCCCCCTCTTCTTGTCGATCGCGACGATGCGCGCATGTCAGGCGGCCTCCCTAAGCCGAGGCCTGGCTATGTAGGCTTTAACGTAGCCCCCCCCCCCCTATGTAGTAGTAGCCGCCATCATTTTTTAAAGATTTTGCTGTTGCTTGGGTTTTTTCAATGGGATTTTGCACACTGTCAGAGGCGTTCAAAAAAAAGGTCATATAAGTTACGTCACTAGGCCTAGACACTAGGCCTACAGCACAATCATGATAATTAACCATTTCCACAATGTCTTTGTAGGTATTTGGTTCCTGATCCAGTTCCTCGGCGGATGTGGGTGAAACGCCGTCTTAGAAACTTCTGGAACGAGATCAATAATGGTAATTTATGGGATGACACAGACTGGCGCGAGAACCTTCGGATGTCGAGAGCAACTTTTGAAATCTTGTGTCAGCATTTACGCCCAGTTATTGAAAGACACGTAACGAGGTTTAGACGGCCTATTCCTCATCACGAAAGACTCGGCGTTACATTATGGAAACTGGCTACTCCCATAGAGTATCGTACACTGGGTCAGAAGTTTGGAATTGGGAGGTCAACTGTGTGCACAATTTACATGACACGTGTGAAGCAATCTGCCTGATATTGACCTCAATGTAGGCCTACATTAAATTTCCAAGTGGAGAAAGACTGCAGAACATTGTTCAAGGATACAATGATCAGTGGGGGTTTCCTCAGTGTGTCGGTGCAGTGGACGGTATGCACGTGCCGATAAAATGCGGCGGATTACTACAACAGGAAACATTTCCATTCCATTATTCTTCAAGGCATATGTGACTGGAAGTACAGATCCACAGACATTTTCTTTGGCTATGCAGGGCGTGCGCATGACGCATGAGTTTTTGCAAATTCGACAGTGTACCAACTTGGAGTTACAGGACAATTGCTGCCGGTACAGTACAGACTGATCGCAGGACAGCAGATTCCCCTGGTTCTGATAGGCGATCCCGCCTATCCTCTCTTGCCCTGGCTGTTGAAGCCCTTCGCGCACAGGGGCCACCTAACAGCCGCTCAAACTCGATTTAATTATCGCCTCAGCCGGGCAAGAATGACGATAGAGAACACATTCGGCAGGCTTAAGGCAAGGTGGAGGTGCCTGCTAAAAAAATGAATTGCGTCTTGAGAACATAAATCGCATTGTGACAGCTTGCTGCACTCTTCACGAATCAACCTCAATCAGGAGCGTCCCAAATAGCAGTCATAATCAAGAGGGTTTTTTTTCGTCTAGGAAACACACGGGATGATGGTCACCTCAGACCAGGCAAGGTAATTTTGGGTAGTGAGGTGGAACGTGATTTGGTTTTGACAGCTGCTCGACAATCAGACCCCAAAGGGATCACGAGTTCCAATAACTCGTGACTATACCAAGAACGAACGCGAGGAGTATGCTGCCCTTCGGGACGAGTTAAAAACAAGTAACCTATCAGAAGTGGCCGAATTGTACAACAGCAGCCCTTTCGTAGGAAGAGAGGACAAGAAGGAGGAAACAAACAGCTTTAAATGTTTGTATACAAATGCTGATCAACTTCCCAACAAAATGGCGGAATTGATTACAATTGTATCTGAATACAATCCTTCCATAATTGCCATAACCGAAACAACTCCTAAGAATTCGAACTTTCCTGATTACAATGAACCTATCAACAACTTTGAGGTTCCAGGACGAGGAGTTTGTATAAGAAAACTGCCCGAGTGGCCGATCCGAGTCACCCGGAATGGCGGATCGCACGAGTTGATTTTCTCCGGCCTGCGCGGTCTCGGGCTTTTAGGCCGGAGAAAATCAACGAGTGCAATCCGGGTGACGAGGATCGCCCACGAGGGTAGTTTTATTTTTATCATATACCACAAAATAAAAAAAACTTCACTAAAAAGCATTTTATCTGACTTACTTTTCTCGGATCGATCGATCAGCTGATAATACAACAACAATGCTGTGGACGGCCGTTGGCAGTACTGACCATCCGCAAAAATAGTTGAGTGGGAAAACAAAATATATTTGATTGATTTAATAATGAATTTATTTTAGAGTTAAAATGTCTAATATTACAACATAAAACATTTTCGAACAGTAATAGGCCTATATCGAAACAATTGGCGGATTTGGTACACGCTGCAGCGTATATCGTCTCATCACATCGGTCGGTTGTGTTGAGGTGTGTCACTGCTCGCTTCACAGTTCAAATTGGCACGACGCCAAGTTCAGGCGTGTGTCAATCCATCACATCATATGGCCATTAATATTTGGAATTGGTGTGTATGCCGTAGAGTCGGTTCTATAACATCAATGCACTATATGCCGAAGTCCCGCCCCAGTTCATTGCTATGTCAGAGCTCGGTTTCCCGCCTGCATTGATTGACCAATGGCGCACAGGAGAACGCCTGGTCAGTTTCTTGCGAATAAGACATGAGGTGGTGGGATACCACAAGGCCTATGTCGTCAGTCAAATGCCGCAGTATACAACTTGTATCACTACCAATAAAGAATGCAGTCACGCACGCAAAATCCAAAGCTTTTGTCAACCACTGACAACAGAGCCGTGGAATTCTTGAATGCATAGTGGAATGGATCTCTATACCATGAAACCACAATCCGTAAATAGCGCCTAGCACTGACGGCCTATTCAAATCCCCGTCACGAATGTCAATCTTGACCAACATATGACCACTACGTAGTGAAATGGGCGTTGCTAATCCTGAATTATGGATTGATGTTATAGAACCGACTCTACGGTATTAATGGTGAAATGGCCACCATTGATGATGGTGCGGTGGAATAGTCCGGTTGATGACGGGATGTTAGAAATCTGATTATAAATTATGACATAATTTGTGGTACTTTGACATAATAGTATGTGGTGATTATGACATAATCACCACAAACTTCCGAATTTTCACACGCCGTGCCTGCTGCTGCTGCGGAATGTAGGTCATTTGTACGTGATGCACGTGCACAGGGTGCAGGGGTTGATGCATTGCCATTAGCACTGCTGCCGAATCGGCTAATGTCGTCCTGGGTATAACAGAAATATACCCAGGTTCAATGTCGTCCTACAAAACTATACCCCGGGTATAGTTCGATCTACAAAAGCATGATGTAGACCTTGACTGAGTGGACCTGCGAGAGTCCACTCAAAGTGTTATTTTCGGTACCGGTAGCTGACAACAGGGATGTTGAGAGCCAAAAACTGGTGTTTGATCTTGAACTGGTTGGTTCAGTTGGCCTAGGCCTTGCTTGGCTCGTTCGATCCTCCTGTGTTTGTGTCAGAATTCTTCACATTTGGGGGGGGGGGGGTTGTTAAGGTCTGCCACAGCATAGTTAGATATTGACTGCACATTCCTGTGCCCTGTCAATTGCTGAATTACTGTTGGGGCGACCCCTTCATTCCAACAAATTTGTGCACGTTGTTTTGCGGATTGAATGGTTTGTTTTTTTACCAGTCAAACCGGCCATCTGTGCCGAATTCTTGCCGAGAGGCATTTTTTAACCACTTTGAAGTTGGTGCGTGGGCATAGTTTACTGCCAGGAAGAATGGAGCATTTGGTTCCAACATGGACTCAGGGCGTTGGGTTTTGAAAAGTTCATATACTTCAATTGGGCATCTTGCCTTGTTCTCGTCAGGAAAGATTTTTTGCTTGAAAGCACGGCAGTGTCGATTTACACCGTCACGTGTCTTTGTCTGTCGTTCTGACAACCATTCAAGATATTCTTCCCCTCAGGATCAGTTTTTAATGCAATACCCCCCCCCCCACACACACACACTTCAGTTTCCTTGATTTGTCCCTTCCCGGAAACCCCAACAATTTTGTAGTGTAGTACCACATGGTGTTCTGCAGTAATGTTGGCTTATTTGTCCCCAGCTGCCCTGTTTGCCAAAAACGATCTAATAGGTGTCATCATCATCATCATCATCATCATCATCATCATGGACGCCCGAAGGCAAGCCTCATGTTGGTGGATATTGCTTGTAGTCCATAGTTACATCGCTGCATGTTGTCGGTGCGGTGTGTCGTAATATAATGTTAAAAAAGTTCTGAGAGCATGTACCCATTAGCTTAATCCACAGCAAAGGCCAATTAATCTTCATAGACAAACCTCGCTCTCTTCCACTCCCGATCCAATCGACTCTTAAACATGTTCAATGTACCAGCATTCACAGTCTCAGCCTGCAGCGCATTCCAGGGGTTGACTACCCGCTGCGTAAAGCTATGCTTCCTTAAATTTGTCCTGCTTCTCCGCTTAACGATTTTCCTTTTGTGTCCTCTTGTGGGCCTATTTGACCGGCATGGAGAAAACGCGGAATTCCACGGAAATCCGCCAAGTAATCCGTAACTGTAATTATAGCTTTTAACAATGGAATAAACTGTTCAGTGTCCTTAATTAACACACGTACTATTGAAAGAAACTACTAGATATATAATAATAATGAAATAACAAGACTAAGCAAAGCAGTCGGAATGTTTTAACTTTGCGGCCACACCAGCATTGTTTCTGCAGGCCAACCATCTTGCTCCTCGTACGTGGGCAAGTATCCATATGATAAGAGATTTGGGGAGGGGACGGGAAGGGATGATCTAAGTGACAAGTTTCATACCAGTTAATAGTACTGTATAAGCTACAGACCACCAAATTATGTCCACCGTGGAATTCCGCGTTTTCTCCATGCCGCTATTTGACTCCATGAGCGGGAAGAGTGTTTGATGACATCGACTAAGCCCTGTCATGTACTTGTACACTAGGATCATAGGCCCCATCACCTCGTTTTCTTCTATAGTCCAATGAGGGGAGATCCAAACGCTGTAGCCTATCCAGGTACTGTAGGGTTCTGATACTAGTGATCGTTTTCGTAGCACGCCGTTGCACACGTTCCAGGTCAGATCTGCCAGTTCTGTTCTTGAGGATCATGGCTGCATTACAATATTCTAAGTGAGGTCGGACCATGGTGGTATAGAGCCGTTTCATTACAACAGCATCCCGAGAGCGAAAGGTACGTTTGATGGTCCATAACACTCTATTCGCTTTGGTTGCAGCTTCCTTCACATGCTCGTTGAATCCCAAGGCAGTGTCCACTATGACTCCGAGGTCTTTCTCAATATTGGACTTAGTCAAATCTACAACATTGTTGTTGAATTCAATCTTGTAGTTGTGTTCAGTATTNGCGCCAGCTGTTACGTCTGGTCTGTGATTACTGTCTATGGTAAGGTAACACCTGCAAGCAGCTTGAGTGTGGGAAATAGGCCTACATTTAAAGTCACCATTTCACCATTAGAATCAAGTGAAACTAGTATCTGGGAAGTGTGAATTTTACCTTGCGAAACGGGTCAAGTCAGTTATACCACATTAAGCTCGGGCACGCGCGTGACGGAAATCTTCCTCTTCTATCTGGATCCTTTCAATTCCCTAATACTGTGTTCTCTATTCCTCGCGCCCAAGTGCATAACCTTACACTTTGCTGGGTTGGGACTCAAAAGCCATGTCATATACACCACTCACACGACCTGTATATGTCCTCTTGTAGAATTACATTATCATGTACGCTTGCTACCTCTCTGTATATCTTTAAATCATCCGCAAGCATCTTAGATGAAGAAATAAGACAGTTCGGCAGATTTGAATTTGAATTTGATAACTTTATTGAGCACCATAAATCCAAGATACAGAATAGCACAAAAATTGACACACAAAATGATAATAAGCAAAAAGTCAATCTCCAGAATTCACGAATTTTCGACCCCAACCGGGGTCTTTTTCAAGTGGAACTTTACAATCTGAAACTCTAGAAAAGAGTTTCTAGAGTTTCAGATTGTAAAGTTCCACTTGAAAAAGACCCCGGTTGGGGTCGAAAATTCGTGAATTCTGGAGATTGACTTTTTGCTTATTAGCCTATCATTTATTGAGCACCATAAATATATACATACAGTTATAAAACGATACATTAAACAAGTGCCCAAAAGGGATTACCCAAGGGGGTCAGGTGACCCATAAAAGGGATCCCAAAATGAGAGATTAAAAATGAACACACAGGGGAAATAAAACAGCAGAAATAAAACAATGTACGATATGAACTAAAAATTTGCAACAAGAGAACACACGAAGGCAATCAAACAATGAAGTGAACTAAAAGTAACAATAAAACAATGAAGTGAACTAACAGATCGTTGACAAAGAGCACAAACAGCGTGGGGCCTAATACACTGCCCTGCGGATTCCACTACGTACGACAGCCTCCTCAGAGGAATTCCCATTCACCACAACCTTCATAGTCCTATTACTCAAAAAGTCTGCGATCCATTGCAAGATCCTTTCCGACACTCCCATACAACGCAGTTTAAGGATCAACTGGCGATGCGGGACAGAGTCAAAGGCCTTCCGAAAGTCAATATAGACAATGTCCATAGGTCTACCTTCATCGGTACTCCTGGTTACATCATCTAAGGTTTCTATCAGGTTAGGTGCAGGACTTCCCTGGAAGAAAACCATGCTGCTGTGGTGAAAGTCGAACTGATGCTTGCATGAACTCCATTATAGCTTCGCGGATAATAGCTTCCATCACCTTACAAATAACCAAAGTGATGCTTATAGGACGATAATACTGTTGGGATCTGACTTGTCACCTTTCCTTTTATAAATCGCCGTTACCCGAGCTTGTTTCCATTCCACCGGAACAACTCCCTCATCAATAGATTCGTTGAAGATCAGGGCTAACGGGTGAGCCACTACATCGGCCGCTTCCTTAACGACTCTACTATGGACTCCATCACATCAGGTCCTGCCGACTTCGTAGGATCAAGGGCCTTAAAGCTTACGTGGCCGCACAAAAAGCCCCCCTCTTGCTCGTCGCATGGGGGTTTTTTGTGCGGCCACGTCAGCTTTAGGTCGCTTCGCCACCATGGCATCTGTTATGGCCATGTCCGGCATGGCTACATCATGTGGCTCCTCTGTCCTTGGTAGGTAATTGGGCTCATTTGCAAAAACTTGCGCGAAGTGCTCATTCAAGAGGTCAGCCTTCTCGCGATCTATTGACGCAACGTCGCCTGCGCTATTCCTTAGTTCTGGAATGTCCTCCTTAGTACTGGAGCTACTAAGCTCTATCTTTTCTAACATATTACGGCTAATCATTGAAATCTCATCAATGATGAGAACATCAGTTGTGGAAAGTCTTTCCCGCGGACCACGCCATCTGTCTGGGTCATTCCTTAGAGTGGTCTCCAGCTCGGCCTTGGAAAGTTTTCCCTCCATGACCCCTGTCCACATGTGGATAGTGGAGGCGGACGAAAAAAGACTGCTGGCCCAGCCAGTGCTGGCTGTCACTGCCACTTTCTTTATAGCAGACTTGGTTAATTCGTCATGAATAACTCTCACCGGGTGCGTCTTGCCAGTACCTGGGAGGCCAAGGATACAGAGGCTGTGACCAGCCGAAGCTAAATCGAAAGCAATCTTCTGCTGATGATTCAGCGATTCAGTGATTCAGAAAGCACACTCGCCAAAAACAAGTAACCGTGGTGGCAAGGTTGTGGGACGCTTTCTTCATGCTCTTTCTTCAAATAGGCATAGCTCCAAAAAGCTTTGGGGTTAATTTTCGCTCAGTGGCTCAACTTTGTTTGGTTTATTACCCAGTCCCTCGCTTTTCAGTTGCTTCTTTCTAGACATCAGTACATCCTTGCGAGTCTGAATGAATTAGATGTTGGAATCGATTCAATACACCCAAGCTTTTTCAGATGAGCATCAATACTTCTAAAATAACTCGCCCAAGTCTCAGGTACAGTGTCCCTTCTGCTTTCTCAAGGGTCATAATGAATGTCCCGAGAAGGTGATTCAATTCCTTGCGTTGATACTCTCCCATGTTTTTCTTCATCTCCTTTTTTGTTTCGTCAATCCATTTCTGAAATCTTGCCACAGCACTTTTTATTTTCCTCTTGGTGTTTTTGCTCTCCTGCCACAAAATCTAGGAGTTGTTGCTCGTCTCTGAAATGATTAACAACATTTATTATTTTCTTTGAACTAAGCCAAAAAAACTTGACAATGGATGATAAGTTGACTCAACAATGCAGCCTTTATTTTTTTTAATCCAAAACATTTGTGGGCATTGTCATACTAGGAGATCAATACTTACGGTAGAAATGTTCTTTGGTTGTTGTTTTTCTGACATGAGGTATTAATTGTGGGTTGCTGAGTACTGTTACCAAAGAAAGGTAATTGAAAAGTGTCATAACAAGCCTGCCAGCCTGAATGGGTCACTTGGAGTGGATCGTGAGTTGATGAAGGGATATAAGGAGTTAAAATGGGGGGGGGGGGCTCTTGACTGATAGATACAAGAGCTCAATCCATACGGGACATCAGTTCATTATACCCCGTACCATAGGCAGCTTTCGAGCGCCATACAGCACAGGGATCTGACGCGAAAGTTGTAAACCCTCATCAGGATTGTTATTTGTATTGCACAAACACCCCACTCATCATCAATCAGCCCCATTATCCCACGATGACCCAGATTCATGGTATAGGCTAACATGAGCCCCAATCAAGGGGCCCCAACTGTATATCTGGATCCATTCATAAAACCTTGCTAGCTTAGTTGGTTGCTAGTTGTGTACATTGGCCTGTACAAACTGGGCAGTTTAGAAAGCAACTAAGCCAAGCAAGGTTTTATGAATATGGGCCCTGCTTATCAGTCACTAGTAGGTCACTGGCATTTTTAGACTGGTCAAAGCAGACCCTACACCTTTCTTAGTGAACTTGCCGTTCATTGGAGGAAAATCCAGGGGATTTTGTTCATTTGTTCTTCCTGCGATATCCCACAATGCATCACATCCCGATAAACTTACTCCTCGGATTTAACCGCACCCCAAGTAACAACCCACTTTCTCGTTACTCAAATAGTATTGGCGGGAAAATCACGAATAATCCGACCAACATTAATTCAACATTACCAATGAAATAAACGCAACAACCACACACTCCCCCAATACTACCCAGTACTACCCAACACTACCCACAACAACCCTATACTCAAAAGCCTCTTCATCACAACGCATATAGGCCTACATACAAATACATATACAACACTCAATGACATACATGTACCGTTATTTTATGATGTCGTTGCCTCTTGTACACAGCAGCCGATAGAGTCGTAGTACTCACATAACTGTACTGACACTGAGAAGAAAAACGCGAATCTAACGGCCAAAGGCCGCCGGCAAGCTCGAGTTTGCAAACTTATTGAACATACTCTCATACTTATTCGACTCTTCCGCCGACAACGATAGCCTGTGAGCCACCACACTGGCATCAGTTACAGCTTTCACCCTACTATAATATGCCCCAGATGATTCGGAGAACCACCCAACATGATTCATCATCTCAGACTCATTCTTCATCGATCCAGATAGACCAAGCACCGAGCACCCTGCTCTGAAATAATAATAATAATAATAATAATAATAATAATAATAATAATAATAATAATAATAATAATAATAATAATAATAATAATAATAATAATAATAATAGTATTTATATAGCGCCCCTTAAAATGAAATTTGCCAGGGGCGCTTTACAGAGTAAAAGAACGGAGTAAAATGAGCTAAACCGGCTAAAAGTGACAAGAGTCTTAATTAAAAGCTTCCTCAAACAGCACCGTCTTGACCATTGATTTAAAACGCATAAAATCACCACAAGCCCTGATGTGCCCTGGGAGAGCATTCCAAAGCTGTGGGGCACAGACCCTATAAGAGCGGTCGCCAGCCGATCTTTTCCGTCCAACCTGCCTATATAACAAGGGTGCTGAGCACGACCTGGTTGAACGGAGCTGGGTATTCCGCTGCAGATGTAAGTATGTGGGGCCTGTGCCTGCCACAGCTCTGAAAGCAAAAAGTAAGATTTTAAAATTCACTCTTTGTTGGACTGGGAGCCAATGTAAAGATGATAAAACAGGAGTAATATGCTCCCACCTCCTGGTGCCAGTTAGAAAACGTGCAGCTTGATTCTGCAGACGCTGAAGTCTGTTTAACTCACATGCTGGAAGACCGTAGAGGATGGAATTACAGAAATCCAGTCGAGATGTTATGAAAGCATGCACCAGGGTGGGTAAAGAATCGATAGGTAAATATTTCTTTAAAGAGGCACTCAAACGCAAGAAGTAAAAACCCGATGAAACTACTTTAGATATATGCTCATGGAAAGTCAGGCCACTGTCGAATATTACACCCAGGTTCCTGGCCGAAGAACTAGGAGAGATGGTCGCTGAACCTATTTTAAGTTTGACTTGAGTATTCATGTGATGACGTTGTGATGGTGGAATCAAGACCAGAAATTCTGTCTTGTCGTCGTTCAATTTCAACTTATTCTCAGTCATCCAAGTTCTAACTTCACTGATGCAATTCTCTAGGCGGGTTACAGCTGTGGCAAGAGATTTAGTGCACCTGGGATTAAAAGGCAGCCATTGCTGGTTGTCATCAGCGTAAAAGTGGCTACAGATGTCATGGTCTCTGGTGATCTTTGCAAGAGGATAGGTATAACATGAGAATAAAATAGGTCCTAAAACGCTACCCTGTGGCACACCGTATGTCAAATCCTACTGCTCTGACAGTTTAGAACCGACCTTGACATGAAAATGACGATTAGATAAGTATGATTGAAACCAGGCGAGGGCTGAGCCATGAATACCAAATACATCGCGAAGGCGAGAGATCAAAATTTCATGATCAATCGTATCGAACGCCGCTGACAGATCCAGTAAAACCATGAGGACACCTTCATTCTTGTCAAAGCTGTTCAGCATACTATCAGTAATAGAGAGTAAAGCACTCTCCACACTGTGACCAGGCCTGTACGCAGACTGATTGTGGGCATACAGGTTATTATCAGTTAAGTGCGTATGAAGCCTAGCTGCTACCACCCTTTCCAAAAGCTTAGAAAAGTAAGACAGTAGATACTGGTCTGTAGCTTTTCAAATTATCCTTGTCAGCAGACTGGCTTTTGAGCAATGGTGTGATGACAGCTAGTTTCATGTTGTCAGGAAACTGGCCAGTTGACAGTGACATGTTTATGAGATTAACAAGGGTTGGTAACAGACTGGGTAGTGTCTCCTTCAACAAACATGTTGGTAACGGATCAAGCAGTGAAGTTTTTACAGGTGTTGGCCTAATGATTCTGTCGAGTTCATTGATGTTCGTTAGTTGAAACGAGGACAACAACGGTAAAGAAGGAATGAGTTCAGGTCGAGAGTCTATCGGCACACGATCGAGTTCTTTGCGAATCACATTGATTTTGTTCTCGAAAAACCTGGCAAACTCATCGGGGAGTTGAGACTCAGTGATGGACTTTGGAGTTTCGTTACTTCCGGAGTGTCTTTGCGTCAGCTGGGTGAATGAATTGAACAGGGCCTTCTGTGAGCACTTGGCGTTGAGTAATTTGTCCGAATAAAAATTCTGTTTGGCCTCAACGATTTTTGCATTGACACATTTCACCTGGGTTTGGAACATCTCGCGGTGGACCGTCAGGCCTGTACAACGCCATTTGGCTTCGATCCGCCTACGGACCGCGCGGGCTGCCATGACCTCCTTTGTCATCCACAGGTCCGGTTTGCGGCGTTTCGGAGTGAATGACCTTTCTGGGGCGTGCTTGTCAAGTAAAGACGCCAGAGTATCATTGAGGTATTCCGACATGGCATTGGCCGACTCGGCCGCAGAGTCTGACAAGACAGCTAAGCCCTGCACGGCGTCACTGACAAAATTAGCAGTGTTGATGGACTTTATATTCCGTGCAATTACGGATGTCGTAGTTAAAGCGGCAGATGGCTTGACAAACGAAGGCAACGTGCACGTAACCAAGAAGTGATCAGACAGGGTTGTGTCGAAGACCTCCAAGCCAAGATTGGGCGATGAGGAGTTGGCGAGGACCGCACGTGGGATCGCCATCCAGTCCAGGATGTGGCCCTTTTTGTGTGTAGGTCGATCAACGATTTGTACCAATCCAGTGTCTCTGAAGGCGTCGATAAGGCGTTTAACGTTTTGTTCGTCTTGCTTCTCCCAGTGGAAGTTAATGTCGCCTGCGACAATCGCTGGTACTGAGAGCGACATAGTGCAATCGGCAAGAAGGTCACCGAACTCGTCAAGAAACACAGGCACACTGGAACTTGGTGGGCGGTACACAACAATGAAACGAAGAAGCCCCTGAACGGTAGCGAAACTGTGAGGAGTCTCACCATCGTAAATTCCCAATGTCACCAGATACTGGCGTAACCTATCGTATATCGAACTGAAATTGACACACTGATCGAGAACCCTTCCTGACCGGTGGACCATCCTAAACAAATATCCTACCGACAGATCGATCCCCATCTGTTTTGCCCCCTGAACATAACGCTCCAAACCCTTCACCGGGCAAATCTCATCCTCCCGGCACCGCTTTACCACAAATCTATTAACCCTATCCGTACCACCCCTTATCGTCTTGCTCAATGTATGACATAACAAAAAACCAGTGTCCTCATCCAAGCGCCTAACCTGCTGAGAAGGCATAATTGACAGATCAGATGCCCTGTCACCTGCAAAGAATTGCAGCTTGAGAAACGCCTGATCTCGTAACAAAACAAACTTCTGCCTGGTAGAAATATCGGGGCGAGACAATTGGTTATCTATATACATCGCAATTGACCGGAGTTTATCAAGAAAAATTGGCTTTGCTTGTTTTGGGAGTATATGAGACTGTGCTTGTTCAAGGGCAACCTGACTTTGGTAATCCGCTATCCTGGGCGCTCTAGCCGGATTACCGGAACATGTTTGCGCATTCCATACCTTTCCCCTACCTCTTTCTTCACAAATCCCGGCTAAGTTAGAAATCCAAGTTGCGAATTGACCCAACCGCTAGTCGAGAAGGACAGGAACAAACCGTGACACGCCTACCTAAATGTGGGCACTTCAAACCATGTACCTTGGTCTTGCCCGCCCTGTCCTTCCAAACCAAAATTCTAGCTGAAAGGGTAAATATCGTCCTGGGTATATACAAAGATTACCCAGGATCTCAGTCTTCACTAAAACAATACCCTGGGTGTAGTTTCGGTGGCCGAACATCACCCAGCTTCCGCAATCTGTGCCTAGGAACGAGTCCTATTTAGAAATCCCGTGGAGTCTCGCGCCGCGGTACTTGTTGACTGTATCTGTTCATGACATTCTTCAGCCAGTCACTGACCACGGGCGAGCCAACCTCGAATCCAGTTGTCATACTACGATGCTGGGTGATGTTCGGCTACCGAAAGTACACCCAGGGTATTGTTTTAGTAACGATTGAGATCCTGGGTAATCTTTGTGTATACCCAGGACGACATTTACCCTTTCAGCAAAATTCTACTTCGTCGTTGGGACCACATGTCAGAAGAGTCGGTCTTGATGGAGTCGATAACAGGAAATCCTCGAACGAGCCCTGTATAGAATCTTTTCTCCTTTTTGCCACAGATCGAGAGTTTCCAAAGGTTTTTTCTAGATAATGTGATATTCTCCAGGTTTCCTCGTATAAATAGAGAGCTTTCGCTATCCCGATTCCGAGATCGAGAACGGGAATCAGCTCAATTTTTGTGTATGACGTCATCATTGCTTGGGTAGTCTTTTCCCGTTCTCGATCAGATCTCCGGCGTTCAGCGCGTGGTTCTCGGTGGGGATTCCGAGATCGAAACACGCCCACTTCACAGCAAAAATGGCCAATATTTGGGACACCATTCAAGTACTAGGCCTACTTGCCGTTTGGATATGTGCAAAAAAAGTGCATGGCTCGTGGTGATCATGCTGTTTGGGGTAGAATGGTCAGCAGTGCGTGCATTGCAGTGTAAATGTTTGCAGTTGATTGGCATGATTGGGAACAACGTTTCCAGGCCAAACGCAGTCAACATGGTCAACAAGGGCAGCGTCACGTCAGTGTTAGCGAGGCCAGCGCCCACGCTTTCTCCTACGTCGGCGACGTCACTGACGTCATATCTCGGTTCGGGATTGCGAAAACGAACTTCCTTGTTTCCGAGAACGGGTACGAGATCGAGTATCGTTCTCGGCGGACCGGATCTCGGAACGGGATAGCGAAAGCTCTCTAATGACTTTAATAAACTCGAATATTCCGTAACTTATTGTCTTGTTTTATTACTTCAGCTTTCCAATCGAAAAACTTGGCTCTCAACATACATGACATATACTCAAAAACATGCGTCATGTGCGTCATGGCATCAGACATCAAACGCGGTGCTAGGCGTGTCAACTTAAATACGTCACAGTAACGACGCTGTAACCAAGCATGTGACTTAATACAAAGTTCTGATAGGTTAACATAAATTTACATACGGATGTGACCAATAAGATCAGGACAAGATGATACTTTTAGTTTATGTTCCTTACATGAGATGGCACTGAGCGATACATTTACTCAACATATTTTCTACAAGAGGGCTCTGACACCAGTCTATCTTTAGTAACATAACAATTTAGAAAAGGTTACATTGTATCCAATTTATTGACGTTTCAACGTTGTGACTTCACTTGAGACAAGCAGGTCATTGAGATCAATATACAGGGTGTAGCACATATAATACAAACAGAATGAAAAACAGAGAATTTAAATACTACAACCCGCTGTTTCGAGAAAATATTTTGACACAGTAAAAATATTTTAAAGCTTAAAGGGGAAGCATGTTGAGAGCTTACAATTAATCCTAACGGGGTACATCAAGTGTTGAAAAATATGAACTAAAATTTGGCGTATGACATGCCAACAAAGAACTGTACACGCTAGTCTTAATATTAAAAGATGAACAGCATATAAAAATAATAACGCACTATTGGTACACATACAGATTGTGCGATCATCGAAATTTGCATCACAACCTCACAACATAGAGTACGCATGTAATGTGATGTAACAAAAGCGAGAGACATTCGAATACAGGTTGTTTATTCCCTAGCGTGTACCGTGCTACATACATGCCGGGGCACTGTCCGGTGGAGCCCTCTACAATTGGGCACTGTAACTAAACGTCCTATTACATCCTCCTCGGTCTAGAAAAGGCTGCATCACTGCTGCAGTAGTTAAGTATTTAAACTTAGTATCTTTACAATGGTACTCAAGATGAAATCACCAGTAGTATGGAAATAAAACTTACTATCTTCACTATGCTAGATGAGACCGAGTAAAGAGATCCCTCAATTGAGCGGAGCAGGGAGGAGCTCACAAGGCAAGTATTACAATGCGCAAAATATCAACCAAGACAATAACTATGAAAGGCACATAACATGATGTCGGAACCACACATGTGAAGATCTTTAAGGATGAGCCAGAACCTCTACTAAACAAACATGTAAGAATTACTCATAAACACACAGCTAACTTGCTGATTTGTCCTCTCAATTAGATTGGCGACGGCTGCGATAGTACAGTTAGGATACTGCTGGTACCCTGTTATTTAAAGTCCACTTGAACCTGGTACTAAAAGCTGTGTGACACTGAACGCAAATAACTGGGCAAAACTGTGCGTGGCATTATGGCAGTCTGCGGGCATAGTCAAATCATTTTACATAGTCATTGTAACGCGCGGGTGGCACGACCGAACGTCCTGACCTAGTGACAACCAGTTTCTCTGTAACTGGTGTTGCGGGCTGCGGCAGTGCAACCTGAGCGGCATCGGGAGCTCTGTCCGGTGGCAAAGTCTCAGTGTTACCGTGAACATTATCCAGGATGTCTGGTGCATGTGGGTAATCGGATTCTTGCACGCGAGTCATGTTTGGTTCATTCACCCCTCCCTGTTCGTTGGGGGTCTTTAGCAGGTGTTGTTGGTTGCGACGGTACTCCTGGCCCGTGTCGGAGGCTTTCACAATGAATGATCGCGGTTGTTCAGCTGCTTTGACGACGACAGCGGTTCTGTCAAAACCTTTCTTAGACTGCATCCTTACACTGTCACCAGATTTCAGTGGTTCAAGCGGCCGTGCTTTCGTGTCGACGAAATATTTTTGGGACTGTCTCAGCTCTGCCAGGCGGTTGTATACCTTGTCTGGATTGATCACTGACGGTTTCAGGAGCACTTCTGTGGTGGGCAGTCCTGTTCTAGTGCGTCGTGACAGATTTCTCTGGGCTTGTGATCCCAGTACGGTGTCTCTGGGGGTATTCCTCCAGTTGAGTAAATTCCAATAGAAGTCGGTGCCGTCTTTGTGCGACTTTTCAAGCAGCCTTTTGGCTGCTTTGACAGCATTTTCTGCTAGTCCATTGCTGCTATGAAAGTAGGGGCTACTGGTCGTATGTTTAAAGCCCCACTCTGCTGCGAATCGCGCGAACTCCGCTGATTTGTACTGAGGTCCGGGGTCGGATATAACAGTATCTGGCACCCCAAACCTGGAGAAATGCACTTTCAGCTTGCGTATAATGTCTCTGGCACAGGTGTTCTGCAATTTGTTGACCTCGAACCAACCGGAATATGAGTCGACTAGGATCAGGTACTGGGCTTCGTGCCACTCAAATAAGTCAGTTCCGGTAATGGCCCAGGGTCTGGTTGGGATAGGGTGGGGCATGAGTGGCTCCCTGTTTTGGTGGTATCTCATACTCTGGCAGACGCTGCAAGATTTCACTAGATCGTCAATGTCACTGCCTAGGGTGGTCCAGAAAAGCACGTCTCTGGCCCTATTCTTAGTAAGCTCAACTCCGGGGTGTCCTCGGTGAGCCTGTTTGGCGTACTCCATCTGCAATGCGTGCGGCACGACCAGTCTCTGTCCTTTCATGATTAGGCCCTCGTCGGTCACAATCAGCTCGTCGCGGAAACTGAAATAGCTTTGAATGTCCCTGTCGACACATTTGCTGGACTCCGGCCAACCCTGCTGTATGACCTGTTTCAGTTTCTGCAAGTGTTGATCCTCGCGCGTGGCTTTCACGAGTTCCCTGTGTCTGGCTTCTGACATGGGCAGCACAGACAGCACTTCAAGGTCCTGATCTTGGTACTGCTCGTGTGTCTCGTCAGGTAGATAAGCCCTGGACAGAGTGTCTGCGATGAAGAGCTCTTTGCCCTTCTTGTATACCAAGTTGAAGCTGTAGCCCTGTAGTCTCAAAAGGAGGCGCTGGAGTCTGGCTGGGGCCGAGGCCAATGGCTTTTTGACTATTGAGACGAGTGGCTGGTGGTCAGTCTCGATCACAATTTCTTTGCCATAGATAAAGTCCCGGAATTTAGCACACGCGAAGGTTACGGCAAGGAGTTCCTTTTCAATCTGTGCATAACGCCTTTCTGCGTCTGACAGGGCGCGTGAAGCATATGCTACAGGTCGGCCCTGTTGTAAACACGCGGCCCCCAAACCATTTTTTGATGCGTCACAGGTAAGGGTGACCTCCTTCGTAACGTCATAGAAGGCCAAGACGGTTGCCTGACCTATAGCGTCTTTCACAGTGTCAAATGCATGTTGTTGGGCGGTGTCCCATACCCATGCCCGGTCCTTTCTCAGAAGGTCGTTGAGTGGCGATGATTTTTCACTTAGGTTCGGTACGAATTTGCTCAGATACTTGACCATGCCCATGAAGCGAAGTAGGCCAGCTGTATCCTCTGGAGGCGGCATGTTTAGGATGGCCTTGATTTTCCCGGCGTCTGGTTTGAGCCCTTCTGATGACATAACGTGGCCGTTGTATGGGGCCTCCTGGATTTTGTACTGTAGTTTATGTATGGCGGCTTTCGCGTTTATTTCTTTCAGACGTTGACACACTTTTATTAACTTGCGGTCGTGGTCTTCGGAATCATCTCCAGGGACTATCATATCGTCGTGAATCGAGTGAACAGGATAACCTGCAAGAAGGCCGTCGATTGCCTGTTGGTATACCTCACTAGCGGAGCAGATGCCCATCGGGAGTCTCAAGTACCGGTAGCGTCCGAATGGGGTCCCAAACGTCGTCAGATGGGATGAATCTTCGTCTAGCGGGATCTGGTGGAAAGCGGAACTGAGGTCTATGACTGTAAAATACTTTGCATTAGGCATATCTGCTGCTACTTGCTCGATGGTCCTCATGGGGTAGTGAGGTCGTTTTATGGCCCGATTGAGGTCACCGGGGTCAATGCAGACCCTCAAATCGTTTGAGTTCTTTTTCGTGGTAACTACAAGAGCTGATACCCAATCGGTAGCTTCAGTGACAGGGGTAATAATTCCTTGTTCGACCATTTCGTCGAGTTTTTGTTTGAGTCTGTCCTTTATGGCCAGTGGCACATTTCTGACTGGCCTGATCACAGGTGGTACACTCGGGTCCATCTGGATTTTGTGGGTGACTGGAAGTTTCCCAAGTTTCCCATCGAAGATCTCTGGAAAGTCTTTCAATACGCCTGGTAAGTCGGGGTTGGGCTTGTCGGAATCGATCTGGAATACCTCTCGGCTCAAAGACAGAAGGCCAAGTTTCAAACTATCTTGGATGCCCAAGAGAGTGCTGACATCCCTGTCGACGATGTGGAATTCCAATGGATGTACCGCATCGCGATGAACACACTGTAGTGTGGCAACACCCACTGATTTGGTAGTGTTCCCACCGAATCCAATAAGAGTACATTGTTTCGTTGTGTCTACACTCCCTTTTAGGCAGTGCAACTTGGTCGAACTCATAACATTGCACTTAGCTCCCGTGTCGATTTTGACTTTGGTTTTTACTTTGTTGATCAAGAGCACAGCGTGGATATCCTGCTTGTGTGAATGCTGTTTATCGACGCTTTCAATATAGAATGTATCGTTCCCATCCTCTGAATCGTTGTCTGAATCCTGTGAAAACTGCACTTCTTTCACCGACTTGCCACTTTTGCGCGAATGGGTATTGGTTTTCATATTCTGTGGCGTGTTTTGTGAGGAACGGCATACTGACGCGAAATGATTCCGCTCTCTGCACTTTGAGCACTGCTTGCCGAAGGCGGGGCAGTCGGAACGGTTTTTTGGTGCATGCTGATAACCGCAATTTCCACATTTCGAATTTGAATCTGTTTTCTCTGCTTGGGCTTTCCACTGCGTTTTCCGTCTGAGGATGTTGACTTCCTTGTCGGTGTTGCTGATCTCTTTAGCATCTTTCTCGGATACTTCGTGAACCTGACAGAGCCGGATTGCTTTGTCGAGTGTCAAGTCGTTTTCTCGAAGAAGGATTTTCCGCACGTTTTCCTGGTTGATGCCGATGACGATGCGGTCCCTGATCATATCGTCGCGGAGATCGCCGAACTGGCACGACAGCGCTTTGGTCTTTAGGTCTGACAGGAAGGTGGAAAATGACTCTCCTTCTTTCTGTGAGCATGAGTTGAATTTGAAGCGTTCGAGTATCAAGTTAGTCCTGGGGTTGCATAGTTCCCGAAATTTCCTCTTCAGTACCTCTGGGTCATTTCGAGTTTCTTCTGGGGTTGCTGGAAGAGGGTCTCCACCATCGGGGTTGGGTCTCTCGGGCACGACAGGCTTGTATTGAAATGATCTTTCTCGCTCGATGGCTTCTGAGCCAGCCAAGTTCAGTAAAATGGCTGCTTTTACCGAGTCTTGTTTGTCGCTGTAGCCAGCATTGATGAAAATGTCATACTCACGTTCGAAGACGCGCCAGTTTTCGGCGACGTTGCCCTCAAAGCGGGCTTTCTAAGCGAGAGTCCTGATGCCATGCTGCTTCAGCGTGTATGCAATGTACTGCCGATGTATTGTCTGTTGTGCACGGGGTGTAGGCGATCAGTACAGGCAATGCACAGGACGTTAGCGCGGCCGTTTTGGCGCTATTTTTCTGCTAACAATCAAAGTCAATTCTCTCTGCCCTGCGGAAGTTTCACCGGTTACGTTCTGCAGGTAGGATGTCTTGGGTCTCTTACCAATGTGGGCTACCACTTCTGACACCATGTAATGTGATGTAACAAAAGCGAGAGACATTCGAATACAGGTTGTTTATTCCCTAGCGTGTACCGTGCTACATACATGCCGGTGCACTGTCCGGTGGAGCCCTCTACAATTGGGCACTGTAACTAAACGTCCTATTACAACGCAGCTATGATTGAACCCTACTCATCACCAGCACTATGACCAGCAAGGTTCAATAACATGCGAAAACAGCATAAAATATAACTTGGTCAAAGGATTACACAAAGTACTCGCATCTAGCAAACGGTAAGTGACTGTATGCCAAAACACATTTGCAAAAATTGATCACTAGTTCAAAGACACTAAACGCAACAAAAATCACCTGATTGGGATGATCTGTTATCGCGAAAGACCAAAATATTACATTGCTCTTAAACAACAATATGAATAAGCAAGATATGATATAATCAACGATATCATCAATGGCTTACTGTATTTTGCGTAATATTACGCCGATTTAGCGTAATATTACGCCAAGGGAGAATTCATTATTTTGCTAGCATAGAAAGTAGTTCTTGAAAACTCGCGCAGTGATCCAATAACTCATAGAGTTATCCGCGACCACGTGGCTTACGAAGTGAGCAACGTTACAGGCCCCAATGGTAGGCCTATGATTACCTGTGTCTGTAAATAAAGGAAAATGCAGGCCTAAATTAAAAAGAAATTAAGAAAGGAACAAATTGTAGGCCTTGGCTTAAAGTAAACCGGTATCCAGTTCCACCGTGCACACGCCCCCTAGGTATGGACCCAGGGGTGCATACCTAGGGGCGTGTGTTGTCCGTCGAGGGTGCCAGTAATTTTTCGGGTTTTCCCGGCGATGTTTCACTTTTGCCACTTGTTTCAGGATTGCCTCGCCAAAGTCAGTATTACGGCATTCATATCAATTTTCGTCTGTTTTGGAGGTGGGTACATGCTATACATACAAAATAAGGATTACCTAGGTGGGCAGCTGATACTGTACCTTCAACAAAGGTGTATCAAGGCAATTTTGCATCGAATCGAGAAAAATATGCTCGATTTTACAGATATTAGCAGTAGTGAACACTCCCTCAGCGGAACTAACTGACCTCGTCCCCGAGGTGCCGCACATGCATTGGGTGTATGTTTCTGCATAGGCATCGAAAAAGGTACCATGTTTCCCGGTTTTCCCCACAGCATTACGCCAGGCGTAATGATTACGCAAAATACAGTAAGCCATCATCAATAGCTGACAAACATTTCTTAAAGAGAGGAACAGTTTCACTTTCTTACTTACACTTACACAAAAGTCAGATGCATATTACACATTTAACGTACTAAGTCATCGACATGACACTTAAACCTATTATGACACTATGGTAACCGGCACAACAATACAATGCAAACCAAATTCTTATGAGCATCTTGAAATGCTTTAAAAGAAACACACATACACACAAATCCTTGCTGCTGAAATCTACCGTTTTATCCCTAGCGGACAAATACAAAACTAAAATGATACTACATGCATGACGTCGAATAGTAAACTTCCTTCTAAAACAAAACACTTACATGTAGTGCAGATAATGCTTCACGGCATTCATTTGACAACTTTCTGCTTGCCATACACACGCTTGACGAGCTTCCCAGGACGAATATCTGGTTCCGATTCTGTTCAGAATCTTTCACCGGATCCGAACCTGATTCCAACCGGATTCGATTCAGATTCCGACCCAAAATCTGATTCGGATATGGCCCCTGAATCCGGTTGGAATCCGGATAGGAATCTTGTTCAGTTTCTGAATGGAATCTTGGTAAGAATCCAGGCCAGATTCCGAATGGAATCTGAACAAGAATCCAGGTGGGTTTCTGATTGGAATCTGGACCGGAATCCAGGTTAGTTTCTGATTAGATTCTGGAAAATAATCCAGGTGGGTTTCTGATTAGAATCTGGACAGGAATCCAGGTTAGTTTCTGATTGGAATCTGGACAAAAATAATCCAGGTGGGTTTCTGATTAGAATCTGTGCAGGAATCAAGGTGAGTTACACTACACAAAGTTTTTTGGTACTCCTTCTTTACACAGTATGCTATGCACAACGTTTCTACCAGTGTTCCCTGGTCGTCTTCAGGTGGCTGAATGACACACTAAATGTTTCATACAGGACAACAGTTCTCTGAGTTTGGATTGGAATATCACTTGATCAAACAGTCATATGCACTAGGAATGAATATTCATTCCTAGTGCATATGACTGTTTGATCAAGTGATATTCCAATCCAAACTCAGAGAACTGTTGTCCTGTATGAAACATTTAGTGTGTCATTCAGCCACCTGAAGACGACCAGGGAACACTGGTAGAAACGTTGTGCATAGCATACTGTGTAAAGAAGGAGTACCAAAAAACTTTGTGTAGTGTAANCTTTTATCATCTTTTGTATTTTATTCTTTTTTCTGTTCATTAAGTTATTTTTCGAGATGTTGCAATTGCTACCATATGCGAAATAAATCATTCAATTAAGGCATAGGATAATCGAGAATTACGACAGGGGTAGGCCTAGCCTACAGCAGTCAGTATTTTCACTCTGGGCCTGGGCCGAATCCTAATCCTGATGGCAAAGGTATCAAAACTGCCGTAACAATAGCAATAACTGGTTTTACCCATATGAAAGCAATAATGACCTAGACTACTAACTGTTTCCCTGGCTTCAGGGACACCAACGTGTGCACTGAAGCCAGGGAAACAGCCCAGTGGCCCCATCACCAACAACACACCCAACAAACAAAATATCTCCTTGCCCAGTTCCTTCCACTGGGTTTATTGAGATAAACCAGCTGACCTTGGGCATAGATTGGTGACTTAGTAAGTTTGTTGGCAATTTTGACATTCTCAGCTAATTGCTGGTGCTCTTGTAACTGGAGCATAGACGTTCTGGAACTTCTGTTGAAAATGAGCAACATAGTCGGCGTAGGATTGAGAGAGACCTAATCGGGGTTTAAACTGTAGACTCGTCAAGTCTGCTGGTTCTCGAAGGAACAACAGATAAAATGGGGAATAACCACCAAGATGAGCACTAGAGAATGAGTTAAACAAACTGTGTCCACGATTTACCATAGACTGACAAGTTGGCCTTGATTAACTCAGCAATGGATCTGATTTGACGTTCTGCCATTAAACTGCCATGGTTTTCTACAGAGATGACTTTCTGTTCAATTCCGAGTGCAGAACATAAGATGTCCACAAGTTGTCCAGTGAGAGAAGCAGCTGCGTCTGTAACCAAGACTAAAGGTACACCAAAGAGAGAAATCACTTTCTGAATAAGCGCTTCACAGATAGTAGGAACGTCTAGAGTTTTGAGCGGTACTCCGATGACGTATCGCGTCATAGCGCAAGTCACAATCATGAGGTGTTTATAACCAGCTGGAGATAGAGGCATAGACTTGAAGTCGAAACTAACGGTTTCAAATGGTTCAAAACTGACTGGGATGCGTTCATGAAATGTACGGGCTGCATCACGTTTGCCTTTGATCTGCTGACACGTGTTACATGACTGTATGTATGCAACTATCCTTTGGAACATAGCTGGGAAATGGTAATTCTTCCTGATAGTAAGATACGTTCTAGTACAACCACCATGGCCCAGTAACAAACCAGAACCATGATGCATACCAATGATTGTGTCAATATACTTCTCTGGTACAGCCAATTGCAGACAAAAATTGTCAGAATTCGGAGGAAAGAACAACCTAAACAATATACCATTGCACAGAATGTACTGTTCAGACTTGATGATGATGGTACGTGCAGATTTCTTGTCTGATGGCAAAATCTCATGAGCGAGATAGTCATATATTGGCTTGAAATGCGGTGAGGTCTGTTGGGCGACACTCAACTGTTGCGCTTCTACAGGGAGATTATAATCTCTTGTGACCTTGTGACATGTTAGCCGTCGTTTCGTTTTCTGCTACTCGTAACCCTAGGGTCTTTACTTCCTCGCGAAGTTGCTCCATCTGACGTACGAATTCGTGTTGGGCGTTATCCGGAGCCGTTTCCATGGTTGCGTGGACTTGGTCCTGAGCGAACGATACTTGTTTCGTAGTTCCCGAGTCGGACGTAGGAGAGAAATCGAACAACTGCTGAGCTCTGTCAGCTAGCTGCTGCAGAGGGGCATCTTCCGGAGCAGACATTACCACTGCGGCTTGGCAAGCCGGCGGCAACATTTGTAGGAACTTATCCCGGATTTGTTGCTCGCCATATTCGATCCGATTGGCGGCTAATCGAACATTATTCAAGGTTTGTTCTGCCGAATCTCCTGCCTTGTGCGCCAGTTCTTGGAAGTACTTGACGTGGCCAAATTGCGAATGCCCGGGGCTGAATCTACGTATGAATTGATCTCGTAAGTCGCGCACTGATGTAAAAACCTTGCCCTCGGCCCAAAGCCTAGCTTTTCCGATAAGGGTGGTCTTGAATAAGGTGTTTACTCGTACCAGATCTGCGGCGGTTACGGGCTCATGCAGCTCATGCGCCACCAGATAGTCATTGAACGATAGAAAATGGGCGTGGCAAATGTCATATTCAATTGTTTCGCCGTCAAAATGTTTGGGCAAAAAGTCAGTTAGCCTCAGGGCGGCACGGCGGGGTGCAGGAGGTTGTTCCATACTGATATTCACGGCGTTAAAATTGAGATCAAACGAATGACGTAGGGCGACGCCTGTTGACTGAACGTAAAATTGACCCACACACGCGCACACAAACAGCAGGCCTATCCACATAAATCGGCACAATTTCAGAATCCGCATCAATCCTCCGAACTCTTGAAAAACGTGTGTTATTGGTTCTCGTAAAACGTTTGTTCCAAATCGAAAGTAAACGTATGATCGAATCGAATATTCATCAATCCTACCGTATCAATCGTATTTTGATCCTGATCGTAGGCCCATTCCACGTAGTGAAAACGATGTCCTCCGTAAACTTACAGATTTAGTCCTGTGAAAAACCGTCTGTGAAAAACGGTCCTGGGAAGGTCGCCATGTGATATTCTCCAGGTTTCCTCGTATAAATGACTTTAATAAACTCGAATATTCCGTAACTTATTGTCTTGTTTTATTACTTCAGCTTTCCAATCGAAAAACTTGGCTCTCAACATACATGACATATACTCAAAAACATGCGTCATGTGCGTCATGACATCAGACATCAAACTGGAGAGCGGCACGCGGTGCTAGGCGTGTCAACTTAAATACGTCACAGTAACGACGCTGTAACCAAGCATATGACTTAATACAAAGTTCTGATAGGTTAACATAAATTTACATATGGATGTGACCAATAAGATCAGGACAAGATGATACTTTTAGTTTATGTTCCTTACATGGCACTGAGAGATACATTTACTCAACATATTTTCTACAAGAGGGCTCTGACGCCAGTCTATCTTTAGTAACATAACAATTTAGAAAAGGTTACATTGTATCCAATTTATTGACGTTTCAACGTTGTGACTTCACTTGAGACAAGCAGGTCATTGAGATCAATATACAGGGTGTCGCACATATAATACAAACAGAATGAAAAACAGAGAATTTAAATACTACAATAACCAATTCTCTCCAATATTTCCCTCCTATTCACCTCTATCTTGTTGCACCGTAATAATCCACCCTGAAAGACAAGATTTCAAGAATCATGAATTAAACGACATCCTGTGTGCTAATAACGGGTACAGCAGCCCATCACTATCCAACTGAAACCCTGACCTCGTAGGGATCCTAACAACCCCCGGCTCACCTGCCGCGCCTAGCTCTATTGACGCAATAGTATACACTTTCGCCAAAGGACGCCACAGAGGGCCTGGATGACCACCTGGCAGCACCACAACTGGAGGACACAGTCCTTATCTTTCAACGAATGTTTCCGTTTCAATAAAGTAGGTAAAACCATTTTCTGAAATGAAACTTCACTTTCGACAACACCACGAACCACGAAGTAGGCTATCAAAACCAAATAAACACGAAGGGGCTTCTACATATTGGACGTCGCACTCACCGTAGATGTGTCCAGATTAAATTCTAAACCACAACTGAACGCTGAAATGTTTGTCTCCGTTGTCCCCAAATAAAACCTGCAAAAGCTCGCCGCTGTTGAATAATGAAGCAGACCATAGACATATAATGCCCGTTGTACACGATACAATTTTTTAGTAATAAAATTTCTGTACTAAAAAAATGGATCGTGTACATCGGGAAATTGGATGAAATTTTTTATTACAAAAAAATATTACCATAATAGGACCTGTCCTATTTTTTAGTACTAAATGAAATATTTGGACTGAAATCGAACGTGCACACCGGGGCAATATTTTTTTAGTACAATTAACCCCTTGTGGGTCAAACAATGTTTATGCATCATTCGCGGATATTGGTATTTTTTCAGCATTTTGTGGGTAGGAGAGTTAAAGCTATCCATGCAGGCCTATCGTAGATTGATTTTGAATTGTATTATGTAGCTCTTGCCTAAATTAGCAACCGCAATGAAGTAATCATACCGGTAGGAGCCTGTACCATGACATAGGCCTACAGTTCGGCCAGGTGGAAATTCAGGAAGGTTGTGCTTGGTAAGCTTGTGCTCGGTTTTAGCCGCTGCACAGGGAACCATTGCGGACAGTAACCTTGGCTGGACGGGTGGCATGTTCGAAAATGCAGTAAAATTTATTACCGTGTACAACGGAGCCCATAGCAGAAAAATCGTACGAAAAGTTATTACTAAAAGTAAAGGCGGTGACAGACTGGTCCGTATACGATCCGTATATGACCCGGTCCGTTGCTCCGCTTGAATCACTTTCTACTCATTTCCATTTGAGTGACAGACTGGTGCGTATCCGACCCGACACGGCACGTCAATCCGCCCCGAATCAACCGGGTGGGCGATTTTTACGGACTGCGGACACACAACGCTGACCTTTTATGGACATTATCCCTATAAAATTCTTTGAATTCGACAGCTCTTTTTGTTCCGAGTCGCGGACGAATCGCTTCCTTTTTGATAGGTGGCGATTGCTAAAATGACAATGTGCTGTAGACTTGTCGCACTAGTCTGTCACGGCCCTCCGTTTTTTGCTGTGTCGGACACGTGCTGGACGGATACGTATCGTACACGGAACGGACCAGTCTGTCACCGCCTTTAAGGGCCTGTCACACTGAAGTAGTTCTGAAAATGTCCTGTCCCGTCCTAAAAAATCGTAAAACGGGCTAGAACGCGTGAAGTTGGCCAAATAAGTTATCTCAAAGTTGTGGAGCACTCTTCCCGTCCGACCCTGTCTATGAAGTTCGTAAAAAGACTGTAAAAAGTTGCCACTACGTCCACTCCGTTCGCACACAGTTTGAGCCCGTTCGGCAACATTTTCAAGAACGTACTGAGAACTAGCTCAGTGTGATGGGGGTGTTAGTAATAAAAAATTGGACCGTGTACAACGGGCATTAGCAACATTACTATGAGGCTTACCGTGGGAATGTAGTGGCGATCACGTAATAATCCCATTTTAATTAGCGTTCTGGCCATAAGCACCCTTTCGAATCGGTATAAACTCTGTTACGCAACCCTTCCTCGCACGATGCACAAATTACTTGACCGCAAAATCCAAGCCACAACTTGCAACGTCCAAGCTAAAAATAACCAGCCATGCATTGACCCATACAAAACAGGATTATCCATGAGATACCCGTCTGTATGTTTTACACCACGTCAATATACACAACTACTTTCACGTTCATGCATCTAATAGCCCGACAAGTAAAATAAAGGAAGCGGAGTATTCTACTTCTTTTCGCCAAAGAACTTTCAACTCTCACAATAGAACGTCAAAGCCTGAAATCAGTACAGAATACCATTCTTCATTCGCCCTGCCTTGAACAATCCTACATGTTCATCATGTTCATATTCATTACACGCTCATATTCTGAACCCATGGATTCCAACATCCATCCGTACCAAATCTCTCGTCATGGATGCAACAGTACACCGATGGTCTACTTCATAACCAGAACAATCCAACATGTTCTAACATAAGATTCTCAATACATCCATAATGCCATAATGCCTTCATTTAAAGCCCCTGTCACACTGTGGCGACTTAGGCGGGCGAATCCCCGCGAACTAGAATCAAATGGTCCATGGACCATGTGCTCACCCCTTTGGACATATGGACCATTTCATTCTAGTTCGCGGGGATTCGCCCGCCTTAAGCATGTTAAGCAAGGTTCATTGGCAGACGGATCCGATCCGTTTCCAGTCCGTTTGCCCCTAGTTTTCCGGATACGACAACGCTGAAGTCCATTTGATAGATTTTTTACGGACCTGGACCCATGTTCCCGAAGCCGTCGTTAGGTTAACGATGTCGTTTACGCTATGCATTTTTCCAGTTTTAACGACATCGTTAACCCAACGACGGCTTCGGGAACATGGGCCCTGAACCGGACCAAATCCGTGTGCCAATGAACCTTGCTTTAGTGCCAATGAACCTTGCTTTAAGCAAGGTTCATTGTCACACAGATCCGATCCGTTTCCAGTCCGTTTGTCCCTGGTTTTCCGGATACGACAACGCTGAAGTCCATTTGATAGATTTTTTACGGACATGAACCGGACCAATTCCGTGTGCCAATGAACCTTACTTTAGTCGCCACAGTGTGACCTGGGCTTTACCTATAAAACGGGGAGCGACACACCCCGTGTCCGCACGCTTCCAGCAAGCAAATTATAATGACTGACGTCACTCGTCACGTGGATTGTTACTTAGGGTGTATGGGTACGAGTGTCCACCTCATTAAAACCTTGCGTGACCGCCCAATTATTTCATATGCATGTCTTTACAAAGGGACTTTACCGTGAATGGCTAAGGTTGGGTTCTCTGTGAATGTCTGAAGGAACTTCGCTCTGTCGCTTGCCGGTGCAACGTAAACGAGTGTACCCGTCATCGATCGTCCGCCGGACGCTCAGTAACAATTTGGTGGTGAAAACCATTGTCCGGCGGACAGATAATTATAACCGCTTGCTGTCAATGGCTGTCCGGGGAGGACTGGGATTTATGCCTAGAGCTGCCACTGAATGTCCGAACTGCGTGTACCGTTCAGATTCATCCAAGTATGCAAAATCGAATTCCCACGGCTGAACTTTACCTTGTTATGGTTTCGGATTCTAGTATCGGAAACCATACTGTGTTGGTCATGGTGTCCGTCTGTGTATCTGTCCGTCTGTCTGTTCAGTCTGCCACAACTGTAACTTTGTCCCTGCAAGAGCTACAGACCTGGATGTGACCTACCCCTAGGTAACATGACCTGAGCTACAAGATGGAATGAAAATTTCAGGTCTCCGATACCTGGTTCATGGTGAAATTGATATATCAAAAGTTGAAATTTCGTCTGTCACACTTTTGTTTCTTGAATAACTTGTCTCCGAGGCCAGGTAGAGCACTAGCAACAAGTTCCTTCCCTATGTTTTTGGCCCTCGGCAAGATACTGGCATCAACAAATTTATTCTCCACAGTGAGCATCATAATGATATTGATATATCAAATTTGATATTTTGACATATCGGGGGATCTACCACAGTATGCGACTTGAAACTGGTAAATACAACATCATAGCTCATCCAAGGATGTTATTGCAACTGAAATTTACAGTTTGCACCTGCTCGGTCACATGATATTTGCTGACATCATGGCGAGATTTGATATTCAAATTTGATAACATGTGATAAATCAGAATCTGGTGATGGTAGAAGCCTAAAACCTTCAACCACACGTAGGTTATCAAGGATGAGCTTTCAGATTACGCAATGACCTTGAAGGTCAGGGGTCAATATCAAGGGAGACAGTTCTAAAATGCAAATCTGCTCGGAATTTCAGGAGAAAACTAATTAGAAGCCTGAATTAACCATCCCCTATAGGTTTAAGCAAGGATCCTGTTCCAGTTGCGCAAGACTTCTCAAGGTCAAAGGTCAAGGTCACAGTCAACCGTCACAGATAACATGAGATAAGTCAGAACCTGGTGATGATGGAAGCCTAAAACCTTCACCTACACCAAGGTTATCACGGATGAGCTTTCAGATTACGCAATGACCTGGACAGTTGACCTTGACCTCTGACCGTCCAAGTCATTACACAATGACCTGGACGGTCAGAGGTCAAGGTCAAGGTCAAACACTTCTAAAGTGCAAGTCTTCTCAGGATTTCAGGAGAAAACTAATTAGAAGCTTGAACTACATCTCCACACGTTTTATTTGAATTATTTCAATTTATATAGGCTATTAGGCCTTAACACAGTACGTATTGATTAAAATTAGAGGAATCCAGACCCCCCCCCAACGAACGAGGAAGTCAGCAAAAATTTACATGATATACGGAAAACATGGCCATTCCTGAAGTTTGAATTGGTTATTAGGCTTAAATTTTAAAACAAATACTTCTCCGCATCGTCGTGAAGTTGGGAAAAAAAATTTAAAAATATGTCTACAAAATTTGACCAACATGAAGACAATCACCCTAACAGAGTGGTGCCTAAAGATTATGATATAATGTACCTGAAATGTCGGAGCAAATGATTTATTAACGAAGAAAGAGTAAAGGTTTGCTGTGGGATTCGAACCTGCAACTGGTGAACCTGTGATCTGAAAGGAGAGAACGAGTGACTGTTAGTGAGCTAGGCTATTGGGGCGATCTGCTCGAACCACGATTTTATTTGCCCCTTATTCCAAATCTATTGACTTGCCTTCGCTGTGACTCACAATAGGCCAAAGGCCTATCAGACCTGAACAATGGTCGGACGGTGATTTACGGGCGGACAACCGTTGACACTACTGTTGTAACGTTAAGCAAGGTTCATTGGCACACGGATTTGGTCCGATTCAGGTCCGTAAAAAATTGATCAAATGGACTTTTGCGTTGTCGTATCCGGAAAACTAGGGGCAAACGGACTGAAAACGGACCGGATCCGTGCGCCAATGAACCTTGATTTACAGAGTGTCCGTATAATTCATAGTCCGGAGGACTGGGAATGATGGCCTTCGGCCGTCATTCCCAGTCAGCCGGACTCTGGCTAACAGGGCACATTCATTAACGTTACACCGGGTCGTGAGATCGACACGTAGTCTGGATTTGTAATTGATCCCACTGGGTAAGAAGGCCTATATTGCGACCGCGGTTTTATACAGGGTGGCTCCAAAAATGTCAACATTGGTAAATTGGTTTATTGGGAGTAGAAGGTTTAGGGCGAGTTCTGGGATAAATGCCAGTTTGTGGAATGCAAATTTAAGAAATCCTAGCACTAACGTTAGTGTTAACGCTTATTACTATGGACTTGTCATGTAAGAGTGCTTTCACGAAGGTTAAGAACTGGCTCCGATAACACGATCCTAGCGTTAACACGGCTTTTTTCACTGAAAATGTACATGTACATGTACATGTACGGCAAAAGTACTCGTATGTCGCTGAGCAGTGACATGGGAAAGCGATCGCCTGTTGTTTCATTTCCTCCTTGTCTGCCCATTATGAAATTGCTACCAAGTCTATTTCTTCCACTGTCAGCAGGTGTCCCTTTACCCTTGCCTCAAACATGTCAAACGATTGGTTTTGGTGGACACAAATACGAAAGTCCCTTTTTAAGAAAAAAGATTGCCTCATTCTTTGGACATGTTGGACCACCCTGTGCGAATCGGTGTCGAGGCCCACTACGCATTCACTTGAACTATATCGAGAAACTTCTCGAAACTCTTAGCGTTGTACAATTTTCGTTTTTCTGGAACACGCTGTGTAACAGTCACAAAACCCTTCAATCGAATCGATCGCAAGGTGATTGTGGTAGCAGTGAGTATCCCGACGAATAACGAAGCCGTGTTAAGAAACTCGATTTATTCAGCCAACACGAAACTGTCCAAAAGCGATTAAAATAAAAAACCGGTTCAAAATCATTGCGGCTTGACGGGATACTGAAATTTACAACGTCAAACCACCAAAACGCACATGTCTTGTTACGCAGGTTGCGTCACAGCCTATGACGTCAGCCAACCAGCGCCGCGTCCGGCGCGCTGTACAACTAATATGGCGCCAACAAGGCAGTATCATGGAAGAATGCATGTGGCCTATTTTGGTGTGTGCGAGACTGTTTGAATTCGGAAATAGATTTGAAAAGGGACAACCTTGCAACTTCCGGGGCTCAAGGTAGAGATGGGAGTATTTTGTAGTGCATTTTTGTAGTTCGTATTCCTGCCGCTAGGTGGCTCCCTCTACGTCGGCAGTCAAATAACGCATTTGAGATCCAATAGACCTACCGTGCTCCTTTTAAATCGATCACGTGTTCGAAAAAAGATGATAAAAATAGCAGGTAATAATTTAATGATTTGTCAATCACAGTAGGATACACAAACTAAATAAATTTGGAAAAAAGTGTATTTCATATACCCGGTACCTATTAGGCCTCTAGCACCCCTGCCAGGGACCCAAATTTTGAGAATGACCGTATGAAAACGGGGACGTTTTGACAGGCTGGGGACGTTCCCGGCCACGTTCTGACTGGATACCCGCTGGCTCAGTGGTAGAGCGTGCGGCCGTGACGCAGGCGATCCGTGTTCGATACCCGCCGGAGGTGGACTTTTTCACATGTGTCTATTCTCTTTCTATTCTTCTTTGCTGAAATTTTCTAATAGACCAAGAGACAAGACCAGAAAAGAGGGCTCTTAAGTTTCGTGGTGATGTCGTGGTAACTAAAAACTTCCTCCTGCATTATAAGAAGATGGATATGCTGAATGCATTTCAACTTGTTACCACAAGCAATTTTCCCCAGTTTACAAGATGGCCGCCCTTTTTAAAGGGCCAAAGGGATTAACAGTAGGGTCAAAAATCTGATGTCTTCAAATCATATCATCATTGGTATCAAAATAAAGGTCTCAGTGAATACAACAGCATGGCATGGGTTTTATTCGCCAAAATGTACATTGCAACCCTTGAGGGGGGTCCAAAAGGGCCAAAAATCCAACATTTGACCCCTTCCCACCAGTTCCAAGGAGGCTGCACGTGAATGAAAACAATTGATTTCAACATTGCTCTCATAGTGCTCCAAAAAACCAATGATGACAACCTTTGGGTAAAAGTTTTTGAGATCCCAAAAAAGGGCCCAAAAAGGGCCATAATTTATGATCCTGAAAACTGTTACCCAAAGGGTGTCATCATGAGTATTCTTTTGGAGCACTAGAGCAATGTTGAAATAAATTGTTTTCATTCACCTGCAGGCTGTGGAACTGGTGGGAAGGGGTCAAATGTTGGATTTTTGGACCCCCCTCAAGGCTTGCACTGTACATTTTGGAGCGAATAAAACCCATGCCATGCTGTTGTACTCACTGAGACCTTTATTTTGATACCAATGATGATATGATTTGAAGACATCAGATTTTTGACCCCTACTGTTAATCCCTTTTGGCCCTTTAAAAAGGGCGGCCATCTTGTAAACTGGGGAAAATTGCTTGTGGTAACAAGTTGATATGTGTTCAGCATCCACCTTCTTACAATGCAGAAAGAAGTTTTCAGTTACCACGACATCACCACGAAACTGAAAGATAAATGGCCATTTGCCCGTGCACATCCCTCCGACGATGTCTGGAAGATTTACCCATTCGCGTACTGAGCCGAACGAAGTTTCGTCAAATAGGCTAAAGTGCCGTTTTCTGCTCTTAATCAGGGAATAATATAATTCAAAGGAATATCGCAGATGCAAAGTTTAATTAACAAAGGATAGCCTAGGTTCGATGTGTTTTTTCTGTGTGACTTGACTTGAATTACAGTGAAATCGCGGGAGTTTAAAAATCAGACCTGTCTATGGGCGGTTATTCCCGCAAATAAAAGACGTTGCAAAACACGGAGGTTACAAGCAAGGAGGTTATATACATGTAGCAAGACACGAAGGTTATATGGCAAAACACGGAGGTTAGAAAGCAAAACAAAGAGGTTGTAAGTCATCTAAAAGACGTCAGGTGGCGCTTTTAATGAAGGTTGCAGAACTGAGAACAAGGAGGTTAGAAAGCAAAACAAGGATGTTGTAAGTCATCTAAAAGACGTCAGGTGGCGCTTTTAATGACAAGGAGGTTTGAACACGGAGGTTGTATCATGTAAGGAGATATTATAATACAAAAAACGGAGGTTAGAAAGCAAAACAAGGAGGTTGTAAGTCATATAACGGTCGTTGGGTGGCGCTTTTAAGCAAATACCCAATACCTAAGACCAGCTGTAGCAACATAAGACCATGGATACTAGAAACATTAGACACTGGGTGAAATTTGATTGGAAGTTGTTGCATGGTGATGTCCCATCATGCCTCAGCAGGAATTAAGATAAAAGTGGGCGTTCTGGTCGTTTTCGTGAAAATCGGTTTTTGCTGTAGTTGAGCCCTAGGCCTATGGATTAATATTTTTTTAAAATTCTTTCGCAGTGCATTTAATTAGTACTGGGACGTATACTACCAAATGTCTGCCGCAAAACTAAAATAATAGGTGGTGCTGCTGAGATATTATTACTTTTACGTTTTTGGTCATAAGTTCTGAATGAGTTAACATTGATCTAATTCTTGTACATTCATCATGAACACATGTCTATATATCCCTTCATTATGCAATTTGCCGCATTTACCCCTAGACTGGTACCCATTCCCGACATAGCTGACGGAGAAAGGGACCGGTATTGGGCGGCCATACTTGGCAGAAAGCTGCCATAATATGACGTCACAGAGGATTCCCCTCAGTCCTGAGAAATAGCTTACCTCACATCCCAAAATAGCTAACCAATCACCTGTGACGTTACAAATTCAAATTCAAAAGGAGGTAGCCAATCAACTGCGTCGTTACATCAGGCTATACCGTAGACTGGTTCCCGGTCCCAACATAGCCCCTTATCCTTGAGCTATGTTGGGACCGGGAACCAGTCTACAGTAGCCTAATACATTGATTTCACAACTCATATATATACGCACCAGCCATTTCATCCGGTTGAAATTGAACCTCACCTCCAGGTAAAATTCCTAGGTTTTTAACCTCACCACCAGGAGTAAGGTAACCTCGATCTAGGAAATATTAACCTTACTCCTGGTGGTGAGGTTAAAAACGAACCTCGCGCCTAGGAATTTTACTTGGAGGCGAGGTTCAACCGGAAATGGCTGGTGCATTACCAGGGGCGCTGTGATCGCTGCGAGTTGTGAAATCGGTGTATTGTACATGTACGTGCCAGTAGCCTAATGGCATGAATGGGGAACCGACGTGCTAAAAGGAGGTGCTGGGCAACAACTCAGTTTTTTTTCACAAGAACGCATGCGCTGCGACGTTGAAAACGTCATTGACGTCGTGACGTGATGTGAAATGCGTCATTCAGAATCATGACGTCGCTCTTCGGTCTGTTATTTACGCTAAAATAGTCAATTTTATCGATGAAATTCATCATGTTCCCTCTTGAATTTTCTTTTGAAAATACTCAGATACATTGAGTCAGTCCTATACTTGATGACGGACGTGTAAAATTCAAAATTCAGTGGACTACTTCAGGTATATTTAGGGCTAGAAGTAGGGTGTAGTTTCAGAATTAAATGGCAAATAACGTTGGCTTGACTTTCGACGTCATACTTTTAACTGAGTTGTTCGTCAGCGCGACGTCACGGAGTAGTTCCGCCGGTTCCTCATTGTACGTGCCGGTAGCCTAATTGTACATGTTGTACGTGCCAGTATGAGTAGCCTAATTAAATTGACCAATCAGCGCGGGGTTGCATAATAATGTACCGGTATGTTGATGTCTGGTGGATGTTCATGCACTGTCAGTGTATTAATCATCGATATTTTGCGATCGCGAAGATGATCGAATCGATTTGAATCACTTCAATACCGCCTTTCACGTAGCTACCGGTAGTAGGCCTAGTTTAGGCGCATCCGCCTTTGGGAAGTTAGGCCTACTTTTATTGGCCAATGTTCACATAAAATGCACACCATGCATTGCACGATGTATTGTAAATTTAGGCCTACAACGGGGGCGCTGATGTTTGGGCCCTTTCCGCCTGGCTGACTTAAGTTCACACGTGCTGGGTGCGACAAGGCCTATCAGGTAGGAAGGCCCCAACATTGATGATCACGACTTTCTTTTGAAACTGGCGGTCTGCTAGCGGCTAACGAGGGGTTGCCACTGCGTCATGCCCCATTAGCCTCTGGAGGCCCACCGATGCTTGCTGTCTCGTGACTGGGTGACCATTACACTGCACCATGAGAACCGCACCAAGAGATCTGAATCACCCGCTCTCCTTTCTCTGGAAGTAGGAAATCAATCTCCGTCATTTTCAATATGGCTGCGCCCATGAACATTCGCAGCAATGACCGCGCGACGTATTGAGTTCATTCAAGGTTGATAAATGAGCATGCGCACTTCACTATAGGAGAGTCATTCAAGTAGGCCAAGCCCAGTAGCGCGTTTACACCGTGTACTTTTTCACCAGAACTGTGCTCGACCTGGGTCGAACCAAAAATTATCTATTTTTGGTCGAACCCACCTCCTATTGGGGGGGTCGTCCTGGATAAAAGTAGCACCATGCCGAGCCCAACCGTGCCGTGCCAACCCATTAGGCCTACACTACCACTTTTTTTCCGTGCCATGCCCGACCCGAGTTGAACACGGTTGATAACTCATAAGCCCCTTACGCGTTTTCAACCGTGCTCGACCCGGGTCGAGCACGGCGCGCCAAAAAAGGTGATACGGTACTGTAAATGGGTTGGCACGGCACAACTGGGCTCGGCACGGTGCTACTTTTATCCGGGCCGAACCCCCACAGGAGGTGGGTTCGACCAGGGTCGAGCATGGATCTACTGAAAAACTGCACAGTGTAAACACGCTATGGGCTCGGCCAACTTGAATAACTCGCCTATTAATAGTGAAGTGCATGCTCATTTATCAGCCTTGAACTCAATACGTCATTGCGCGAATGTTCATGGGCGCAGCCATATTGAAAATGACGGAGATTTCCTGCCTCCACAGAAAGGAGAGCCGGCAATTCAGATATTGGTGCGGTTTTCATGGTGCAGCGTATGGTGTAAAATGGTCATTTTGAGGCGGGCCTGGCCCGGGTCGAGCACGGCATGGTTCGTCCAGGCCAGAATTCTGCGTAGTGTAAAAAGGGCTACATGTATAGTGTACCGGTACATGTAAAAGGGGCTTATGAGGGCCTAGGCCTAGGGCCTTCCTTACTAGCAATTATTTCCTTGCCCCAGGCCCCACTTGCTCTGCATCACTCGTCTTCTGAGCTGGCAGGGCCATTCCTTAAAGTCCTGACTGTTTTCGGACTCTGTTCCACTTTGCATGGCTCATTCAGATGATAATATAATACATGTACCATGTAACTCATTTCAGGGGATGAAAATCAATGGAACATCGTGAAACTGACACTGAAAACCATCTGAAAATGGCCGAAACTCAGAAATTTGAGATTGGAGCCTGCGAGTCTACATCAACAACCGTGTCCAGTGGTCCATCACACGTTGACCCACACTCTGTAGAGTATGAATTGGCATTATTGGATCTTGCTCTAAAAAATGAAATCAACGAGGAACTCCATGACGACCATTGTGAAGGAGCTGAATCATACAAAGATGAACAATATGACGTAACTGATATTAAAGTCAAACTTCAAAAAGCAAACACTGTCAATTGTGAGACTGCAGGAAGCGTGTCTTACCCGTCTAAAACTCGACCTTTGACTTTGACTGGAGTAAAAGAAGAACCCGTGTTGTGTAACGATTATATCGAAACTGCTGAATATTGTAAGTTTGAGATGAGTGATGGTGGTGTGATTGGCGAGGAGAGTCAGACTTGTAGGAATGGCTGCTGTCTGATATTGGAGGAGCGTCAAATCGGTGTGGTCATACCAGGAGGATTTGACAATGGACTGAAAACAAAACAGAAGAAACACGATTTTATCAAAACGGCTGAATATTGCAAGATCAAGATGAATGATGTTTCTGGTGCGACTGGTGAGGAGAGTCAGACTTGTAGGAATGGCGGCTGTCTGATATTGGAGGAGCGTAAAATCGGTGTGGTCATGCCAGGCGGATTTGATGATAGATTGAAAACAAAACAGAAGAAACACGATGATGACTTGGTGTCTTCAGTTGTGGATCGTTTCATACCAGATCAGACATTGGTAGGTCAGAGTGGAAAATGTCAGACTGAATCGTCTTGGCCACATTGATCCTCCAGCATTTTTTTCCTGGTGGAAATCCTGCTGGGATCTGTTCGGGTACTTAATTTAGAAGAAAATAGGTTTTAAATTTTGCCGATACTTTGTCTTAAAAAAGTCTTAAAATTGGTGCTCCACAAGCTGTATGCACACCACCCTGTGTATAAATTTTGCTGTAAAAACAAAACATTCCTGGGAAAGCGAGGTTGGCGTACAATACAAGTCGTCGTGGAGCAGCTAGTACAATGTACTTGCTTCATATCAATGGCATGAAGTTACCAACTCCTGGAAGTGAAAAGGCAGTACAGGTGTAAAGTTTTTCAGTGTTTCAATCTGTCAGTGTTCCCCCTATTGCTTTGGAAACACTGGCAGATAGATTGACACGTTTCTCTGTGTGTCCCCAGACAAATAGCAGGGGAACACTCGCAGATGGGGAACACTCAAAAACGTTACACCGGTACAATTTCTATACTGATGCTGCACCACATAATGGTCAGTAGGGCATATAATCTTTGTTCTCACTTCCCCTATCACTTTTCAGCCACCACATGTAGAAGCTACATGTAATCCTGACATGCCTGAATTGGAGAGTGCAAAAACACAAGATACAGTGACAGACGGTAAGAGTACCGGTAGGTGTTACTTTTTAGCTCACTCGTGAGCTATAGCCGTCATGCAGCGTCTGTCGTCCGTTAGCAGGCCACGTTTTGTAACCGCTGGGGCTATTGATCTGAAACTGGGTACATGTATACCCCTAGGTCAAATGACCTATGACACCCAATTTCGGTCCGATCTGATTCCTGGGTTGGCCACCAGGGGGGATAAACCGAAAACCTTTAAAGTGCAGTTTCGCCTTAACCGTTGATCGGATCATCACCAAATTTTTATGGTAGTACATGTTATGAGGATACACGACATATCACCTGGGGTTTTGATTTGACCTAATTTTCAAGGTCACTGTTTTCTTCTGGTTTTTCAGGAGGACTCAGGGAGGACGTCTTCACCATATAAAATTTTATTTGCAACTAAGTAACATACAGAACTAAACTGAACAAAATACACAACATAATCACCCTAAAAATTCTAAGAAATCACCTGACTAGAACCAAACATTCAATTCATTTATCACAGACAATAGAAAATATGTGGTCAATATCAGCTTCAAAACCAGGGGAATAAGAACTGTCACACTTGCTCACACACAGTCCAAAACTCTAAACTCTGTTCTAAACATTCCCCCAGCCTTGATGCACTGCATTCAATTCAAGAGTCCATTACATAATCAGTTCTCATCATTTGGCAACAACAGAGTGACCTTGACTATTGGCCGTTTCAATACACCTCCGGCAGTCTTGACAGTGACTACTCGTACAAACCGATCCTTGCCAGGATGCACTTCAAGAATCCTACCCATCAACCACTTCATAGGTGGCAGATTGTCGTCTCTCAGTGTGACCAAATCACCAACACGCAAGTTACGCTGGGGCTGTGCCCACTTTACACGCTGCTGCAAGGTGTTCAAATATTCTAAGGACCAACGCTTCCAGAAGTGTTGGTGCAGTAGTTGCAGATGTTGCCATTTACTTAGCCTGTTTACCGGTACATCAGTGACATCAGGTTCAGGCAAGGCATTAAGCTCGGTCGTGATCAGGAAATGCCCAGGGGTGAGAGGACGGAGATCAGACGGATCCGTGGACATGGCGCAGAGAGGACGTGAGTTCAAACAAGCCTCGATCTGGCACAGAACCGTGCTCATCTCTTCAAATGTCAAGGAAGCATTTCCAATGACCTGACTCAAGTGGTACTTCACGCTCTTAATGCCTGCCTCCCACAAGCCACCAAAATGACTTCCACGTGGCGGCGAGAACTTCCAACTGATATTCTCTTCCGCTAAGGCTTTAGCTACTACTTCATTATGTTGCCTAGAGTCATACAGTTTTTTCAGTTCACGTAATTCACGGTTACCACTGACAAAGTTACTGCCATTGTCACTAAACACGGTGTGCGGTTTCCCACGGCGGGAAATAAACCTTCGAAAGGCAGCCAGGAATGCCTCAGTGGAAAGACCAGTCACAAGTTCTAAGTGCACTGCTTTGACAACAAAGCACACAAACAAGGCAATCCAAGCCTTTTCCTTCCTGGAACCTCTGCCTCCTCGAAGTTTGATCAAGATGGGGCCTGCATAGTCCAATCCGGTAGTTGAGAAAGCTCGTGTCGATGTCGTTCTCTCGGGAGGAAGTGATCCCATCATTTGCTGCATTGTGCTCGCCCGCTGTCGACGACATGCTAGACACTGATGTACAAAGTTACGAACCAAGTTTCGAGCTCCTAGTATCCAATAACGCTGTCGTAATGATGCTAACAACAGCTGAGGACCAGCATGCAAATTGCGCTTGTGTTCGGCATCAAGAATCAAGGTTGTCAACCTGTGCTTAGTAGGCAAGAGTATTTGATGACATTTCGCATATTCAAACTTGGAGTGATCTAGCCTACCACCTACACGTAATACACCGGCACTATCCACGAAAGGACACAACGAATGCAACCGACTTTTCTTCAAGAGTCCTTCACCAGCATTCAATCTCGCTATGTCCTCACCAAAAGCCTCACTCTGTGCCTGTTTGATCCAAACCATCAATGCTTTATGAAGTTCTGCACAAGTAAGAGGACCCTTTTGCACATGTCCACTGGAGCTACGTGCCTGAAGCCATCTTAAGCACCATGCCGTGATACGCACAACCTTATGAAGTGACGAAAATGGGAACATATCAATGTCCGCTGACGTGGCTGAAGGTTTTGTTTCAACCACGTGGGTCATGAGCTCCTGAGTCCGTGGCAACCTCCTTTCACTTTCGGTTTCATCAGCATCACCATCATGTTTCAACAGCTTGGGCCAATATTCAGAAGGTTCAGATAACCAAGCAGGTCTGTGCCACCATAGCTCATGGGACACAAGTTGACTAGGCATCTTACAGAAATGTCACACGTCATGTCCTAAAAAAATTCACACGTGCTAAAAATTTTAGGACGTGTGAAATGCCCAACATGTCCAAAAATGGTATATTTTAGTACGTACAAATAGAACGTGTGAAATTCAATTCACGCATGTGAAATTCCAATTCGGACGTGTGAAAACATATTTGGACATGTGAATTTCATTTAGGACGTTCTATTATGTATATCCTAAACAATTCACACGTGTGAAATTCCAATTCGGACGTGTGAAAACATATTTGGACATGTGAAATACCAATTTGGACGCGTGAAAAGCATATTTGGACATGTGAAATGCCAATTCAGACGTGTGAAACGTAATTTAGTACATGTGACATTTCTGTAAGGGCACAATCACTGGGGTTCTCCCCCGTAGGGCAATACTTCCATTGGGCAGGCGGTACTAGATCCTGGATTTCACTAACACGGTTTGCTACAAATGTCTTCCACTTGTGAGGATGACCATGAATCCAATCGAGTGTCACAGTGGAATCAGACCACGCGCAGAGGCGAACGTTCGTAAGGTTCGTAGCAATACAGCTCTTATTCAACGGCCGTGCCACCATCAGATCAGCAGACAGTTCCAATCTCGGCAACGACACCTGCTTCAGGGGTGCAACTTTAGTTTTTGCACACACAAGACTGACCTGTACGCTTTGATCGGTATCCACTGTCCGCAAGTAGACCACACCTGAATATCCTTTCTCAGAAGCGTCGCCAAAACCATGCAACTGCGCATCAACAACGTCACCAGTCTTAGGCACAATACATCGGGAATACTTCAAACCATCCACTTCTCTCATTTCACCTTTCCATTTCAGCCATCGTTGTCGCATTTCAGAAGGCAAAAGATCGTCCCATTCCAAGCCATGGACCCACAGTTCTTGGAACATCAGCTTGGCAATCATGGTTGTTGGACTTATCAAACCTAAGGGGTCAAAAACCCGTGCACTCTCCGACAAAAGTTGTCTCTTTGTAATCAAGAGATCTAGTTCAGAGCCTGAGCTTTTGAAATTGACCTTGTACAGGAATGAGTCAGACGCAGGGTTCCAATACACACCCAAATTCTTGGTAATGGCCTGAAGCCAAAACCGTGCAACTGCGCATCAACAATGTCACCAGTCTTAGGCACAATACATCGGGAATACTTCAAACCATCCACTTCTTTCATTTCACCTTTCCATTTCAGCCATCGTTGTTGCATTTCAGAGGGCAATGGATCATCCCATTCCAAGCCATGGACCCACAGTTCTTGGAACATCAGCTTCGCAATCATGGTTGTTGGGCTTATCAAACCTAAGGGGTCAAAAACCCGTGCGCTCTCGGACAAAAGCTGTCTCTTGGTGGTCACGAGATCTGATTCGGAGCCTGAGCTTTTGAAATTGACCTTGTACAGGAAGGAGTCCGACGCAGTGTTCCAATACACACCAAGGTTCTTGGTTATGGCCTGATCGTAGTCTAAATCCAACGATGCCTGAATCTCACGGTCACACTCAGGCACGCCCTCAAGGACGTCTAAATCACTGGCAGACCATTTGCGTACTATCATTCCAGCGCCTTTCAGCAGGTCTGTCACCTCGTTACGTAATCTAGTGGCAGCTACAACATCCTTGCTCCCAGATTTCAAATCATCCATATAAAAGTCATTTCTCACAACTGGAGCAGCCATCAGATACAAGTCACCATCATCCTCAGCCACCTGCTTTAAAACACGCTGGGCATGAAATGCTGAAGACGCAACTCCGAATGTCACAGCTTTCATGCGATACTCCTTGATTTCATCGGTGGGGTTCTTACGCCACAAGAATCTATGGTAGTCTCTATCTGACTCCTGAAGTATAACCTGGCGGTACATTTTTGCAATGTCTGCTCAGATGGCTATTGGATGTGTCTGAAATCGTATCAATAGGTCAAACAAATCTTCCTGAATTTTCGGACCAACCATCAAACAGTCATTCAAAGATAAGCCATTCGATGATTTTGCTGAGGCATCAAATACGACACGCAATTTTGTAGTTGAGCTGGAGTCTCGGAATACACCATGATGCGGCAAGTAGTATACATTCGTATTGTTCAACTCGCTGTCAGGCACTTCCTCTGCATGATCCAGAGTAAAGTACTCTTCAACCACATTGTTGTATGAATCAATCAACCCCAAACGTTGAAGTCTATGCTCCATCTGCCTTAGACGAAGCTCGGCTTTGGAACGACTTTCGCCCAGTGACACTTGGTCACGTGTACCTGGTCCTTGGAGGAAAAGAAATGCGAAGCGCACTTCGTGGAAACCTGCCGTCGTCAGCCATCGGGTAGATATGCTGTAGCACTACCGTTCAAAGACCAAGTGTCATTGGGGAGCTTCGACTGTCTCTATTTCCCAGAATTTTCTCAAAATATCATCAGAGGAAACCATTCCCATATGGCTCAGCAGAGGTTCAGTGTCTCCATCAGCCTGCATCCTGCATTTACTCACTTTGCCTGAAACAATCCAACCGAACACAGTTTCTTGTGCAACCAGTCTCCCATCAGGACTCTTAATCAGGCTCGTCGTGTCAGAAAGGACTTGGGGATACATATCAGCACCGAGCAAGATATCAATCGGCCCAGGTGTCATAAATTGCTCATCTGCTAACTGCAAGCCCTTCAGCTTTGGCCAATTAGCACAGTTCACCTTTTGTCTTGGTAAGTGACCAGTGATCTTGTCAATCACAAAGGCTTCGATCGGTAGTTTAGTGTTCTTGTGATGCACAGACAGCAGCTCACTCTCCACCAGTTGGCTCACTTGACTGTTCACGGAACCACCAATACCATTAACAGTAACACGTGTCCTCGAGTTCATCTTCTTCAAACCTGCACGCTGAACCAGGGAAGAAGTGACAAAACTAGTCTGCGATCCAGGATCTACAAGAACGCGACCTATCACATGACCACTTGAGGTTTTCACTTTCACCAGGGCTGTGGACAACAGAACTTCATCGGATCCCGGGTAAGCGACGTGTGAAGCTAAATTAACACTTTCCTCCTTCACCGGTGGAACACTTTCCTTCATTGGAGAATCACGCCCGAAATGCAAGGTTGGATGGTGTTTTCCATGACATTCTCGACAACTATTTGGTTTTATACAAGATCCAACGAAATGCTGTCTCGAGAAGCAGTTGAGACACAACTTCAACTCGTGCACCTTTGCTTTACGTCCCTCTGGCCTCAAACTTAAAAACTCTGGACACTGAGGTAATCGATGTGATCCCTTACACAAAAAGCATTCACTAGCCGGTACCGAATTGGAATTTGTCGTAGAATGCAGCGCCCGTTGAGAATGAGCCGAAGAATTCGAATCCGAGGGTCGTTTACCCTTGCTCATTCGTTGTTCCGACGCCTCCATTGCAGTTGCGAAATCGTTCAAGAAAGCGATCATATCTGCAAACACGGGATGATCCACTGAAGTTGTATGCTTCTCCCACTCCATCCGAGTGTCGGCATCCAGCTTGTTTTTGAGGATATACACCAGCAGTGAGTCCCAGTGTTCGGTGGGTTCCTTCAAGTTACGTAATGCCTGAACATTTTCATCCATTTTGCTACAAAGTTTCCTCAAACCCCTGGCACTTTTCGAAGACATCTGGGATAAAGTGAAGATGTTCTGAAAGTGAGCGTCTCTAATTGTCTTTACGTTGTCATACCTCGTCCGCAATTGCCGTAACGCAAGCTCATAATTTTCATCCGTCAATGTGAGCGCATTCACTAAATCCGCTGCTTCACCTTTCAGACATGATTTTAAATACTGCAGTTTCTGCACTGGAGCTAAGTCCTCTCTGTCATGGACTGAACACCTGAATGTATCATAAAATTCTAACCACTGAGTATAGCCTCCACTAAAACACTTCGGGCCGTATTCAAAAAGGGTGTTTAAGACTTAGACGCGTGTAACTTCGTCAAATGCATGGTGGAAGTGTGTGCATTTAGTGAAGTTACACGCGTCTAAGTCTTAATCGCGTGATGATCACCCTTTTTGAATACGGCCCTTCAAGTCGAGCTTCGGCAACTTAGCTTGTACCAATTTGGGCTTTGCATCGGGCTTAGCTGGGTCCAACTGTGCGGCAACCATCTCTTTGATGGACCCTAATAACTCCTGAGTTCCTGCTTGTTGTGACTCGAGCAACTGCCTTGTAGCTACTCTTTGGACTTCCACCAACTCTTTCACGAAATCCATCATTTGAGCGTCACCCTCCATGGGTTTTGGTTCAACCTTCACAACAGGAAACAGTTTTTGACTAATGAGCTCTAACGTATTATCCACATCGGAACACATATCCTGAAAATCCTCATAAGCATCGTCTAACGTCTGACACTCTTTCTCATCTTCCGTGTCCACCCGAACCTCCTCATAAAGACTTTCAAATCTTTCTCTATACTTGGCAGCACTGTCCCTTTTACGTTCAAGATATTTTCTAGACACTTTTTTAGGATCAACAGCTTCAACGTCTATCGAGTTCAAATATTTCTGAATGTACTCCACCTGGTGGGAGAGACCTTCCAGTTTTTTCAACGAACGTTCCATATTGACCAAATACCAATTGTCTAACAGTTCACGAATTCAAGTTTCGTTCGATCACTTCGAATCACCAAAGTTCGACCAATGTTCAACTTCGAAAAATTCAGAAAGAGTCAACTCACCAAAGTAACACAAAACTAGTCAAAGTTCATGTCGTGTCGAGTCATCAGCACAATCCATTTGTACAAGAGGCCTCAAAGTTCACTTTTCTCCTAATTCAGTTCATTCGTCACACACGAAACGCTCGTTCGATCAAATCCAACAAAATTCCAAAATCCACAGACTGTTGATCTTCTAAAAGCTGCCTAAACTTCCATTCCCTATCCGGCTCGAAGGACCATGTTTTCTTCTGGTTTTTCAGGAGGACTCAGGGAGGACGTCTTCACAATA
>NMRB01000487.1:254984-269632 GCA_002633025.1 Notospermus geniculatus
TATTTAAGTGCCTTTTACTCGATATTATCTATGATAAATGGAGAAAACTGGGTTTTTAAAGATCTACTTTTAACATGTAACCCCGCGCTGATTGGTCAATTCCTGGCACGTGACCAAACGCCGATGCCGACTCGGTTTCACCTTAACCGTTGACAAGTGTTGGATTGGCATAATTATAATTACATGTAGATAGAAAATCCATGCATGTATATTGACATCTTGTTTTCAATTAACTTTACCCCCATGGGTAAAGTCATCCTCCCACAGCAGGGTTTTTTACCTCGCTCCTCTTCATCCGCTCACACAAACCCCTGCTGAAATAGGACATCCAGTGAATCTGATGTGGCTGTTCCATACTCCAGTTGCACTCCCTGTATTGGTAGGAACTTGGAGAATTACGAATTTCGTGGTTTTAGCCCGTTCAACCTTAAAGTTTTATGCTTTACAAGTCAGTTACATCTTTCCAAAATTGACTGAATTTTGTCACAGAGGTTCTTCCTATGTATAGGAAAGATTCTTATTACTTTTGATTGTTATTATAAGTCATAATTATTTAGTATTCACACCCTAAAAATGCTGCATTCTGATTGGGCAATGGATTTCTGACCGCCTCATGCTTACCTGGGAGGCCCAATTTCAGCAGGGCTTTGTGTGGAGTGTATGAAGAGGAACGAGACCAAAGCCCTGCGGTGGGAGGATGGGGTAAAGTAGATGAACCAAAATGAATTCCCTGAGAGGAGTGTTTCTGAAATTGTCGCCATGGCAACAACAAATTCTCGAGGGTAGAACAAAGCAAGTGACGTTGCGCTCGGAGGTGCAGATGGCGTTTAGAAGCCTTTGGGAGTCGCGACAAACTTCTACAGAACAGGTCTTTGCGTTTACATGTACCCAGACCAAATGGAGGTAATAGCCATACACCTCATCATCACCTCGTCATCGCCTCATTGTTACCTCAAAATTGAAATCGCCTCATCATCACCTCCATATTACCTTTTCATCACCTCTGAACCAGGTCTTTACCAAATCATTACCTCGGGCACTAGACACGCATTACCTTATCATCGCCTTTCAAACTTTGTCACTCTTTTGGAAACATCGGTTACCTTTTTATTACCTCCAGGACTTACATTATTTTGTACTATTACCTTATCATCGCCTTTCGAACTCTGACATTATTTTAGAAATACTAGGTTACCTTTTCATTACCTCTTGGACTTAATACTTTGTGCTATTACCTTATCATCGCCTTTTTATTACCTCTCATTACCTCGAGCTTTACAATGATTTTGCTGTACATTATGTATGGCAATATACTGGGCATACATGGCCTGGTGTACATCAGCTATGTCATGTATGTAGAGCCTCATTTTCAGTTGGCTCCCAGTTCAAATTTTTCCAGTTGGATTGTAACTGTTCACTCTGCATGTTGTTCTGTGTTCATTTTACATTGTTTGTAACCCATTTTGTTCGCTTACAATCATGCCCTGCTGTTATACTACATGACTAGGTGAGTTAGCTTTCTGTAAAATCAAGGGGAAATGTTGATTTGCCTCTCAATGTCAAATTGTAAAACAATCGGAACTTCTGTAGTACACAGTATAGTGTGTATAGGCCTACTGTACAGTACTGCTCAACAGCTACATGTAGCTTAGTCATTAGGGTTGCAACTACATGTAGGGGTTTGCATTGTTTAGCCATGTCAGCATTTCCTAGGCACATAGGCTATAGCCTTATGGGCTGCTGGGCAAATTATAGGCCTAACTAATATCCCTACGCAGTTGTGAGTCGCGCCCCCTTACTCGCTCTCCACAACTGCTTTACTTCATGGAAGTCGCCGCGTTTGGTCAACAGATGGCGTCAGGGCCTGGCGCGAGTTTTACAGCCTATCAGCACGCTGCTTTCAGAACTGTTTTGCCCGTTGGCAACGGATGTTCTTGTGCTACCATGGCTACGAACCGCTTAGCCAATGAAAAAGTGTCTCAGGCCAGCTTGGTTACTGGTTGCTCGGTGCTCTCATTGGTCGACTCTCTCAGCGCCATCTGTTGACCGAACGCGGTGAATTTTACGAAGTTAAGCAGTTGTGGAGAGCGAGTAAACCAAAGGGGGCGCGGTACACAAATCTGCGTAGGGAGTTTAAGGCCTAACATGCCTAAAGGGGGGGGGGTCAGGTCTAACCCCTCACGATGACTCTGAGTATGACGGAACAGGCTCCCCCTGTAGTTAGTACGGTCCAGTTAGTAGATGTACATGTACATGTAGACTAGGGTTGGCCTGGTGCTGCTTACCATGCTGTCAGTCAGGCAGATCAATTCGTATTGGCTCGGTTAGCTCGTACCTCAGCCATCAACATGATCAAAGCCTTTGGTTAACTTCTTCGTAACCAAACTTCCCTATCAACAGGAAAAAAAGGCCAGCAGTGAACTTTTCATAGTATAGGAATTGAACTGCCTGGTTACGAACCCATGTAGGCTGATTAGGAGGCAAGTGTTCAAATCTGCTGGTGCTGAATGGCAAAATGCATTGACTCAAAATTTGTCTTTTTATTCTGTACATGTTGTACAGAGAGTTAATTTTTTTCTGCATGTCGATGTCAATTACGCCTCATTTATTAGATTGTTTTTTTCAGTATTGTTTTTTTCAGCATTGTTTTTTTCTTTAAAACTCATTTGGCAGGACTGATTTTGGATGGGTTTAATTTGGTGGCATTCCTTCCAGTCGCCCCATGCATCATGGTGGCATTACCTTCCAGTCACCCCATCATTACCTTAGCATCACCTCATCATTACCTTTCTGTCGCCTCTGTATTACCCCGACATCGCCTCATCATTTACCTAATCATCGCCTCATCATTACCTTTCTGTCGCCTCCATATTCATACCCCAACATCACCTCCTCATTACCAAATCATCGCCTCATCATCACCTCCTCTCATTTAAATAATTTGCTGTATCGCCTCTTTATTACCTCCTGCATGTATCTGACCTGTGTTGTGGAACCGAGGTGATAAAAAGGTAATTGAAGGTTCATTACCTTTTCATCGCCTCTCAGTTACCTTTCTTTCGCCCCAGCATTACCTATATCTTGGTTACCTCTTCATCGCTTCATTGTTACCTTATTATTACCTCCATTCGGTCTGGGTATATCTACCTGCAAGGTGGACCCGTCTGCAAAGATGTTCACTAAATCAGCGATTCTAATCACAACGCGATACGTTGTCTGGCTTACTTTTGTGTAAATGATTCTACATGTACAGTCATTGACATTAGTTTATCTACACCTACTACCTTGAATATTTCAAATACTACTGGGCCAATTTTAACACGGTTTGTACCACATAATCACATGAGACACGGACCCGACCGGGAATCGAACCCGCGACCTCAGAGGTGACAGGCGCCGATGTTTCCATTGCGCCACTCTGACAGCCCATCACGATCAGTCAAGCCAAGTAGTTCGCTATCAATCACCCGGCGCCATCTTGATATCCCACAATCCTGTGAGCACGGCGTAACAGATTGGTGCGAGGCAGGAGCGCCTTCTGTTGTAACAATGCGTAGGAAAGAAACCAAGATGGCGAAAGGGCGTTGTGTGTGCCAGTCGAAGCAGCATTGGAAAAATGGATTTTACTGGAATTTTCGGCATGTCCCTCTGAATTTGTTAGGGTACGTTTGATAATTTCCCGTTTTACGACTTCGTTCGATTTTTGAGGTTTTTTGGGGGTTGGGGTGGCTGCATGCTCTTTGTTTACCGACATTGCATGGCCACGTAGGCCTAGGCCTGTATGTATTGTTGACCATTCAGTGTACTGACATGTGCAGTTGCCATTATTGTCTGCGGAGATCCTCGCCCTTCGGCTGCTCACGGTTGAATGACAGCGCCATCTAGTCTAGGTCGGGGAATATCGGGTTTGGAGACGGTGTTTGAAAACCGACTAGGGCGTTTGTATTTCACCTACCTGCCGCGCTGTGGCGTGGCAGGTATTTTTTTGTCAACTTGCGCGGTGGTGTAATGAATCTAATTCAGGTTTAACAACAACTATCCACTTTATCAATCATGCTGAATTCGCGGTTCACCGTTAAGTTACAAATGTAGTTATTAACGACCACTGACTTTGCTTCACAAAAATGGCTCTGGAGGTAAAACTACTGGACCGAATTGAGGTACATGTATCTTGGTCTTATTTTTCTTCTAGAAAGATTCTCTAACCATTCATACCAGTGGTTTGGGACTGAGGCTGGTGGAAGTATGCTTGTGCGTTTGTTTTTGGACCACCCTGTATAGGAAGTCAACTTCCAAAATTTCGCAAATTTTCGACCCGAAGCGGGGTCTTAAGTATGTCAAACTAAAAACCAGTTGTATCTAGATACACCTTTAATAAAAATTTGGAGATGATCCTGTCATTAGTTCAGGAGTTATTGCACTGTTTGTGTTTTTGGTTTTGTCCACCTGGTGGCCAAGCCAAGAATCGAATCGGACCGAAACTTGGTGCGTAGGTCATCTGACCAAGGGGTATATATGTACCAAGTTTCCGATCAATAGGGAGTTTTCGCAAATCTGCCGAAAAACGAAGTACGAAATACGAACTTGGACGTCATATCCATGACGTAATGTATTTCAGGAAATGGTTGGTACCACAAATGTCCCTCCTGCCAGTGCGTCTTTTAGCATGTCGTGTAGGATCGAAAGAGTTATGGCGCATCTTGAATTTTTAAATTTCCAATTCGTATCAACGAAGTGGAAACGAAAGATAAATTTCAAAGTTTAATATACACCGTACCTCTGTCGTTCTAACGTCATACGCTAAAAGNACTATAAGTCCGAACTCCCAACCCCTTCTTGTCGGAGTTATGGGATGTCGGACTTATGGTACTTCGGACTTGTGATATCTTTCTCTGAACGTTGGACTTACGATACCTTTCTCTAGACGTCGGACTTGTGGGATGTCGGACTTGTGGTGCTTCGGAATTGTGGTACATTTTTGAAGTGATTTTTCCATTGTCGGACTTATGATACATCGAACTTCTGGGATGTCGGACTTGTGAAGTGTCGGACTTATGGGGGGACACCCAATAGCTCACCCTAGGTCAGCTAAAAACAGAACACCATTTTAAACCGAGATTCACACCAACACACTGATTGGGGTCCCCTACGTCTAGTGTTCCTTTCTAGGTTCTGTCGCCTCTCATTATTCATGTAGACGTGCGAATAGCCCGAATGTTTTTCCAGTACTTGATGTCGGAATGATCCCGGTCAAAGCTTGCGCAGTCCTTTGCGAAAAGATTGAAAATTGTTCGGCCTTTATGTTATTTACACCCTGGGACAGTCATTGTTTTTTAAAAAATCCCATTTGTGCCGAATTTGATTTCAATTATCCGTACGATTACTATGATAAAATCGGTAAGTCTTGTTCACATTAAACTCACTGCAAGCTGATTTAGTGCATTTCATCGCTCCAAGACGAGAAAAGCTCAGTTGATCTTTACAAAGGTTACTCGTTTAGTGTGTCACCATGAAAAACAAATAACTAGTGATTACAGCCCGACGGAATAAATGGAGACTCAAGACGCACCTACAGAGATAGGAGTGGCGCGTGAATAAGTTAAATTGTAAAATTTGTCGTCTCGTTGCTCGTCTTATGCGTCTTCGAGTATGATTTTAATATTGTATAGGCCACACTTCTGCCTATCGTCAACATCATTCTAAACTATTTCAGTGAAAAACAAACGTCTTCATTCGAATATCAGTAGCAGTAGCCCACGAATTTAGGGCCCATTGGATAATCCCAGGACGTTCCGTCATACTGGATAACCACTGATGCCGTCTTCATCCGTAGCAAAATCTTGAAGTCCAAGTGTCTGTTGCAGGTTTTCGGCGGCCGCCAGCTATTCGATTCGTCAAATCCTCCAGGAAAACAGCACTGGGCGGAAAGTGTACTGATCATGGCGGGCTTTTGTCTAGTTACATGTACAATTACATTTCTACCGTGCGGTGCTGCATGTACTGCTTAATTCTACTGACGTGCAACAAGATTTTACACCTTTTGTCAGGTATCTGCTACTTAATAGATGCGTTCGACAACTCGAATTTCGGTGGTCGAGCGATATCCAGTGACGTTGACAAGTCATACAACTTCAGATATAGGGTGGAATATCGGATATCGTTGGTCGTTGTTGACATCATATAATGAGGTACCCGCGGAACTAACGTCACGACGTGGCGCTGCGAACGATGTGCCCGAAGTTCCTTTTTTCTAACGTTATTTCCATTTACTTCTGGCGAGAAAATTACCCGATTGTGTTGGTCGCCTGACAGTAAACCTTACATCATTCTGTAGCAGATGAAAATGTCGTTAATCGCCTCGCTTGTTTCCTTAAAATGAAGAGATAGGATGGCGATAAAGCAACATTTTTGTCTCATTATTCCTGTAGAAGAATGTACAGGTAACTTTTTCATGACTTTTTCATTCTAATGGCATGAAACCAATGAGATGTACTCCAGAACATGGCCTAGAATACATATATGAAAACCGGAAAAAAGTCTGTTGGGAAATTTTTGTGAAATACGTGTTTTTCAAATTCTTGTACATTTTCCTGTACATTTATGTACATGTATATACAAAGTATATGACCAATTCCTTCCCATAGTTTCCATTTTCAGGTAATTTTGCAGTCGATTTCACTTTTACAGGGTTCTCCATGGAGCATTAGGTGGAAATTATCGTAATTAATTCCAGCTGATAAAATATCAAAGTGTTATTGGGGTTGTTTTGACCACTTATTATTTGACGTAGGACCTAACATTGAATTTTAAGGGACAAACTGCCCAATTTTGTGGGTTTGATATTTCATCTGTTAAAATATATCTGGGTGGTTTCTATCAAATGCTCCAGGGAGAATCCCGTAAAAGTGTAATCTACTGTAAAATGTGCTGAAATAGGAACTACGGGTAGGACTTCGCCATATACTTTGTATATACTTTGTATATACACAAATGTACACGAAAATGTACATGAGTTTGAAAAACACGTATTTCACAAAAAATTCCCAACAGATTTTTTTCTGGACGCAAAGGACCCGGAACGCCGCGCAGCGGCCAGATAGCGAAGCTGCTGACGTCACAGGCGGTCCGACTCTGAATTTCTCCTCATGTAAGAAATTCGGCTTCTGGCAAACAGCGTGCCAAAAACACACAATACGGCATTGTTAAGCGCTCAAACTTCGCATGAAAGTTAAGGAGGACTGGAAATGATGTATCGATGGCGCAATTAGTCACTTCGCTCAGCAGTTTGTTTGTAAATTTAGAATTAATTTCAAACTTATGATTTGATGACGTCACGATGACGTCACAGATTTACCCAAAGCGCATCATAGAAACGCTACCGTGCGTTGCCGTTGAGGTGTAGCGCACGTCACTGCTGTTGCATGTCTTCGTGGCGTTGCACATCTTGTTGGTTCACGGCGGCGGCGGCGGTTGCTTCACAACCCAGCGCCCCGGGTTCGAATCCCGTCTTTCGTCTTTTCTTCTTCTTTTATCATCTTTTGTATTTTATTCTTTTTTCTCTTCATTAAGTTATTTTTCGAGATGTTGCAATTGCTACCATGCGAAAAAAATCATTCAATTAAGGCACAGGATAATCGAAAATTACGACAGGGGTAGGCTACAGCAGTCAGTATTTTCACTCTGGGCCTGGGCCTAATCCTAATCCTGATGGCAAATGTATCAAAACTGACGTAACAATAGCAGTAACTGGTTTTACCCATATAAAAGCAATAATGACGTAGACTACTAACTGTTTCCCTGGCTTCAGGGACACCAACGTGTCCACTGAAGCCAGGGAAACAGCCCAGTGGCCCAATCACCAACAACACACCCAACAAACAAAATAGCTCCTTGCCCAGTTCCTTCCACTGGTTTTCATATATGTATTCTAGGCCATGTTCTGGAGTACATCTCATTGGTTTCATGCCATTAGAATTTTTTCTAACTTCTTTATGGTTAAAACCCACTGTGGATCGGTTTTGTACACTGGGCTGTTCACTTTCGGAACCATTTTCCAAGCTAATTTTTCATTAATTTGCAGTTGATTGATTTTCAGGAAAACTAGGTGTAATACCGTATAAGCTGAACTACATATATTCTGCTTCCATTACAGAATTGCCGGGTTTAATAAGTCCGGTTCTGTTAAGTGCGAATCTATTTAGTTCGGATAGCATAAGTTGCGCTTCCACTACAAAAAAGCCGGTATTTGTCCGCTCTTATTCTGCTTCCATTACAGAATTGCCGTGTTTTAATAAGTCTGGTTCTATTAAGTGCGGATCTATTTAGTTCGGATAGCACAGCCGATCATACTCCGAATTTTATTATAGATGCGGATCAACAGCGGTGTTTCTGTAGTGGAATGGCAATAAGTCCGGATCTATTTGTAGTATCATGGTCGTCTGCAGGTGGCTTAAGATCGCTTGCGACATAGCGCATGCTCGAAAGTACCAGAACAATATGCGCCTTCATTCCACGTATCGCCAACTGTAGCCGATCATACTAACCTCAAATCCAGTAGTGGAAGCGCAAGCCGTGAAATACCCTGTCTTATTTTAGATGCGGTACTACTAGTATTAAGACCGGATCTAAAAGTTGTAATGGAAGCGCAGCTGTAATGCCACGAGAAAAATATTACATTGACTTCATTAATTAGGAAAACAAAGAACTTTCTCACAAAATGTCCAAAATCAGCATGAAATCAGCGAAATTACTTGCTGATCGTTTCTATACTGAGAGGGTATTAATCTTATTGATAGCCGGGTCATTCTAAAGATCTTTGATTTCGTTGAAATATTCGCATGAAATATGTGATTTTCTTGATTTATTTTACAATTTTTAAGTGGGGATTTTCCAAATTAATAAAGTCAATATCATACTTTTTTCATACCATTATGCACTCCACATTATAGGCCATTACACCTGAAATTGTCGTGAAAATCAATCAGTTGCAACATAATGAAAAATTAGTTGGGGGAAATGGTTCCGAAAGTGATCAGCCCCTTTCTTCGTCAGTCCAACCCGCTAAGTGATGTGTGTCTCCTCTTTATCAACATGACCCACACATGCTGTACTGAGTTGCTGTTAGGTGAGGAGGTGTCCTGCTAATTTTCAATTTGGCAGAGCTCGTACGGGAGTGCGCTCAGGTGAAATTGTGGGAATTCTCTTCTCTCCATAATTGTTGGATATCACAAGAGGATAAAACAATCTGTGAACGGATTGTCTGAAGTGGGATTTGACTTGTTAATTATCCCATGTTCTTCATTCCTCTCCCGAGATGGTTAATTCAATTAAATGGCCAGGAACTCTGTACACGGTTTTGTTCTTTTCTTATTTTGCGTTCTCGCTGATCTCTGCCGTAATTTGGTAAAACCTAGTAAGTCACAATTTGATCATTTTGAGAAAAATGCAAAAAACTGATAAATCGTGAGATTTAGCCCACTGGATATAGGAGAGTGAGCAGTGCCAGTGCTGACTGGGGTATCCGCTTCTCTAGGCCTACTACCGTTAGCAACAGCATTTTGGTTGGAAGTGGTCAACGGAAACCACTAACAGCGAGCTAAAGGAGGTCCCGACCGCCTATAGTAGGGAGGTTTCGCAAGCGCCCGGTTAGGCCCTACGACGACCCAAACAATAGATAAACGTCGTCGTATGGCCTAACCAGGCGCTTGCGAAACCTCACTAATGAAACGACTTACCGGGTTCTTTTTTGTCAATAGGGAGTTTTCGCAAAGCCTCCGAAACGCCAACGCGAACGCCAAACCCATTGTTCGATGCCACGAAGAGACCACCGAACAAAAGGATAGACGTTCCCGTTGGCGTTTCGGGGGCTTTGCGAAAGCTCCCTAATACACTAGACAATACCCGTTCTACGTTCTTGCACTCGAGTGATGTCGTCATACCGTTGCTGACGTCATGGATGGCGCGACGGAAATCTCGGTGACATCATGACGTCAAGAGGGGCAGCTCGAAAAGACGGATTCGACGGAATCTTGTAAAATGAAGCATATAATCACTTTTTTATATGCACTAATCTTTTTAGAGATATGACATATGGTTTTAAAGCTTATACATATGTACATGTATAAGCTTTAAAACCAACGTGCTATTTTCATTTATAATACGATTTCAAATCCATGCACAGTGAGGGTTAATAAATCGGGTCTGATATCCGAACTCAATTGGATTTTCCACAATGACTTAATGTCTTAGTGGAAAATTATGACGTCGCCACTATTGATTTGTCGATGACGTCAACACAGTTGCGCTGTCGATCTCATAGACCTATCGTATATGGAGAATTGATTATTCTAAACCACCTTGGTCACAGTGAGCCTTGTTTTCAATGGATAATGCATTAGCCTCGTTTTAACCACACCGGGCTTTGGTGTCGCAACCAAAACCGCCGACCATGTGTTTCTCGCTTCGAGCATTCAGAGAGGCGGTGCAGAGAATATGGGCGAGATTTATACTCACTGACCTATCCCAAGAATGTTTTGTATCATAAGCTACACATCCTGCGGAAAATCCGTTGAAGAAAGCGCCCTGCTGTCTCATTTCGGCTCCTGCAGCTTGTTGGGCCTAGCGCTGCACTCCGATGTACACGATGTAGGCACGACGTACATGTTGTTACACAGTGACGTCGCGTCATCGACGTAGCGTCATCCGCGGAGCCGGATGCCGGGTCGGATTGACTCTGAACATCTCAAAATAGGCCTATTTGCAATCAAATCGCACTGAACTGAATAGGCCTATGAATGTTTTAGTGCCAGAAAGGTTTATGGAAAGGTGGTTTAGAATAGAAATTGATACCTCACTGTCGGTATTGGTCGTCTCACCAAACCCGCTCGGGTGGAGCTGTCATTCCGACCTAAACCCTCGGCGAAGCGCCTCGGGTTTAGGTCTGCATTTTAGCTCCACCCTCGCGGGTTTGGTGAGACAACCAATACCTCCAGTTCGGTATCAATTCCTTAAACCAAAATGGCATACACGGGAAAACACAAAACAACGACGTGTTGTTGATGAGAGCGATACTGTCAATCGAGTTTCCTTGGATAATCAAATCCTACGGATGCGGTGTAATGTATTGTTTCATATCCTAATCCAGCGGCGGTAGACTGTCTAATGTTTGTTAGGCCCAGGCTAGGCCTATTTTTAGACTGATCATCTACCGGTACCCTCCCAATACTTCGATTAACTTCTTGGCCCGTACTGCTTGGTTGATAGGACACGGGCAGCAGTCTACTTTGGGAATTCCACACGTGACGTCATGGTAACAAAGTTGTCCGCAGACCACGATCCGTCGAATCCGTTGAATCCGTCGAATCCGTCTTTTCGAACTGCCCCGTCAAGAGTACAGTGAAAACCATTTTTTTTCGCCATATGAATGCTCAAGCACGTGTTGAGAAGATGTCCACGTGATGTAATAGTGTCGAAGTAGCTGTTGATGACGTCACTATGTAAAACACGTCCTCCTGTCCAACGGACAAAATGTTTCCTAGTTTTTTTGTTGGGATATTCGGCATTATGATATCCACATGGTCAACCGTCAACTTGGCGTAAGTCCCCTTCCCTGCTGCGGTGCATGCTAGTCTATAACCATTTAACTCACCAATAATCCTTTGGTAAGTTCGTCTTGTGTCAAGTAAAGTAATTAATATGAATACACGATCGTTCTTCCTCAACCAGTGGTGACATGCTAAAATATGAACAACCGAAGGTGCGATTTCGAAGTAAAAACCATTAGTGGGCCCTGAATGAACATATTTACTTCCTTTTCTGAACAAGTGCAAGTTAATCAGTTGTTTGTCACCTCGTGACTCCACAAGAAAGTACCCGAAATAATCGCCAAGAAAGAAAAGTTCGTAGCTCGGAGACAGGGCGGGGATTTCTCGTGCGTCACTAATGGATAGATATACTGGTTCAGTGGCGTTTAAACGCACTGAATACATCCTTATGACTGGACGATGGTGGCTTCGGCAACTTAATATCAGCGTACTTTCCAGGTACACCACTGACACTGCTTTCACGTTATCGGAACGAACACATGGATCATCTTTAGGGAGTCTTATCAAATTAAGAATGCCACGATTTATGTCAAAAACAATATACTGGAAACACGCGCCTTTTTTGAAACATGAAAATAACAAATATCTTTTGTCGATAACCCTTTTGGTGGTTAAATATGCTTTAGAACAACGAAATAAGTTGGTACGAAGAGTGTGTACGATTGTGTTGTGAGTGGCATGAAATAAATTCCTTTTCTTATCTCGATGGTAAATTTTCACACGGTATTGTTGCGTCCATTTGATATTTGTGAGAGTAACAATGTCCCCGGTCGTTTGACAGAGTAGCCATCGATCGCCACGGACGTGATGTTTCAATCTTACCGGTGGTAAGAACTTTGCTTTCCCACGGTATTTGTAATCGATCCTTTCCCTGTCCTTTTATGGAGGCAAAGAAAACAGGTGCATCATCTTTTGAAAATGACAGGAAGTCGAAAAAATGCCTCTGGCAGGCTTTGAAGGTTATTACTATAATAGCATGTTTTGAAGCTCACGGTCAGGAGTGTAAATATCGACGTATTTTGTCAACGAAGATAATTTAGCATTGGAGGGAATTAAGTGCAGAAGTCGACAGCCTCCACCAGGAAGGATAAGCGGCTCATTAGTATATTCAAACAACACGTTAGCTCGGTACATTTCGATGAACCTCTTCGATATGAGATTTGCTTTGTTTATTTTACAATAATGGAGCGTGAAACCAAACTTGACGGATATGGATGCTGGGGATGTTTCAATCGATATAACGGATTTCATTTGACAGTTGTGACGAATGATGGGACATAGCTGATCAGAGTGAAAGTTACAGAATGTAAATATGGTTTTCTTGCAGTGTTTATATCTGAGTGACTGTTTGCACAAAATAAAATTCCCCAACCAACATTGGCGATGGGCATAAAAGTAAAAAAATGTGACGTCGGCACCGAACAGAGCTGATGAGTACTGATGATTGTGACATTCAAAAAGTGTTCTGTTAGCAAGCTTTAACAGAGTTAACAAACCTAGTTCTAAGACGTAATCGAACAGCTCAAATCTACGGTCTTCATTACATGTCATGAGGGCTTTTTTAGAAAAAAATAATTTGAATGCATGGCGATTTTTGAATAACATCTTGGCACACCTCATTGAATCGGTAGGCAACAAAAGTCGTCCCTTCATCTGACCGATCATGTAATCATAAAGGTGAACTGCCGTTTTTGACAGAAACATAAGGAATCTTTCGTATGAAATGTACATGTAAATACTGTCATCCCCGAAAAAGGAGGAGTTATACTTTACCCTGTACACGTTCTCAACAGCGTCGTACTCATAAATGGAAACGTTTAAATCACCATTCTTTTCTTTCCTAAGTGATATCAAATAACCCAAATGTCCATGAAAATCTGTCACTTTATTGGGTGGAATCAAAGCGGCTGATCGTTTGCGAGAATACCTGTAACTGTTCTAAACAAAATGACATTGTAAATGTCGTATAATGGTTCCCAATGTACAGGTACTTCTACATGAACGATACATTGATGGAGATCAAGATACATTGATAGAGATAAGATACATTGATAGAGATCACAGGATAAATTTTTGAATGATTGATGAATTACGATGAATCCCATAGAACTTGATCTCATGCCAATAACTCATCCCATGAATGACCTTGACCTTGACATCTGATCATAAGGTCATTGCATAATCGAAATGGGCATCCTCAATAACCTTAGTATGGCTATCAGAGGCAGAGATGTTTCAAATAATCAAGTTTGACATTGACCTTGATCTCTGATCATCGAGGTCGTTGCATAATCGAAATGGACATCATCAATAACTAAGTCGGCCTATGGGTGATACCAGGTCTCTATCTCCACCACTGGCAGAGATGTTTCATATTATCAAGTTTCACCTTGACTTTGACCACTGATAATCAAGGTCTTGCATAATCGAAATGGGCATCCTCAATAACCTAAGTACGAGTGATATCGTGCCTCTTCCTTTACTACGGGCAGAAATATTTCAAACTAGAAATTGACTTACCAGTCAATTTGAAGACCGCCCTTGGAAATTGGGAGCTAGTTGACTGATCGAGAATTACCGAGCAGCAATGTAGAAAGCTCGGTTGATAGGCGAGGTAATAGACAGGATGAAGGTGTCATAGACTTCTAACATTAGAATTAGAAAGTTCAATAGAAGATGCACATTTTTATTATTGAAAGCCAGAAAGGCATGTTTTATTTTGTTCATAATCAACCTGCGGTTACATGTATAGGTCATCTAACATACCTGTTGTGACATAACTCCTGAGTGCTCCTGTATCCCATCATGACTATCTTGACTGCAAGTACACTAGTTCGCAAAATTCGCAAACACTCTGGAAATTGCCTTTTTATTTATCATATATTGTGTGTCAATTCTTGTGCTTTTCATCTCTTTGCAAGTACACTAGTGATTGCAATACCAAACTGGAAGCTGGTGCAGTCGAAGAAGATTTAGGTTGCGAACAATGTTTGAAGGTGATGTCTGCATTGCTCAGTGTCAAGGATGGTGGTGCTAGATACATAT
>NMRB01000487.1:275376-289056 GCA_002633025.1 Notospermus geniculatus
GATGGGGGGGGGGGGGCAGAGTTTACACTAACGCTGCATAATACGTCTGGCTAGTTTTTGGATGTATTACCTGTCTTTCGAACATTCTCGATTTATAATGATAGCACACGTCATCCTTCTCAGCACATCGTCTTCTTGCTTTAGTAAGTTGACAATAGGTGTCGCCTCTGTGCCAGTAGACGACAGTTCGGCAAACGTCGCTCAGGCAAATAACAAAGCAGAGAATGTGACTTGTTGATGATTTGTTCAATGTTAAGTCAGCCTTTTTGAACGCCACGTTTTCAGAAACAAGTCGGAAAGGAAACTCTCTCTCAGCTCGATCCATATATGTTTATCTACAACACCTGCCAAGTAGGCCTAAACATTGTCTCTGAGTAGACCGCCAGATTCTAAAAGGCAGCAACAACGTTAAAATCGTGTGCGTGTGTATCGTTGATTGTACATTAATAGAGTTGTTATCTATTCATGATTGTCGGGGGCCCAATACTGTCAGAAATGGGACCTACGATATTATCATTGTTTGGACTGACATGTAATGATTGACCCTGTAATTTGGCAAAATGTATGCCCTACCAAGCGCAGATAGTTACCCAACAATAACCACGACTGATGCGGATTGATGGTTGATATAAGCCGTGGTTACACCTATCCAAAATTCCCGTGCTTTTTGAGACACGGGGTTTTTCCGAACCAGGAAAAACACGGCGTTGACACGGCGAGCAGTTACACTACTAATTAAGTGCGATTGGGGCACTGTATGTAGGCAACTCTCTGTCATCGAGTGGCTACTGGAGGCGTGAAATATCCTATACGCATGCCCAAGACTCATCGATTTGCATCGCCGTCTGTCGCCGGGTGCTTGGAACTACAAATAAACACGGTTACACTACATAAAATCCCCGTCTCTAAATAGCCCCGGCGTTGCCCCTTCGAGCTCGCTGGGGCTAATAAGCACGGGGATTTCAGACACGGATCTATTTAGACTCGGCGATTATAGGTGTAACCGCAAAATCCCCGGGGAAAGCACGGGGAATTATGTAGTGTTACCACAGCTAATGTAATAGGCCTTTACATAAAGATGGCTTGCCCCAATGCTTTTGTGATGGAAGAAGTAAGCAATTACTGTCATGGCTAATGATCAGGCCATTGTATTGCCCCTGACTGTCATGTATGACCATGAGAAGTTCAGTCTAAAGATCAGTTGGGTGACTGTGTGACATTAGACTGGTTCCCGTCTTTGGCTGCACTCACGTTCCGCTATTCAAAGACAGGCACGGGGTACCAGCGTTATGACGTCACGAGCTATATTTGTTCGGGGAAAACCCTTTCCGTTATCCAAGATGGCGGTGTGGTATTTCGTGGTAAGTGAACAATTTGGTGGGAGCCGAAGCAGTTTGAGAGCCTCAGAAGTGGATTACATCGTATTTCGGAGAATTTTCATGGCTGTATTGATTTGCACACACACCAGGCACAAATTGTGAGTACTTTCTAGGTGTTGAGCAGGCCTTGTGGACTAGGGGACTTATCCTCTCGCAAAACCCTGTTCGTTGGGCATCTCCTGATAGTAGGCCGACTCCTATGCACAGATATATGCTGCTCAGTGTTATCGGTGTGCATCTCATCGCCACGATCTGTCAAATGGCAGATCTCTCAGTAGGAACACGTGGATCTGATCTAATTTTAGTTACAAACATTGCGCAAAAAGCTGCGCAGTAGCGATGCGCAGGGTGGATGCGCAGTGGTGTGGACAGGAATTCCTGTCAAAATGGCTGCCCCGTGCCTGTCTTTGTATAGCGGAACGTGAGCGCCAGCGGGAGTGCAGCGGCAAAGACGGGAACCAGTCTAGTGTGACATTGTTACGATGGCTAGGGCCATGAGAGCGAGAAGGTTGCGCGTCATGCGGTCACCAAAATGAAGAAACTGAGGCGTATCAACAGGCTGTACATCAGATTGACAATGGTAATGCAAGAAGTGGGCTACACATGGGGGCGGGGGTGGAGGGAGAACAGTGCACTGTATATGTCCCCAACCCTCTCCTCGAAAAGTAGTGTAGCTGTGATAATTCCATTCGTAAGCAATGCCAAGAAGTAGTCCAGCCGACAGCAAAGGGGCAAAGACGACAGGGATAACCGAAAATGGTCTGTGTATGATCATAATGATCATCGATTCATCCGGTATTGAATTCTTTTGAAACAGACATGGGTCATCAGACAATACCCAGCATTGACGTGGTTTTAGGGTCTATATAAAAAGGGGGCCATTATTACATAAGGGGTGATGTCACCTTTTTCTGACAGTACTGAGCCCCTGACAGTCATGAATAGATAACAACTGCATTAAGGGGTATTCGAAAAACCTGGCTGACTGGATTTACTGGACTGTGCGTCCAGAAATAGAAACGATCATAAGGCACTTTCAAAGAACCTCCAGAATGTGATACACTACCAGCCTATTTTGGTGGCGCCACAGTATTTACCTGGGTATGTCAATGGAGCCGAATCGGTAGATGAACGTACAGTCATCAGCATTAGTTTGTATACACCTGTAATTTGATTATATTTCAGCACCAAGAACACCAAATTCAACCGGGTTTGTTGCATGTGAAATTTAAATCCTTCTGGCAAATGTTCCCATTGATTTTAAAAATTTGCTTTTATGATGACATTATGCAATTTACTTCTCAAAAAAAGGTAGAAAATCCAATTTTTTTATTCCCTATAAAATTCTTGATTTTCCTTCATTCCCTAGTGCATCTAGCTGTTTTAAAATCATTGGTAAAAGTTTCATTCAAAAAATCGCCCTCGCTTTCAAGAAAAAATCACTTTTCCACAAAAAGCTTCTAGAGACACCTTCCATATCATTGACAATGTNTAGTACACTAAAGTTTACCCAGGATGGTCCTGGGTAACTTTTAGGATTACCCAGGTTGGTCCTGGGTAAACTTTAGGGTTACCCAGGACGACATCTACCGATTCGGCGTCAATGGAGTAACATCCAGACTGAGGTGGCGTCCAATGACATCTGCAGTTCTGAGGCAGTAGGTTCTTTCTGAACTGTAGTGTGGAAAGTCAGTCACTATTTAGGCGAATCGCTTCAGTGCGTCCGTCGATGTACCCTTATCAAGTCTATAGACGAAAATATCTCTCGACGGTTGAGGTGCGCCCTTGACACACTTTATTTCATCTTGACATTTCCCTTCGATTATAGATAGATAGATATTTTGAAGCTTCATAATCCTTTTGGATCTTAAGCTTATACTACGGTGTGGAGTCCACGACAGGCTGCTGTCCACCTGTGTGGGGTCTTTTACTTGCCCTGGCATAGACACTCTGGTACAAGGGACCACGGCTTTGAGTCTCATCCGACAGACTCTAATTGGTTCACAGCTTTTTCACATACATGTCCTGGCCGGGGATCGAACCCACGCACTGACCCTGTCAGGATTGAAAGTCAAGCGTGTTAGACCGCTCGACCACCAGGCCAAGACAAAAAAATTATCATTTTCCGTCTCATTTCACGTCTCCTATTTTTACGGATAGCCTCGTTCAAGCAACATTTGTGCATTCAAAAACAATACAGTGCTCATCTGACGTTTATCAACGTCATTAGGTGCAATTACATACACGTTGAGGATAATTCTTATTTTATTTCTTCGGCCATAATTATTGTAATCATTTAAATATTCTTTCTACAAATTCATACACATCACGCGAGTCATGTAGGCCTACGTATTGTTGCTCACATCCTGTACAATGCGTTTCTGCGAAAATGTATACTAGTATTCAAATAACAAGACTATAACAAAAGATCATCATGTTCTGGATGTACCGTACATGTACTTGGGAGCGTGTTTACATAGAACGTTATTTTTCATACCACACATTAAACAGATTTTGCATTGCTTTTTCGGTACAAAAATAAACGTGTCGTTAACGTTTACGTTTATCGTTTGATTTCAAAACCTCCCTATGGAATAAGCTCTACCTCCCTTATACTACCTTTATGCATACCATACTGCGGCGTGTGGTGTTTATGTTCATGCAGTTCAGCTTTAATGAATTAGTTCAGGCAGCAGTGAGCAATGACGCACAATCCAGTAAATCCGGTCATCCAGTCATCCAGGTTTTTCCGTTACATATCCTGTACAATGCGTTTCTGCGAAAATGTATACTAGTATTCAAATAACAAGACTATAACAAAAGATCATCATGTTCTGGATGTACCGTACATGTACCTCGGAGCGCGTTTGCGGTCCAGGGCCCGTTTGTATAAGACTTCCGTTACATAGAAGAAAACGCCGGTTAACAAAGTCTTCAAATGGATTAACGACCGTGAAGCCATTATCAACCGCCGTTTTCACATACCATATACCCAGAGCTTATTAGAGCTGTACCGCATGTAGAGCTTATTCCACGTATAACGTAACGTTATAAGGTATACATGAGGGAGGTTTCGAAATCAAACGATAAACCATCTTTACGATAATGTTATTTTTTATACTACACATTAAACAGATTTTGCATTGCTTTTTCGGTACAAAGATAAACTTGTCGTTAACGTTTACTGTCGTTAACGTTTACGTTTATCGTTTGATTTCGAAACCTCCCTATGGAATAAGCTCTACCTCCCTTATTCTACCTTTATGCATACGGGCCTAGTCACGTAGACCACCATACTGCGGCGCTGTGGTGTTTATGTTCATGCAGTTCGGCTTTAATGAATTAGTTCAGGCAGCAGTGAGCATGACGCACAATCCAGTAAATCCGGTCATCCAGTCATCCAGGTTTTTCCCTGTATTAATAAGTATTGTTTTTTCCGCACAGTGACCAGCGCCGCGGAAAAAGAAACAATGCTTTCGAGCGTTTCCACTCACGGAAACGCTCCAATGGAAAGCCACCCTTAGGCTGGCTTTCCATTCATGCAATTTCCGAGCGGAAAGTGCTCGAAAGCATTGTTTTTTCCGCACAGTGACCAACGCCGACTGATGGAGTAAAAACTCAACGGAATGAATAACCTTCTCAATCGTGATTCGTCGATGTCGCGAGCTGATGAGCACGAAAAATCATATGATTTACAAAAAAATACTGCAACATTGCATGCGTTTTCTTTTGTATTTATCAACCAATAAGATACATATTACACGTGAAACCAATTGAATTGAACCATATTCAACGTGTTCACTCCGTAGATTTTACGCATCTGTCGGTTGGTTGACAAAGTACATACTCTAAACTCCCACTTACCTGTCCCATTCCTGAACTCGGACAAAAACGACTAAATCATAATTATTTGAAGATTATGGGCTGGGGTATGGTCAGAAACAGTAATGTCCTGTCCACTTACTTGTCCCCGCTCCCGAGGCTGGCAAAGAATGACAGCGTGCGATATCTTTAACTCAGGATTTGGTCGGGTCCGAGTTCAAGAATGGGACAGGTAAGTGGGAGTTTAGAGTATGATGGCGGATGTAAGGTTTGGATGAAATGTAGCCGATTAAAACAAGTGTTTAAGTACAAGATCAAGACAAGGATATAAACGTGATTCTCGTGTTAGTTGTAACCCCAATAGTCTCGCGCAGCCAGCCGTTTCGTTCTGCAGTACTGCTACACAAACGCCTGGCACAGAACGCCGTTATTGCTGTGATACAGTGCATTGTGGGTAATGCTGTAGAAGGTCACGTGACATAAGATGGCTGCTTCCATTAACGGATAATATTTCACCTCACAACCTTCCAAAATGTCTGAATCTGGCAATGCCTTCGACACAATCGAGCACTCTATCCTGCTGAGGCGGCTAGAGTATTCTTTTGGTATAGAAGGTGCAGCTCTTGCTTGGTTTCGATCGTACTTGACTGATCGGGTCCAGTCCGTTCGAATAGGAAGCAGCGTATCTGACCAGCAAACCATGGGGTTCCTCAGGGATCGGTTTTAGGGCCAATGCTCTATTGTAGGTACACCAAACCTATTGGCGACATTGTGCAGAGTTTTAACTTGCAGTACCACCTTTATGCAGATGATGCCCAAGATTATGTAGCTATCGGAGTGAAAGATATACCTCCTGCTATTCAGGTCCGAGTTGAAACCGTGGTTGATTGCAAATGGTTTGTCTCAAAATGATAGCAAGACTGATTTTTGCAATTTTCTTTCCAAAACACCTTGAAAGTTTACTCAAGGACCAAGACCTTGCAATTACAGTTGGTTGGGAATTGTGTCATACAGCCATCATCTTGTGTTAAAAACCTGGGGCCGTATGCATAAAACACCTTAAGTGTAAGATTTCCCTTATCTTTTGTTTGGAACAATAGTTTAAGGGAAATTTTAGACTTAAGATGTTTTATGCATACGGGCCCTGGGTGTTTTCCTTGATTCAGGTCTCACAATGGAAAAACATGTAAATAATGTGTCAAGGGTGTGTCACTTTCACATGCGTAACATCAGTCGGATCAAGCCTTTTCTTACAGACGTAGCATGCAAGTCCTTGGTTCAGGCTACAGTTATCTCAAGACTAGACTATGCTAATGGCCTCCTGTGTGGTATAGCTGACTCTCACATGAAAAAGCTCCAAAGGGTGCAGAACTCAGCGGCAAGATGAGTAACCGGCGCAAAGAAGCGTGACCACATCACACCAATAGGCTACTCCAGGGTTTGCACTGGTTACCTGTCCACTTGCGTATTGTTTTTAACTCCTTCAATCCTGGCCATTATTGGAAAAGACTGTCTTTTTGCAGGGGGTCCGACATGGGTCTAGTAATTTTGTTCTCACTCCTTAACCGTTCATGATTTCGAGGCCATTTTTTAACAGTGAATATACAAGACCACGCTCGTTATTTCATTCGCGAATGAAGCCCCTGCGACGTGGCGTTCTCGCACTGGCGCGTTTTGAAATGGCCAGCACTGCCATTCGACAGGGCCAGTTTTAAGCACACTGACGTACAAATAAATTTGCAAAATATTTCTCGGTGGCGTGGCGTGCAAAATGGACATGTAGGCCGACAGAGCGGCAAAACCCCTTTCCGACAACGTCAATCCCAGCGACGCAACCCATATGAAGGTATTTTTTCGCGATTTTTGAAAAAAATGTCGCTAAATCTGCGGTTAAGAGAGGGGGCGGTAGCCCCCTCTCTTCTCGCTCAACTTGTGTAGAATTTAATTCTCTTTCATTTGCACCTAATTTCAGCTCAATCGGACCAATATTAACTGAGTTATGAGCAAAAGAATGTGGTGGTGTCGGCCACCTACACGGCCTTGGGCGTGAAAGTGTTAAAATACTGCTTGTTACCTACGAGTCCCTAAATGGTACAGCACCATCATACATCAGAGATCTGATTGTCAAGCGGGAGTTGCGTTCTGCAGACCAGAGCCTCCTGTCGGTGGAAAAGGACCCGCACAAAACGGTATGGTGCGAGGCGGCAGGCTACTCCTGGTCTGTGGAACGCACTGCCGGCCCATATCAGAAATGCACCCAGTGTTCAAGCTTTTAAAAGTCATTTAAAAACACAAAGCAATATTATGGTTTTTTAACAGTCTTTTTGTGCCGTGGCTCTTTTGGATATTTATATTTTTGTCTGTGATATGCAGTGTAATGTTTTAATAATGTTTTAAATTGTAAAGCGCTCTAGAGCATTTTTATGAATAGAGCGCTATATAAATGTTTTATATAATGAATCGATTGGTGAAGTGATCTGAGACAGCGTACTGGACAGCATCAACTTACCGCGGAGTTGAATTTCAGGCTGAAAACTGAGCAGGAATTGTGTATCCGTATGGAAGACGAGGTCGAGACATCCCAACTGACATTATATGGTCGTCGCCATGATGAGATCACATGATCGCTCCTCTTGCCCAATCAGCAGCCGGATTGTCATTTTCAAATGGGAGGAATCGGAAGATTGGAATGAATTACTAGCTCTGTCCCTGATTAGCCAATCAGCATCCAGACCAGGATCTTGGTCTGCTCGTAACAGAAAAAAAGTGGCGTTATGACCCAGACGCTTGTTCGATCAGCGGCTGGGTGACCGAGACTATTGTCATGGTGATTTTGTGAGTAGTTACCTCGTTCTTGACGATTGAAATGTGGTGAATTTCGGCTGTGTTTACTTGCATACCTTCTCGCTCACTTCGTGAGCTCGGGGTGTGTTTTTTACAAACTAGGTTTTTTGGATACATACGTGTTCTAAACTCACTGACAGCTCTCCCGGGGCCTGTGCTTAGACCGAAAAGGGGGAATGCCAGTTCGTACACACGATGCAGGGCATTCATAAGAATTATGACATTGGGTATGACTTTGAATGTAGCCTAGTGAAAGTTCAAACAATTGGGGTAAAACGACCACTTTATTTATACGAAAAGAAATGAAAATACGTGTACCCTCCTTTTAGAAAAAAAATTACAACACTCATTTCAAAATTTATGCTGAATAAATATAGCCCCCGTATATGGTCAAATACATGTTCTTGTAATTGTGCAAAACGTCATCATTTCCTGTCGGGGACCACTTTGGGCGTGGGGACCATTTTGTGTATAGCTGACAGACGTGCACACGAGAGTATTTATCGGCACGAAGAGGCTAGATGGCGTGGCGTTTTCAAAAATATTCATCTTTTGTCACCCGCTCTTATAATAGTCTTGCCATCCAGCGGCTACTTTCCGATAAATACTCGCGTGTGCACGTCTCCTGTTTTCCGTCTTCGCCTCTGTTTCCGCGATCTCCTGTATATTTTTATGGAATGCTGCCCCCAGAAAAGAGGTGATTGTTTGAGGCATTTTAGAATAGAAAGACCTTAACGTCGGTAAAATTATTACGGTGTGATCACACCGTAATAATTCTCCCGGAATACACGTTCCTGACCACGGGAGTACCATGTGAAATTCTGCGGTGAAATATGACTATTCCTCGTCTTTCTAGGCCTCTGAAATCTAGCATTGTCTCCCTAATTAGTTAATTTTTTCAACCAAAAATATTTTTGAAACACTTCGTATATAAAGTGAGGCACAGGATCGAAAGATCAGCGAAACCGTAACTGTATCAGAATCAAAATATTCACGATCAGTTTATGTTCGTCGGCATCGTCATCCTCATAAATACCGACATTCACAGAGTCACTCATCTTCCTTTTTATTGGAATCAGTTTCAAATATTTCGTAAAACTATGTGCATAGTTGCTCCCGGCAGTAGCAAAGACCAAACTAAATGAAACCCTGTTCTGATGCTTATCAGTTATTAAATGAGTTAAAATTTATTGATTTCATTAGAATCGTTCACCACGCAAATGAATGGTTGTATTGTCGAGTTACATTGTACTGGAACAAGGCAACACAATGGAATACTACACTACATAAACGCATTTTTCTAAGGTCACTGCGCAGCAATTCTGGCTGGCCAAGTAGTGTGAGAAAGTACGCAAAGGTGCATGAAGTAGTCTATGCCCGTTCCTCTTTAAGGGCGAGCCAACGTTTTGAATTTTTGAAACGTGGCCAGGCGTTGTAAATAAAGGATGTCAAAATACCATAAAAGTACAAGATATATGACGGAAATGAAGGCACCTGCGGGGTCTATAAGTCAAAAGGAATTGAATGAGATGTATCTTGGAACGCACTAATTAGCTAATAAGTTGAAACAAAAGACTAGTAATCGGTACACTTTCCCACGAAATGGTACATTTTGAGGATCAAACGACATGTGGATCATAAAGTTCGAGGTTTTTTCTATTTAGTCCACCCATTTTGACAGCAATATTTTCAACAGGTATAGAGTACTCGGCATGTGAATTCCATTGAATGCTACCAGATTTTCCAAAACAGGGCGGCCATATTGGATTTGGATTTTACTTCCTGGTTGGGCAATTCTCCAGTAGAGAATGGATATTACAAAATCAATTTTTTATTTTCATCTTTGATATTACAACTCGTTCAGATCAGCAAAAAATCTAGGAGATTCAGGCAACACTGCTGAAAATTATAATGTGAAGTGTTTTCAGTTATAAGGCAAGATAAATTTATGAAAATTAAAATTCATGTTTTTTGCACAGACTGTCCTGACATGACCTTGTTTTGGTACCCTTCTTTAGCCTGTCATAGGTCAGATTACATCCATGAAAACCATGGTGTTTTGGTTGGTTTCACATCTACAAGACCTGATTGAGGAACAATGGACAAATACAACACAATACAGTTGGGATGAATATGACTTTGAAGTCTTTTTTTCAGAAGAAGTTTTTTGTAATTCCGTTACTGTAATTCCGTTACCATGAACTGTCTTTAGAAATGTTAATTTCTCTCAGAAGTAGAAAGATTTGGTGACGGTTAATATCTGAACTGAGAACTGACAACCTAAGCTGTATTATCATACTGTTTTTGTAATCATACGTTCTGCGGGTATAGTGTAGTAATTTTTTAAAAGTTGGTGACTGTTTTTGCACTGTCTCTCTGATTAATTCCGTTACCGACCAACGTGGGCAACACTGCTCCTTAAGCTTGAATTGTAGACTGGGTTTGAACCTGTTCAAAAATATTTTGGCCCAATATGCCCAGGATATGACTGATTTCGTATCCTTTGTATTTGCCAGATAAGGGTGGGAGCAAAAAATATGACTAAATTTTGCTCTGATTTGTAATTCCGTTACCGGAGAATTGCCCGGTTGTTCTTTTTGTACTGAGCGTATATGGTGTACATGAAGAGCATGTGAGGACACCCTCGCCACCCCAGGTTCTATGGGTTTGTGACATTGTTGCCACACCTTCAATGTGTCATTTACATGCTACCTCTCCAAGAAAATTGTACCTGTTTTTCGTATTTGGTGAATTTCTTTGTTTACGATTATGTAATGTAATTGAGCTGTAATCCTTGGGACTTTCCTCATTTTCTGTGTCTATAAAGCACAGTGATCACATTGGACTTTAAAAACAGTCAACTGGAGGTGTCTTTATTGCTTTTCTCAGAGGGGGCTGGATTGAAGCAATATGAAAATTCACAATGACAGCTCGCCCTTAACGTTACTAACGCGGCGCAATACGCTTCAGTATTCCTCCAATGGCAGCGGCATTTGGAATAACTTCGCAAAAATACCAATGTCCCGTCTGCGAATATTTTTCCACCATCTGTATATCCGATGCATATTCTATTCGGGTTCTAATTGGCTGACAGTGTTTATCAGTTTGGCCGAGTGGTAGAGCATTGGACTACTATACCAGTCTGAAGATGGCTATTGGGGTGGGTTCGAAACCCCCAAGCGCCGATTTTTTTTCGAATTGATTTTTTTTATTTACTTTTTACATTTTTTGCCAATCCAGTTACCGCACCACATGTCTCACATTATGACACCTCTCATCTCGTGTAGCAATATATCACTACTCACTAACTATTTACTTGCTTGTATGTTTCGAAATGCACATGTTACTGAATCCTTCAATGATAACTTGCAAGCTGCTCGCAGGGACATGCTACTTAGACTGCAACATTAGGTGGAGAAATGCAACACTACGTACATACTCACTTTCAAAATGACGTCATTCATGTCATCATTTTCAGAAATTTCGTCACAGTCTGAGCTTTCCACTTGACTATCAAGATATGGTGGTTCCTCATGGACAACGGATCATTTTGGACGTACATGTACATACTCTCATCCTGACCATTTGTTAATTTCAAATGCAGGCACAAGGTTGACTTGGGGCATAAACATAATTTTCACTTTGATGTCTTGAGACATGGCAAACCACAGGGACTTGACGCGAGATAGTAAAAGGTAGGGTTATAACCCTAACCCTATCCAGTAGTCTTGAACGTTAGTTGTGGTGTTGATATTTTTGGTGACTGGGAGGGGAATGTGGATGGTAGTAAGCTGCCCTGCATTCAGAGAGACTTTAGTGAAAAGTCTCTCTGAATGCAGGGCAGCTGACAGGGATCTGTCGTTATAAGTATTTATTAGCAAATGCAGATTTGTAGGGAAATGGAAGGGCTGGGGAGATATCCAACCTGCGAAAAAAACGTTTTCAGCAAAAAAAAATAAACAGAGAAACTGACACGTGAAAAAAATAAAAATTCCCATCGCAAGGCTCGAACTCGGCGCCCCGGATTCAGAGCCGGACGCGCTGCCGATGCGCCAGCCGGCCACGTCATTACGGAGGCTGCTCAATACATGTAAATGTTTATAAACATATCCCAGCTACTCAACATATTTTTATGTTAATTAAAAATGACGTTGCAAATCAGAATAATCTTCCAAAAATCGAATTTTACAACATCCACAGAGCAAGTCCCCAGCAAATCTGTCAGCGTATCGCTACATAATGTACCCATCTACGTTCACAGTCACTAAAAACGTGAACCAACCGTCCGGTATATTCCATCTGGACATTAGGTGCATATTTCCTATGAGTCCAGTTCTATTGATTGACCCGTGACAAGTCTTTGGCTAGCTTCGCTGTTGGCCGCTACGCGGCGCGTTGGGCCCTTGCGTCTAGGGTTTTCACCTTCATTTAGGGTTATACTTAGGGTTACAACCCTCAACTAGGGTTAGAGTTAGGGTAAAACACACAAAAAATAAAAATTCCCCTAGGGGAATTTTTATTTTTTTAAATTTTTAATTTTTAAAATAAAAATTCCCCTAGGGGGAATTTTTATTTTTTTTGTGTTTAACCCTAACCCTAGTTGAGGGTTGTAACCCTAAGTATAACCCCAATGAAGGTGAAAACCCTAGATAGGGTTAGGGTTATAACCCTAGCTTTTACTATCTCGCGTCAAGTCCCTGTGTGGCAAACAACCATACGATCAGTTTTCATCAAATTTTCTGAATATGCTCAATAAAAGCATACATGTGGGTTGATACATTAAAGCCCTGCTAATAGGTTCTGAATCTGAATTTCAAAAAATGGATGAAAAATGTGATCGTGTGGAGTGACCCACGCAGAGTATTTATTTCCACAGTTTGGACAAGGACATTAAATTTCAATATGAATGTCAGCAGACATGTGGGTGCTCAAATGACGTGAGAGTTCTTTTAATCTTGTGGACTGTTTTGCACACGGGTTGCAAACGCAAAGAGGGACTTGAAGCTTTGCGTCCCTTGTTCCTTGGCTGACGTTTTCATTATGAACCATGGATGGCGGTCGGCCTTTTTCGGCTTTGAATGTTCCCGTGGAACATATAGCTACTGTAGGAACCACAAGAAGGAAGCATTCTATGGCTCGCAGGTAAGAGACAAGGAAAGGAAAGGACACGTTGGGAACGGGAACAGTTCAATACTCTAGTTTCATCAATTTAAGACCGCTTCATTAACTCAGACGAACCTCCCCAGTACACGCCCACCCTACTCATCATCGCACTTATACTACACTTCATTAATCCGGGGCGGGACCCACTCCCGTGCAATATGCATTTGAACAGGCCTCTCTCCTTTCTAACGCGGCCTAAAATTGGCGAACAGAGTAGAGGCAATTATTATCCAATATGATTCATTCAGTTTCACGCCAGTGGGTCACTTGGAATGCGCTTGTCTGGGGGAAACCCAATGGCCATAGATCGACCTTAAGTCGCCACAATGTGACCTGGGCTTAAGCGGTTTTTCCACGTTGCAATATTATTGCACAATATGAGGTACAAAAAGCACAAAATTGACACACTAAATGATAATAAACAAGAGTCAATCTCCAGAATTCACGAATTTTCGACCCCAACCGGGGTCTT
>NMRB01000487.1:290875-357517 GCA_002633025.1 Notospermus geniculatus
AGAGTTTCAGATTGTAAAGTTCCACTTGAAAAAGACCCCGGTTGGGGTCGAAAATTCGTGAATTCTGGAGATTGACTCTTGTTTATTATCATTGCACAATATGAGGATCAAAATGGGCAATATTATTGCCAATCTTTCTCCTATCCATTGTGCCGGAAACACATGTCACCCATTTTGGGCCTCATATTGTGCAATAATATTGCACGTGGATAGACCGCTTTAAACGTCGTCGAAAGGGCCTATTCGGTTGGTTACGAAAATTCTGTTGTACAAGACGAGTGAGGTTATTACACATGCATGGTCGTACAGCTAGAAAATGTTTAAATGTCCGGGGAAGAAATGTCCCAAGAAGAATAGCCTAGCCAGGCATTGTTAGAGGATTGGCAAGGGTTAGTTACTAGGGCCTATATAGGCCCAATCGACGCTTAATCCATTGAATACAATTTCCAAGGTCATCGATTTCAATATTCATCCTCCTAAGGCTTCCCTTACATAGAAGTATACGGTATACGAAAACGCCGGTTAACAATGGCTTCACGGTCGTGAATCCTCGGGAAGCCTTTGTTAACCGGCGTTTTCGTATACCGTATACTTCAATGTAAAGGAATCCTAAGGCCCCGATTACATACAGGTAGAAGTATACGGTATACGAAAACGCCGGTTAACAATGGCTTCACGGTCGTCAATCTATTTAAAACCTTTGTTAACCGGCGTTTTCGTATACCGTATACTTCTTTGTAATCGGGGCCAAGGTATAAGCTAAAGGCGGCTCTCCATGTGACAGTTTTCTTGCGCAAGTTGGCTCACAATGGGCACTTCACCATTATTTGTTCGTCACGGCTTACGCTGGGACCAATGACATAAACAACTGCTCGCAGTTGAATTACCCATACAGAGCCAACTTGCCGAAGAAAACCCCAGGAAAACTTGGCACGTGGAGAGTCGCCTTATGCCCGTTGTACACGGTAGGATGTTTTTGTACTAAAAATTATAAATGGGGCTTAAATGGGTGTTCACAATAGCCGTGGTTACACCTATCCAAAATCCCCGGGGTTTTTCCGAACCAGAAAAAACACGGCGTTGACACGGCGAGCGGTTACACTACTTAAAAACAACTCTGCATAATTAAGTGGCTGCTGGAGGCGTGAAATAGCCTATACGCATGCGCTTCACTCATCAATTTGCATCGCCGTCTGTCGGGGTGTGTGGAACTAGAAATAGACACGGGGATTTTGCGGTTACACTACATAGAATCTCCGTGCTTAAAATAGCCCTGGCGTTGCCCCTTCGAGATCGCTGGGGCTAATAAGCACGGGGATTTCAGGCACGGGTCTATTTAGACCCGGCGATTTACAGGTGTAACCGCAAAATCCCCGGGGAAAGCACGGAGATTTATGTAGTGTAACCACAGCTAATGCCTTTCAGCAAGGCAGTCAGTGGCCTATGACCGAAATCACCCTTCATGAGCCTCATTTATAATTTTTAGTACAAAAAAATCCTACGTGTACAACAGGCATTAGGGTGGCCCAGGTCGCGCAAGATTACTTAATCATGGCCATGATCAATTGAAAGGTGTTGACGAACGCTGATGTACAGGTTACCAATAGTAGAGTGGCTTGAGGAAAGTATATATTTGAGCAGGGCTTACTGTATTTTGCGTAATATTACGCCGATTTAGCGTAATATTACGCCAAGGGAGAATTCATTATTTTGCTAGCATAGAAAGTAGTTCTTGAAAACTCGCGCAGTGATCCCATAACTCACAGAGATCCGCGACCACGTGGCTGACGAAGTGAGCACCGTTACAGGCCTTATATGATTACTTGTGTCTGTAAATAAACAAACGAAAATGTAGGCCTAAATTTAAAAGAAATTAAGAAAGGAACAAATAAATTGTAGGCCTTGGCTACATATAGTCCATGAGCTCGAATTTAGGACATATCCGATTCAGCAACAGTAGGACCTACGTCCGGATTATACGCTTATGCCGGATCAGCCCTCCTCGGCGTCAAGGCCGGAAATGGGCAGGGGCGTCACGCATTTAGGAAAAAACACCGTAGGCTCCGACCGATAGACCTACTGATTCACATGTAAGCTATCTTACCCCATCTGTGGTTCTTGCAACATAAAACTGCAGAAGAGAGCTCTCATTTAGGGCGATCGCCGCATTTTGCCATGGGACCCGAAGATCTGCAGTCCCACCAAGTGAGTTGAGCCCCCCCCCCAAAAAAAACACACTGCATGAATTCTCTGCCGGTATCACTATACATGTATTTACATAGGCCTACCTCTCTTCTGCCTCCTCCATGCATCATCGATCGATGGGTCTTTGCGATTAGGCCTATCCATAATATATACGCATGACGTCATGACGCTAGGCTACCTGTAGACACAAACATAGGCCTATTCGCCCGGCAGCACTCGGAAAAATTAAAAGCCCCACTCACAGCAGACGTCGTCATAAGAAATCAATATTACTCAACGACGCACAAGAGCGGACGACGTCATCACGACACTGCGCGTGGCGAGTGGGGCTTTTAATTTTTCGGGTTTTCCCGGCGATGTTTCACTTTTGCCACTTGTTTCAGGATTGCCTCGCCAAAGTCAGTATTACCGCATTCGCGTCAATTTTCGTCTGTTTTGGTGGTGGGTACATGCTATACAAACAAAATAAGGATTACCTAGGTGGGCAGCTGATACTGTACCTTCGACGAAGGTGGTTTATCAAGGCAATTTTGCATCGAATCGAGATGCAATTAGCAATAGTGAACACTCCCTCAGCGGAACTAACTGACCTCGTCCCCGAGATGCCGCACATGCATTGGGCGTATGTTTCTGCATAGGCATCGAAAAAGGTACCATGTTTCCCGGTTTTCCCCGCAGCATTACGCCAGGCGTAATGATTACGCAAAATACAGTAAGCCTTTAAGCAGATGGCAATGGAATAACACCTGACTCCTTCTCTCCGCATGATGGCAACATCATTGGCTAACTAGAAATTGGCTTGTAGACCGCCCTTAGAAATTAGGCAAAGTTGACTGATCGAGAATTACTGAGTGGCAATGTAGAAAGTTCGGTCGATGGGCAAGGTTTTAGAGAGGATCAAGGTGTCATGGATTTGTAACACTAGAATTACAAAGCTCAGTAAAGATGCACATATAAAGCACCGCGGTATTGCCACTTTCCGTCGACAGCTGGCGCCACCGACACCATTCTCCAATACTGTAGTAAAGCCTTTCGCCCCAGTGTTGGAGAATGTATGATTTCACTACAATGCACGTAGTAGTATGCGTGGTTTACCAAGTCGTCAATAGAAGTCTCCCTTTACGCAGGTAGGTGTAACGCAGGATTGGGAAGCAATACTGTGGAAAGCCACAATGTTTTAAAAATTAGAATTAGAAAGCTCAGTAAAATGCACATTTAATTGAAAGCCAGAATGTTTTATTTTGTTCATAATCAAACTGTACAACAAATATCTATACAATAAGAGGGAAGACGGTGCAGATTTGTTACACTCCTTCTGGAGATTGGGCATCATCCAAGTCATGAATGGTGATGTGATGTGTAGGCCAGGTATCAGTCTCTGTTTATAGCAAATAAAAACCGGGAAAAAATTGGTTCCAAGATGGTTTTGACAGGAAAATCCTTTGGTGACCTGGAATTCTATTTTTACACTGTGGAGGGATTCCCCCAATTGTCTCGACTTGCTGACTGTGTGACCCCGTTCCTGTTACAAAGGCAGTGGAATGGCCTAGATCCAGACTCCTCTTATCAGAGAAACAGTGCAGTGGGCAACCTACGATGAACTCCTTCAGACTGGCAGAAGTATACACATGCAGCTGGCATGCCAAGTGGCAAAGTGGCAATGAGATTACTGCATAACCTTATTTGCTGTATTCATCCCACAAAATTCTGCAAAATACATGTGCTCCAATAAAAACACCCTCCCGACAACACAACCGTAGGACGGGTAACATGCTAGTAGGTCATATTCGAACACACTAGTACATGTTGTGGCATAACTACTGCTGCTCCTATATCCATCACGACTGATGTTGACTGCAAGTACATGTACAATGCAATAGCTGGTGCAGTTGAAGAAGGTTTAGTTTGCGAACAATGTTTGAAGATGATGTATTCATTGTCAAGCATCAAGGATGGTGGAGCTAGATACATGTGATAGGCTATGCAGGTTATGAGCCAGTGCCAGAATCCTCACTTGAAACTAGGGAGTTTTTTTTCAGTGAGCTGTAATTGCCCGGCCGTGTGTCACTGTCAGTGTTAATTAAAACAGCAATGTAGCCTATCCTGTCTGAGATTCCCTTGACTGTTGACCCCAAACAAAGGAATGTGGCTGTGACACAAAACGTAAACTTTGCGGGAATTGATGCTTTCATGTGCATAGAAAAACATTAACCCTTGTATGACTGAAAATACATAATTTGGTACAATATATCCTTGCTACTGTCAGCATGCATCAACAACAGATCAGAATGCAATATGCTTAGAAACATTCCTGATGTTGACACTTTTAGTATTCTATCATCTAGCCCCACAATGATATTAACTGCATGCGAACTAATGCAAAAAATACCACATTAGTTTGGAGTTCCTTCTGAGGGGCTGTTCACCTAAGGGATCCCCCAAATTAATTTTGGGATATATCCACAATGGTTTGTGTCATTAGTGAGAATGGGAATAGCTCAGTCATTCTAATAGTAGAAAGGCATGAAAGGGATGTACATTCAATACACTTATGATCCAGGCTCATATTTCCCGGCGGGGGGGGGCGCAAATGAATGCATGTGGAATACATGTATCCTGCACATGAATGGAAAATCAGCATAATGCAAAAGCCACAAAACCACATCTTGGCTACCAAAGTCTTTATGACATAGCCAATACACATGGAGTTCCAGGATGCAAAACCCACTAACTCCTCAAACATGAACATCCCACTAACATGCTCATTGTATCTGTCCACCCAGGCCTACAACATACAGGAACACCATCCCATGCACATAAAAAAGCAAAGCTATGTTTATTTATCTGAACTCTAAAGATCTCATACAAGGTCATCCATCATGGTTTTGGTGACAGATTTAGCACATGGCGGCACACGGCAGCAATTACTTTCGTAAACTATCAGAGATCTTAGACACTCCCACATTTCTGTGAAAGTTGTCACTGGCTCATAACCTGTATGTGCTGATACTGTAAATCACACACATTGTCATTTGCCCCTTTTATTGTGTCCTGAGACTTGAAATACAGAAATCACCTTGCACGAAGTTGTGATTATGGTATAATTACGACAGTCTCTCGTGTCTTGCTTCTTTGGCAAATTACTTTTTGACAGCATCCCGGGACCGCATCAAGTCCAATGGCACTTTGTAGGCCTACATGTAACAGCAAGATGGATCTTTTGGCACATTCCGTTCGTTTTTGAAAACTGGTTATTTTCATCCTGTAAAGAAAGAAGGAATGTGGTATTGAGTACGAGGGAATAGGTATGAGTAATTTCCACATGACTTGCTTGGACACCAGAAAAAGAGCACAGTGATGCGTTGATAGCATAGCAGTAGTGCACTGCAGGTAGCCTACATCATGTACACAAAGAGTACAGATGATAAAAGCACTGCACAGATTACATGTGTAAACTTACCCTTTAAATAATCTAGGCCTAGCGAGTCTTTAAATATTAGCAGCAGCTGCTTGACACTTACTGAAAAAGACACCAACAACCTTTCGGCACACAGCATAGGCCTACTGTATACAAGGCGTGATAGTACGTCCTGACCTAGGCCCATTGTATCTACTTCTATGTCACACAGGCAGGGCATTTGATTGATGGACATTGCACGAACTGACTATACAGTGCTGCCATCTTTAGGCCTACGCCTAGGCCTACTGTAGCGTAGGCGTAGCCTAGACCGAGGGAGGCCCAGCATGCCCAGGCTAGGCCCAGCATGCCCAGGCTAGCACTTTAGGCCTAGGCCTAATGTGCTAGCTTAATAAGCTAGGCCTAGGGAGGCCCTGGCCCTAGCCTAGGCAAGTCAAATGATAGGCCTAGCATATGCCTAGGCATGCTAGGGAGGCCTAAAAAGCATAGGGATGCGCCTTAGCTTCACTGAGGCTAGGCCTACCGACACCTGCCCTACCGAAAGGCGAGTCATCGGCCTACAAACACAATGACAATCGATGTCAATAATGGTAGGCCTCAATGCACACAGCATGCACACTGCATGCACTGATGATGACAGTAATGACAGACATAGACGGGGCTATGAGGCCAACAAATATCGAATAACCTTACCTGGAAGCGTGACGTGAGCTGGCCATGGCAGTCGAGTCCATCAGTGACAGTGCCACAAATCACGCTGAATATTTAGGCCTATACGAATTAACATGACTTGGTTAACACTGTAGCTATATCATTTCATACTAACAAAGTTGTAAAAGGATACACCAGCAAATATGTTCATCTAGGCCAACTTTATTTTGATGACAAATTTCGGAGGAAAATCAACTCACCGTCCGGTTTGCGTAGCACATGTATGAGCAACCAATGCGCATGCTCCGTAGGTCTCAGTCACCAGTCGGAGCGTCTCGCCTCCGCCACTCTCCCGCCAATCCCACTAGCCCAGGAAAGTATGTCGTACCGTGTTGTGGGTTGCTGCACTTCTGCGGCGAAGTTGTCTGGCCTCTACGTTGGAGAGTGGCCCGTTCTCCAGTGGTTTAGTTACCCGGTTACCTGACGCAGCCATGCAGTTCGTCATGCATGTCATGAGATTTTTATGTTGATGAGCGCCGTGCGAACCGGCTAATGCGAACACTATAAGGCAACAAATTTCATCAAAATTTTACTGTTTATTGTGGTCAAATCACCCCAAGAATCAATAGAGTTCTGTGTGATACGCATAAGAACCATTCCTGACAGTTTCGCCGCAAAACATGTTGAATTTCGTCTGTTAGGCCTATCCTGCGGAATGCACAGATTGGATGGAGTGAGATCGAGAGAAATTTAGTGAAAACAAGGAAGACCGCCCCATTGGGGTGGGGCGGTCTTAACAAGTTAGATGGTGAGGACGTCCATGCCTCGTACAAGAAGGCCTGGACCCATATTCATAAAACCCTGCTAGGCTTAGTTGCCTGCTAAAGTGCCTAGTTTGTAGAGGCCAATGCACACAACTAGCAGCCAACTAAGCTAGCAGGGTTTTATGAATATGGGCCCTGGTCTATTAAAGCAGTCTGCGCCAGAATGCTGGATGACCGCACTTATCAGTGGATGCGATGTTTTTGTGGAACCCACAATTTCTCCATGAATTTGCTGTTTGCCAGTATTTTCCCTCTGACTGGACCACTCTGTGGCCCAAAGTGCCGTTTTTCTACATCAGTTGCAGATTTCGTGACCGACGCAAACATATTCACTTTTGCGGTTTCCGATACGATACGGGACGCGGCAAAAGCCAGGTATTTGCTAATGTCATCCGGCCTGCTAACCAATTATTCCACGAGTAAACAACTAACCACTCCTATTAGAAGGCTACACGGCAGCAGGGGTACGTTCTCACCCGAAGAAACCAATGGCAATGGACTTATTGCAGGTGACGGAAAAGGACTCTTCTAAACAGAATGTGGATGGGCGGAGGAGAGAGATTACAGCTTTGGCAGGTGGCGTGCAAGGCTTCGATCAAACTGGAATGTGCATGTGTGTCCTTATACAACCTCAACCACTTCTAACTATTCTGAGAACATCAGGGGTTCTTAATGCTCCCTCTTTTTGTCACCGCAAAGAAACCCCTGAGATACAGTAGCGGACATAGGCTACACAGAGGGAATTCAGGTTTTCATTCAAGGCAAAATTCCCGCTTCTTTATTCCGATATATCTGTATCAAAAGTATTTGAAGTCAGTCCACTCTTTTCTAGTCTGACAGCTTTTCGCTGAAGTCAGATACTGGATATCACGAGAACGGCGAAAATATCGAAAGGGGCTGGGCAGAAATGAAGGGTTGTTCGGCATAACTCTGAAAATACTGTTTCGATTTGCTTGAAACTTGCACAGATGATGCTTTGTAGTGAATGTTTAACACCTATGATGGCACAAAAACAATTACACCACTCTTTGCTAATTGAATTAGGGAGACAATGCCAGATTTCAGAGGCCTAGAAAGACTAGGAATAGTCATTATTTCACCGCACAATTTCACATGGGCCTGTGTCACATAGAATGCCAACAAGTTTGTGTGATTTATGTTAACTATTTGAATAATTTTGTACAAAAAAATGGTATTTAAGATTTTTGGTTCACAGGCCCTACAGTTGCAAGTTGAACAAGCTTTTACGAAGCCATTCAGCCAATGTGAAACTGACCACAGGCCTGGGAACCAGGGATGTCACCAAAGATGACCCAATTATGTGCATTGATAGCAGAAAATGCACACTTCACATGAATCACCTTAGGTTGGAATGTTGTTGGTCGAAAAGTATTTTCAGTTTGTATTGGAAGCATTTAATGCAGCGTGGGACATGACATCATACATTGAATCAACTGTTAAATGCTTGGACAAGCGACCCTCATGTCATGCATCCTAACAACATTCAACCCGAAAGTAATTCATATGAAATGTAACCTCAGTGTATGATAAATAAAAAGGCAATTTCCAGAGTGTTGAATTTTCGACCCCAACCGGGGTCTTCTTCAGGCTGGAACTTTACAATCCGAAACTCTAGAACAGACTGAGCTGAAACCCAAATGTAGACATGAAGTATCCCATCCAAACAGGACGTGACAGCAATTAAGGAAAGAAAAGAGTACAAGCCCCAAAAGGTGGTTGCTCAACCTAACAGAAATGTAATTAGTGAATGTAAGGCTTGACTAGGCTGAAGGGAAAATATAGCTTGGAGGATTTAAACTAACAGTATAATTATACTAACAGTACAATACCCCCAAGACCATAGAAAGAGTAATTTATATTAAATAAATGTAGGAAGTGATAACAAATTAGGCCTAGAAAATAAATGAAAAGCATGATAATAAGAAATGAAGGGGCAACAGTAAAGAAAGGGAGCCTATAGGTGAACAGCACCTACAAAACCTGACCAACGAAAAATTAGAAACAGACCATCATGGACAAAGACATAGGCCTAAAAAGAGGAACCCTGTCCTCCAAGGAAAAGGGTCTACTAAAGGGAAAAGAGGGGTTGCAAAGCACTGACCTGCGAACAGAAAAGGAGAAGAGCAATGGAAGACAACGCCTAGAAAAAGGACCCCTGTCCCCCGGCCCGAGCTACAGTCTTCCAAAGCAAATAGGAGAAGAGCAATGGCAGACAAGGCCTAGAAAAAGGACCCTTTTTCTAGGTTGGTTCACAAGTGTTCTGATTGGTGCACCGCAACTCGAGGTGCGAGAGAAACAGAAATACTGGCGAAGTTCTCCATGGGTTTGTCCGTACGAAGTATGAGGTAGTACAGACACATGGTAGTCCATGATGCATCTGTGCAAGTTTCAAGCAAATCGAAACAGTAGTTTCAGAGTTATGCTGAACTTGTAACAACCCTTTATTTCTGCCCAGCCCCTTTGGCATATTTCTTGAGATTTGCTATTATCATCATTTTGTCTGGATATTTTGTGGAATTTTTTTCTCTTGCAACAACATATTGAATGAGGGTATAATCTGCAAGCGTTTGGATACAGAAGTTGATATTCCTACAGCTGAGATTCAAGTTTCATGTTTTTGAGGTTTTCCAGTGACAATTTTGAGATTATCCAACAATCGTTGTATTGCTCGCCAACTGTAAGATGAAATTGGATCAGATAGACAACAAGGTCCTAAATCAACTCCAGCAAAAAATCACTTTCAACCTAGTCACTTCATAAATATTGCAAAATCTCAAAACCGTGGGAAATATCAAAATCATGAAAAGTTGAATTCCTGCTTTTGGCGAATCAGTATCAGCATCCAAACGTCACCTGATTATACCCTCATTCAACATGTTGTTGCAAGAGCAAAACGTTGAGGCTGAGACATTCGGAAAGACGTCATTGAAAGCAGACGTTCAGATGCTACAGCCAATCAGAAGAAGCATGTGGCATGGGATCTCTTGTTAGGTTAAGTTGGGGAAGTTGCGCTTGTTCAGCACCGTGTTGTGCGTGACACAACGATACAATCTGCGTGTAAAGCCTAGTTCGACCATCGCTAGCGACCGACGCGTGTCCTTGCGTTGGACACCGATCCCGTCGTACGATTTTGTCCACGTCCCACCGCTGGAGTGTGATTGCTCTCGCGATAATTTTTAGTTACATGGGTCATTACGTAACAACGGCGTAACCTATTTTCAACTCCGTATTACCGCCGTGGCATTTAAATTCAGTGCCTTTCGATGCATAAACATGAGCCTAGATGATCCCATGACCACAAAACTCTTCATTCATTGGTAGGTCGCCGCGATCGGACGCAGAGAGTTCAAATTGGTTGAACTCTTGAAAATCGCTCGCCAAGGAGTCGTGCGTCCTGACGGCGATGACAATCGCAGAACCACGCTGGAGTATGAATCAACACGACTTTGTCGGCGTCCAGATTTTGGTCGTGCGTCGGACGCCGATGGTCGTGCGTCGAAGTATAAACTAGGCTTAAAGCCTAGTTGATACTTCGACGCAAGACCATCGGCGTCCAACGCGCGATTAAATCTGGACGCCGACTTCGCGGAATTGATTCATAATCCAGCGTACTTTAGCGACAGCGAGCCGTTATGAAATGGCTCAAGTAATTACAGTTTCACGATCGGACGCCGACCAAATCGCACGACGGGGTCGGCGTCGAACGAAGATCGCGCGTCTGTCGCCAGCGATCTTCGTGCGCCGAAGTATGAATTTGGATTTACGCCCGCCATCTTAAGGTCGCGAGAGGACAATTATATCTTTAGACTGTGCAAGTCAGATTTGACGTGTATGCCCTTGTTTGACCGAAAAAGTGAAGGGAAGAAAAGTTGTAGAGAATAATTCCTGCTAAAACAAATGATCACACCACTGAGTATTGGTGTGGTCATAAATACGTATAAGTTTGGTTTGTTCGTAGATGTCATTTAAATGAGACCAGACTAAGGGCCTTATGCACGGGTTGCACTTTCATTAACGTCTGGCTTTTCGCAATGCTTCAAGTATAAAGTCTAACTTAAGCTATACTTTAGGCTAAAGTGCGGTCCGTGAATACGGCCCTTTGGCCCGTATACACAGCCCACACTTTAGCCGTACTTCTGGAATAGTGTAACTTTTGCTGTACTTTGCTCATGCACACGACTCCACTTTCGTGAAAGTGACACTTTCAAAGCCCCAAATGAAAGTGACTGCCAAGTGAGAATTCCAAGCTGAACTCTCTGAAAGTTATACTTTAGCCTCACTCTACAAAGTGCGACTTTTCTAAAAAGTGGAACTTTCGGAAAGCGTGGGCTGTGCATACGGGCCTAGGAGTAGAAAAGGAAGGAGTCGCATACCCTTGGTACACAGGCCACATGTGGATGGCGTAACATCAGGCCAGTTGGCTAGAACAAAATCTTTAAAAATCGCAATGGATCAAATAAAACAGGCGAAACGTTCGGGTGTTAATTGTCGTGCTACCTATTACAGGTCTATGTATACGTATATTGCCTCGAGAAATACTGTGTAAATGGAAACGCCTGTTTCTTATTTCATTACTGTAGGCAATCATAATAGGGTTTCATATGTATCACATGTTTGGGGCAAAATGGATGTAACGGACGTAATACGGGGAAAACATTTCAGAGCTTGTGTTCGAAATCAGTAAGTGCAGAACAGTGTAACTCGACTGAAAGGGTTTCATGGACGACGACATACGTTGTAAGTACTTTCCCATGGTTGTTGTGTTCTTGTTCTTCTGCGTTCATATTTTGATGATTAGACCCTGCGTTCATGGGGTATTCGAAGAACCTGGACGATGGACGGTTGATGATGGACGATGGACGGCTCCTTTCAGCATAATGGATCTCCACCACCTGGATGATAATTGTCGCATTTCCGACATACCTCCAAGACGTAAAAAAACACGCCGCAAGAATTTAAATGAAAAATTGCACCAAATCAAAGTATGTCGTGCAAGATTTATACAATATCATCCTGGGTGCATTTCGTCATTTTCACGAATTTTCTCTTTGCATGGCAAGTTTGATGCCTTGGGACATTTCCGGGAAATAGCCGTACAGTGGGATTATTGCTGGAAAGGGCTGGAAAATTAATGCTATACCGACTATAATTCGGGAATGGGGAGATAGGGTGTCTACAAAACTAAGACCTAAGACCTACAAAAGTAAGACCCACTGTGTAAAAGTAAGACCATGTTATAAAAGTAAGACCCCACTGTCTATCCACAACTAATTGTACTTTCATGGTTGAAGAGGTGATTCGTTATTACAACAACAGTGATACCCCTGTTTTCTGTGTAATGCTTGATGCATCCAAAGCTTTTGACTGTGTACATTTTATCAAACTCTTCAGAATCTTACAACGTAAAGGAATGTGTCCCCTGATCTCACGCCTATTAGCAATGCTATACACATCTCAGCAAGTTTGTATCAAATGGGAAGATTATGTTACTCCTTCTTTTAGAGTATCCAATGGGGTAAAGCAAGGGGGTGTTTTATATCCTGTTCTCTTTAATTTGTATATAGGTGAGTTGCTTGATAAACTTCATCAAGCTAAAGTTGGTTGTCATATACATGTAGGTCACTTTTTCTGTGGCGCGTTCGCGTATGCCGACGACGTTATTCTACTTGCACCATCATTGATGTCATTACGGAAGCTGTTACATTTGTGTGATGAGTTCTCTTTTCTTTTCAAAATTAATTTAAACACTTCTAAAAGTAAATTGCTTGTTTTTGGAATTCAAAACGTTGATGGGATCACTGTTCGTTTCAATGATACTCTATTGGTACCTACTGTACATGAAATTCATCTTGGTATTCAACTGGGGCCGAATGCTGACCGATGTAGAATTGAAATGGCGGTCAATGATTTGTAAAAAAAAGCAAATATTATGTTAGCACAGTTTCACCATGCTACATCGCAGGTCAAGTATAATTTATTTAAATGTTATTGTATGTCCTTGTATGGAAGTCCCATGTGGGATCTTACTATTCCTCAGTTTAATGATATCTGCATTGCATGGAGAAAGTGTGTAAGGAGAGTGATGGGCATCCCAATGAGGACCCACAACAACCTTATTTCTTATATTATTGATGACATTGATGTGCAAACCACCATAGAAAAACGTGCAATCAACTTCTTTCACAGCCTAGTCAAATCGTCAAATTCATATATGAAAATTGGTTTACAATTAGTTCTTGCTGGAAGTAGATCTCCCCTCAGTAATACTATTCACTACATTTGCAGGGAATATAACGTCAACAAATATGACCTCCCTGTATTGGGGTCTAATTTCGTCAATATCAGTATTAATGATGACCACTTAATGAGAATCGGGTTTCAGATCAGAGAATTAATTATGATGCGTTATTTTGGTAATGAAGTACTAGCAACAGAAGAATGTACTGAAATAATTGCCATGCTATGTACTCAGTGAGTCAGTTGTAAATTGATGGAACTTTGTGCGATAATTTAGGTTGTCGTTAATCCTAAATAATGTACATGTACTTCTGCTAGTCTCTCGTGTCTCCAGTCTGACTAGGATGCACGCTGTCACATCGCACTTTTTTGTTAGCACACCTCACTGATACTTGCACTTGAAACTCTGTACATTGTACGAAATAAACATAATAATAAATAAAAAAAAAGTAAGACCCTGTTATAAAAGTAAGACCCCACAGTACAAAACTAAGACCCTGTTATAAAAGTAAGACCCCCACACTACAAAAGTAACTCTTACTTTTATAACAGGGTCTTAGTTTTGTAGTGTGGGGGTCTTACTTTTGTAGGTCTTAGGTCTTAGTTTTGTACACACCCTGGGGAGATCAGACCAATCCCTACAACTTTTCAAAAGGGACCCATAGTAAATTCTCAAGGACTTAGGAGCTGCAGGTATCGGTGGTTTTCCCGCCAGTACATGTGTAGACAAGACAAGAGGTAATTCTGAACACTGTAATGCGTGATTGATCATGTTTATCGTAGGCCTGTGCAGTTCATGTTGATTCATGTTGATGCTGGGAGGTATGTCGGAAATGAGACAATTATCATCCAGGCGGTGGAGATCGATGATGCTGAAATGAGCCGTCCATCGTCCACTATGGGCGGTTATGTCCGCATAAATTAGACGTGCACAAAACGTATTTGTAAGTGTAAAACAGATGTTTTTGTGCCAAAACAGATATTTCTGTGTAAAAACAGACATACAAAACGTACAAAACGTGATTATTTTCGGCTAAACGTGTGTGTATTCCCAAAACGGATATATTTCTTGCAAAACAGATGTAAGTTTGTCGATAAACATGAAAGTTTTACCCGATTTTTATATTTTCTCGCAGAGATGTCGGCTCGCAGAGAGCAAACCGCAGAGGTGTTTGCCAAACGAAGACGCTAGATGGCGCTCGATACTATCGCTGTTTTAGTGTTCGGTTTCTCGTCCGTTGGAGAACGAGCCTCCGTGGCCAAGTGGTTAGCACGCGCGGTGGGAGGGCGTGGGTTCGAATCCTGTCGTGACATTTTTTTTCATTTCAATACTACAATAGTTTCACTTCATTTTTTTTCTTATCGACTTTTTATAATATCGATCTCGCATGGCTGTCAGAAAATTGTGAACAAAGTATTGCATTCTTTTTGAGAAATTAGACCTAGGCCTATGAAAAATAATTAATCATCAGGAAAGACTCAAAGGCCGATATTTTCAAAGCTGTTTTAAACGCTAAAATGCATTTTAGTCCAGCAATTGCATGCCAATTGTGAACAAAGTATTGCTTTGTCCAATAAGCATGCAAGTTCTGGACTAAAATGCATTTTAGCGTTAAAACAGCTTTGAAAATATGGGCCAAAGTCTCTTTTCTGTAATCTCTTACTAGAAGGTGCCTGAGGAAGACGCCCGTTGGGGTCGAAACTTTGCGAAAGGGGCTTTCATTTTACCAAATAGATGTAAAAGTTATTCTGATTGGCCCGGTTCCAGACCTCAGGTTATGAAAGGGGCTGTTCACATAAACTGTCATTTTACCATAGTTCTGCTTGACCTACGCCTATGAGTCCAGTCGTCAAGTTCAGGCAGGTGGACACAAAGGGGTCCTGACCACCAGGCCAAGCAGAACAATTTTTACGTCTATTTGGTAAAATGAAGGCTTAAATAAACGGCCCCTTATGGAGACAACGTATTATATCATTTTGTGTGTCATTCTTTCTGCTTTATTTTTTGGATATTCTCCCTCCACAGTACTAATGATGAAATGTTGGCCTCATGATTAATTATTTTTCTCATGATTAGTTATTTTTCATAGGCCTAGGTCTAATTTTTCAAAATTTTGTCTGACAGCCACGCGAGATCCATATAATAAAAGTCGACAAGAAAGAAATAAAATGAAGTGAAACTAACGAAATGAAAAAAAAAATGTCATGACAGGATTCGAACCCACGCCCTTCCGCTTGATAACCGCGCGTGCTAAACACTTGGCCACGGAGGCTCGTGCTCCAACAGACGAGAAACCGCAGACTAAAACAGCGATAGTATCGAGCGCCATCTAGCGTCTTCGTTTGGCAAACACCTCTGCGGTTTGCTCTCTGCGAGCCGACATCTCTGCGAGAAAATATAAAAATCGGGTAAAACTTTCGTGTTTATCGACAAACTTACATCTGTTTGGCAAGAAATATATTCGTTTTGGGAATACACACACGTTTAGCCGAAAATAATCACGTTTTGTATGTCTGTTTTTACAAAGAAATATCTGTTTTGGCACAAAAACATATGTTTTACACTTACAAATACGTTTTGTGCACGTCTAATTTATGCGGACATAACCGCCCATAGTCCACCGTCCATCGTCCATGTTTTTCGAATACCCGCGTTCATGGCTGTACATATGCTTCTCTAAATTAACAAATTCATTGTTTGACAGGTATGTTGAAGGATATCGCCTTTAACTGACCGGAACATACAAAACGTGAAATGCAATGTAGGCAACCGACGTGACGAATTGTACTGACGAAGTCAAATCCTGATTAACCGAAGTCAACCGAAATTTTTAAAGTCGTTCATTCATGATTTTGGTGAGTTAAAGAGACATCTGCTGATGTCGAGAGAATGTTGATACCAACACAAAGAAATAAAAAAGAAAATTGGCACTACCTCTGCTTCGATATTACCATGGTAGGCTGTCAGAGTGTCGTAATGGAAACATCGACGCCTGTCACCTCCAGGATCTGGGTTCGATTCAGGTGCGGGAATCAACGTCCTAGGAATGCAAGTCCGCCAAACAATAACCCGCTATTTAAGGTTATATTTCATTGGTCATGGTCTCTATAGCCATATGCATGTACACCCTTAGTCAAAAGTAAATAGACAACGGCTAAATTCAATATTTCCTAATATAGCAGCGAGGCACAGTTTTTCTTTTTATTTCCATTGATAACAATTGCTTTGGCACCTTTTTACACCAAAATTATCTTGCTGTCCGTTGAACTGATATTTTTGTGAAAGTTTGAATTTTCATTAAAAAAAGGGATTTTTTGTTCGTGATTTTTGGTGATCGCACCTATGCCATCTTGAAGCACATTTGCTTCTGAGTAGAATCTAGCTTTCGGATCCTATGGATCTGAAAGGGGGGACAAAGTTACAAATGGACTTTCGCAATGATTTTTGTTCGGTTTGCCAAGTTCGATCTTCCACGAGCTTGTCCGTATTTTATACCGACCAAGTGTTGAATATTCATCAGTTCTCCGTCACAAAGCATACGCTCGGGATAAACTACATTGATTGTGTTGCATCATTATTATTGATTGCATTGTGCACTATGGTTTAGTTTTGAAAATGCAAACATGCTTTGTGGTTAGCTATATGCGGTAATCGCATACAGTAGGTCGGAACGTCATCCCGGGCACATTTGTGCCTTATTGTTATTCACATTATCTCTTATTGAAATTCCAAAGGCTCGGTCAAATTGGCCAAGTATGAATAGCGATTATTATTGGTGGTCCTGAACTTGCCGCGTCGCAACTGGTTGGTTATAAACGTCGTGTCAGACTGGCAACTGGAAAAAGCTTAAAATTGTTTGTAAGAAACCCATCAATGAATCGGTTGCAGAAGCTTCAATTCTTTATTTCAAAATGTCATTGTGTCTGGAAACAGTAGATCCGTAAAATGCTCATGTTCTCGATTTTGCAAAGGCGATACTAAACTAGAGCTGGCAGCCGCCAGCAACCTCTCTGCCGATAGATGAATGCTCCAGCGGAATGGAAGCAGAGAATACATACATTGTTGGTGCCGTGACCAGGATGACTTCAGAGACAGATGGTGCCCTCAAATCCCGTCCTGCATACAGAGGACAAATCACGAAACTCACTCACAAGGCGGAGGAAATCGTTGGCAGCGAAGAACCTTTGTCCAGCAAAAACAGGATTACGCTACTCGCCATGATCGACTCGATCAAATCGAAGTTGAAACATATCAAAACGTTTGACCAAGTTATCTCGGATTCCTTACTGCAAACAGACGACGGCAAATTCGAACGTTCGATCGAGGAGGCTCAATCAACGAGAGCGTGTTCAAGTACCAAACGTTCTTGGCTGATCACGAGGCAGCAAATCAATTGGATACTAGTCTCTCCAGTGCTACGTCATCAACGTCATCGTCCACCTCCCGGAAAAAGGTAAATCTTCCAAAACTTTCTCTGACACCTTTTAGTGGAGACATCCTTAAGTGGCAAAGCTTTAAGGATGGATTCGATGCAGCAGTCGACAAAGACGATGGTCTCGACGAAATTCAAAAGTTTCAATACCTTCGCACCTATCTCATAGGTGATGCAGCAAGTGCAATTGAAGGACTCTCCCTCACTAATGGGAATTACACACACGCTCTGGAAATTCTTACCAAACGTTATGGACAAAAGCACAAAATCATAGCCGCTTACATGACAGCCCTATGGAAGTTACCAGAGCCATCAGTCTCCATCAGCAACCTCACGAATTTCCATGATTCGTTGGAAAGTTACATTCGCGGATTGAAGGCTCTCGGTAAAACGGAGGACGCTTTCGGTGATTTGTTAGTGCCCATTATTCTCGAAAAACTCCCTTCTTCCATTCGACAACAGATCTCGCGAGAAAACGGAGATGCCGCGTGGACCATCGGCAAACTGCGAGAGGCTATTCGCAAAGAGATTGATGCCATGCAGGCAGGGGATTCGCAGAGTCACATCGCATTGGACATTCCAGTAACTGGTGCATTCCTCACCAATACGAAACCCGATCGACAGGCCACTCAACATAAAGCAAGGCTAAGGGAACATCAAAAGCCCACATTCAATTTCAAATGTGCCTTCTACCAAGAGGAACACAAGGCTACGTCATGTGACAAGGTGACCTCCAAATCCGCCAGACGTGACATTGTGCAAAGGGACAAACTCTGTGTTAATTGTCTCTCCAGTTCTCATGGAGTAGACGACTGCCGCAGCAGATACACGTGCGCTGAATGTAAGGAGCGCCACCACACGTCACTTTGTCTGGGGAAACGCCCTGATGTACCAAACAATCAAGTCCATGCTTGTTATGCTTCCGACACTCGGATTAAAAGACATGCTGCCGTGGATCACTTATGATGAGTAGGTCCCCGTACCACGTGTGCGGTCCTGAGACGTCAACAATCGAAGCAAAATTCTACCGCCCGTTGGTATTGTTCATAACACTAATTAGCTAAAACTGATCAGTCCTCACATACGTATGCTAGGCCCCACTCATCGTAAACGTCATGTAGTAACATTAAAATCGACTCGAAAAAATCATCCGTGACCCAGGCGCGTATGAGGCCTAAACATGCTAAACTGACTGGTAACCGGTGTCTCGATGTTAGAATATACGCGGTATTATCAAATCCTAGCGGTAGATCATGGAACCAATCTAGAGGCCGACGGCACTACTATGGTGTAGCTGTGCACAAGATCTATAATTTAGGGCTACGAAATATTTGTTTGCCATTTGCAAAATCTCGAATCGTCTTCCGCGCGATGTGTACGGAAGAATGGACTGGTATTTTTTACGAAAGAAAAGAATACAAAGAGAAAGTGACACGTCAAAGCCTACGGTTGGCGGGGATCGAACTCGGCGCATACATGCGAGACGGCTGCACTTCGGCTCAGACACTGGGCCGAATTAATAAAACATAGCAAAAGCTTACAAGCCAAAGCCACAAGGCCAAGCTTTTGCTTGTCAAGGAGAAGCACAAGCCAAAGATTTTGCTCACAAACATATTCATAATCAATTGCTTGACCTCATGACCTTTTCTTATAAAGCCAAGCAAGATTTTCTATCTGATGAAGCTAATGCTCACAAGACAAAGCTTCTGCTAATTCTTATAGGGAGTTGCTTGTTCTATGAAGCAAAAGCGAAATTTTATAAATACCTCTTCAAGAAAAAGCCCAGAAAAAGCAAGTGCTAGTTTTTATGAATTCGGCCCAATGTCTACGCGGTGGGCGCGACACACTGGACAGACAGACGTCACATTTACCACCATATAACCTCTCTGCCCCCCAGGCAGAGAAGTAAAAACCTCCGTTTTTGATCAAATTTCAATCTTTCACCAAACGGTCACTAAACTGTACACCAGGTCATTTCGGTGGAAAGAAGTGCCGAAGCAGTTGTTATTAGTGAGTATAAAAAGAAAAAAATGCGTTTCATTAATATTAAAACAAATATTGAATTCAGTCACTGTCTATTTACATATATTCTATTTACTTCTGACTAAGTGTGCACATATATTCTAATCCATTGTGTTGAACAATAAAACGCGGGTTTGATTCCAGGGGGACTTTGATCCCTGTCACACCGCTTCAGGGTTGTTCGTAAGAACACCGAATCGAAGATTAAGGTCACCGAATCGGAATCAATTAACGTGCAGTTTGCATTTAAACGCAAGGATGATGAATTGAAATGACTTACAATAAAAATAAAATGCACATTTACACTTCTGCGTTACATTTTGTTAGAACTCAGACAAAAGCTAGATCACTTCCCGTCGCTGCCGTGTACACCCCGTGGCACTCCGACGGCAGGCGCAGATTTAGGAGTGGCGGAGGCGCAGCGGGCACGCCCCCCCCCCCCTCCCCATTGCGCAGGCCATATTTTTTTCAGACATGTATTTTCCGCGGCACACTGCAAATACTGCGCACTCTACTTCCCGCCATATGCACACAGCCCTCACGTGCGTACCGACCACAATCCCGCGCCTTATCCCCGAGTGATTGCCCTCGGAGCCGCGCTTCAGAATAGATAAAGAGGAGCGCGGAGTACCGTATTTACTGACACAACCAGCTGACTATGCGGAGGCTATGAGCTGAGCNATACGGCGGGGGGGGGTGTTCTGGGGGTTGGTACACCCCCCCCCCTCTGCGACCAAATATAACATTTTTTAATCGTTAAACATAAAGCACCTCGCTTGTGGCGTAGCACCCGTCCGTGTCTCTGATGTACCGGTAATCATTGTGACAGTCGTTGCATCCATGTTTCCCCTGCTTGGGACAACTGTTGACCTACTATATATACTGGTACTGCATTGTTATGTGTACCTTTCTATTGTTTCAAAATGTCTAAGAGGCGTGGCATCTGACGGGCTGAGTCTCCCAGTAAGAACAGGAAGATAAGATCATTTGTTCTACAAAAGGTTTGTAAAGACATTCTCAACCTCAGATACCGGGAAATCGCGTCTCAGAGCTTCCAATTTTGAAAATTTTCCTCCGGAGGTCCCCGGACCCCCGCCAAATCAGCGCCGATGAAGCGCGCGGCTTTGGCGCGTTGGATTCCAGGGACCTGAACCTTTAGAACCCACACTGTAAAAACGAATGGGCTCGAGAGACCCATGATTTTGTCCACTACCTGGACACATGGGTTTTGAAACGTGTTCAATGGAGAATGGGTCCATGGTGCCCAGAATATTTGTTCTTCGAGCCTGAAACGGACAGGTCTATAGGTTCCAGTAACCCATAATGAGAGTTTCATAGGTCACTTTGGCCCATCTACGAATGCTACCGTGGGGTGTTGGCACCCATGAGCAGCAATAGTAGATGGGCCAAAGTGACCTGTGAAACTGGTCATTATGGGTTACTGGAACCTAAGGACCTCCTCGTTTCAGGCTCGAAGAACAAATATTCTGGGTACCATGGACCCATTCTCACCTCAAACCCACGTGTCCAGGTAGTGGACAAAATGGTTTTTACAGTGCACCCCTCGATGAAATCCTGGATCCGTCCCTGACTAAGTGTGATCATGTAGGCCTAGTGCCTGTGGCTCACCATGTGCTAAAATGTGACCCACCAGAGCCTTGAATATGTACAGTACATGTAAGTTCTTTTTTCCACTATGTACGTGATGTAAATTTTCTTCTGGCGCGTGATGGGGGCTTCTTTGGAACATTTTACCGACAGTAATTCTCGAAAATGTCATTTCCCAGTGCCTGTGCATTCTTATCCTCAAATACCAGGAAATCGCATCTAAAGGCTCGTCTACACGATCATACATTTGTTCAAAACATCATCATACATTTGTATGATGATGTCCAAGCTTGTGTGTCGATTCTTTTTCGTTCATACTTACTTGAGTCTAATAAATAATAACAATTGAATAGTCCCTTTAACCGCCTAATCACTGCTCAAACCCCTCCAATAAAAATAGACTCTCCCATATCAGCGGTCCTCGCGCATGCGCACACCAGTCCTTTTGAGCACCTTCCGGTGCTGATTCGTTTGCCTTTTCACTGCTAGATTTCGACCGTGTTTTCTCGTATATTTGAAGAAGTCTTCCTGGGTCCAAATCCATAAAACCTTGCTAGCTTAGTTGGCTGCTAGTTGTGTTCATTGGCCTGTACAAACTAGGCACTTTAGCAGGCAACTACGCCTAGCAAGGTTTTATGGATTTGGGCCCTGATTTTTAGCGGACATTGGATGGAGTAAGGTTTGTATACTCTTACTGTACTCACTGTACCGTTTTTCCCCGGTTACACGGCTTGGCCGGTGTTTTTTCTCGGGATCGTCTCGCACAGCCGACGGGTTTTTTCCCGCCGCGGTTGTGACGTCACTCGTTGCGGGCGTTTTCGACCGCTTTTCTGCGTGCCATGTGTCAAGCTGTCCTTCGTGTGTCAATTGTCTGAGTGTTTTTGTGTGCCGTTTAAAGCCAGATTATGTCAGCGAATTCGCCTGATCGGTCGGCCTCCGGTAGCCTAGAGCTCATCGTTTGTAGCCAGTGTAAGACCCACCATTTATATCCTGATGACAAGCACGATGTGTGTATGCGATGTCGGTCCGCCAAGCATGTGTGCGATCTGTGCAACAGCATGGGAGTGCGTGCACGTCAGGTCTGGGAGGACTTCTTGGCAAAGAATGTCCTCTCTTTCCCGCGTTCTAAGTCTGTTTCTCAGCAGCCTCCTCCCCCTCCCCCACCTGCTGCTAGTGCTAGTAACCCGGGGGGTGATTTCTTGAGGAAGTCTGATTTCTTCCAAATGATGGACGCATATTTTAAGGGCAGAGAGGCACAGTCCCAGAACACTGCTTCTAGTGGTTCTAGCGGCCTGTCATCCGGTCAGTCTGTCAGAACGGAGGGATCCCCTCGCGATTCTGCCAGGAACCCGGTCCCTGGGCACCGATACACCTCATCTGAGGAGGACTGTATCGAGGTCCCCCAGGAAGAAGACAATTTCGACATCCAGTCCAACTCGTCATCAGTCCATGGATGGGACTTCAAGAGGTCAGCCTCCCGTGACGGTGTTCTCCCGGAAGAGGAGTTAGATGACGATGATCACACAGGGGGGGATGGTGAGCCCTCTGATCCTGTCAGTTCAGAATCAATTACCAAGTATGTTGAGACTGTGGCAGCAGCCATTAAAGATCTATCCATAGAGGATGCTGTTGTCTCCTCTGGACCTAAAAGCTCTCTGAAGTCGACCAGGACGAACAAGTCCAAACCTTCCGCTAGACTCCCCTTAAAGGAGGAGCACAGGGATATAATTAAGGCTGTTTGGGACAAGGATGTAACGGTAATGAGCGTGTACAAGAGAGACCCATTCAATCGGTATAAGATTTCAGAGAAGGATGAATCAACCTTCTTTAAGCAGGGAGAGCTGGACAGTTATATTTCGCATGAACTTTCCCGGCATGGGGTCAAGGTTGGCAAGCCTCCCAAGCTCCCCAACAAAGAGTTGTCCAAGATTGAGACTAAACTTGTTCAAGTTGAAAAACAGAGTCTGCTTGGCATGGCGTGTGCTGTCTCCCAATCATGGCTTATTCAGCATGCAGCCACTCAGCTGGAGAAGTTAGAGGGGGCGCTTAAAGAGTCCGTACCTCCAGACGAATTTGAGGCTCTTTCCCAGACGATTAATTTGAGAGGTGTAGGGGATTCCCTTCTTATGGCGCAGGATGGAGCCCTCGACCAATTAGACTTACAAGCTAGGGTGGCTGGCAATGTCAAGTGGGCCCGCCGCTCGCTGTGGTTGGACCTCACCCACTGGTCAGATCAAATCAAGAGGGATGTCCGCCGTTTTCCTATCACGGGTGAGGGCCTCATTTGCGGCCCTCAGTTGAAAGACTCACTGGAATCTATGCGCTTATCCAGCAAGGCGCTGGATGCAGCTGAACGCCTCCCCAATTCTAAATCAGGGGGGAAGAAGCGCCCTTGGCAGGGGTCTCGTGAGGGTGGACCACCAGCGAAGCGTTATGACAACAGGTCAGATGCAGGTCGATCCCGATCCTTTACCTTCTCTGGGCCTAGGAGTCAGTCCCGTGGGGGCCCCAGGGGTGGTCGTGGGGGCCAGCGTCCCTCCTTCAAGGTACCGTCTGCTACAGTCTCCTCAAGTCAGGGCAAGGGGTACTCGGGATAGGATTCCGCAGCCCCTGCTACAAGCTTGCCAGTGATCCCTCAAGTTCCTCTTGCCGAGATTCCTGTGGGGGGGGGGGGGGAGAATCCAGCTTTTCCAAGAAAAATGGCGGGAAACAACCTCGGACAATTGGGTCCTCAGCATCGTGTCCGAAGGTTGCAAGTTGGAATTTATCGAAGTGCCCCAGTTCAAGGGAGTAAAGTCCACCCCCCTTCACAAGGGTCCCGGCAAGGAGGTTCTGTTAGACGAAGTGGAAACTTTACTGAAGAAAAATGCCATCGAACCAGTTCCGAGGGATCAGGAAGAAGAAGGGTTTTATTCCACTTTCTTCCTGGTGCCCAAAAAAGACAAGGGTCTAAGGCCCATTCTAAACCTAAGGCCTCTGAACCAACTCTTGGTGAAGAAACATTTCAAGATGGAGAACTTAAGATCGGTCATAAGGGCAGTAGAACCTGGAGACTGGCTCGTAGCCCTGGATCTCCAGGATGCATATATGCATATTCCCATTCATCCCGGGTTCAAAAAGTTCCTCAGGTTCAAAATAGGGGGGAAGGCCTACCAATTCAAAGTCCTCCCCTTCGGCCTGAGTTCTGCCCCCAGAGTCTTCACCAAGGTGTTAGCACCCCTTGTAGCCCTGGCCAGGAGGGAGGGCCTTCACGTGTTTCCCTACCTGGACGACTGGCTTCAGAGATTTTCAGTAAAAGGATCACTGGCAGGAATGTTGCAGAGGCTGCTTCAGATCCTGATTTTGCATGGGTTTCTGATCAACATACCCAAATCTCATCTAGACCCCACTCAGAACTTAGTTTTTATAGGGGGCCTATTCCTGACAGATCAGAACTTGGTCTCTCTCCCCAGAAAGAGGGAGGACAAGTTGATATCTCTGGTGAAATCTTTCAGGTTGGACAGCAAGGTCACAGCCAGGCAGTTTCGCCAGTTACTAGGGGTCATGGCGTCAATGATCGATGTAGTACGCTTTTGCAGATTGCGCATGAGACCGATACAGATGTATCTAATGGCCCTTTGGAGCATCCAATCCAGGGATCTGGAAGCACTCGTTCCAGTCAATGCCCACCTTGTTCAACACCTGGAATGGTGGCTGGACAGGGGCAATCTCAGACAGGGGCTTCCTCTCAGGAAAGGGGATCCAGATTTGATTATCATGACAGATGCCTCCTCCCTCCACGGTTGGGGAGGTCACCTAGGAAGGATGTCTGTCCAGGGGAAATGGGATCCCCACTGGTTGTCAAAACACATAAAAGAGTTTTATTCCACCTTCTTCCTGGTCCCCAAGAAAGACAAGGGTCTAAGGCCCATTCTAAACCTAAGGCCTCTGAACAAACTCTTGGTGAAGAAACATTTCAAGATGGAGAACTTAAGATCGGTCATAAGGGCAGTAGAACCCGGAGACTGGCTCGTAGCCCTGGATCTCCAGGATGCATTATATGCATATTCCCATTCATCCCGAGTTCAAAAAGTTCCTCAGGTTCAAAATAGGGGGGAAGGCCTATCAATTCAAAGTCCTTCCCTTCGGCCTGAGTTCTGCCCCCAGAGTCTTCACCAAGGTGTTAGCACCCCTTGTAGCCCTGGCCAGGAGGGAGGGCCTTCACGTGTTCCCCTACCTGGACGACTGGCTTCAGAGATTTTCAGTAAAAGGATCACTGGCAGGAATGTTGCAGAGGCTGCTTCAGATCCTGATTTTACATGGGTTTCTGATCAACATACCCAAATCTCATCTAGACCCCACTCAGAACTTAGTTTTTATAGGGGGCCTATTTCTGACAGATCAGAACTTGGTCTCCCTCCCCAGGGAAAGGGAGGACAAGTTGATATCTCTAGTGAAATCTTTCAGGTTGGACAGCAAGGTCACAGCCATGCAGTTTCTCCAGTTATTAGGGGTCATGGCGTCAATGATCGATGTAGTTCGCTTTTGCAGATTGCGCATGAGACCGATACAGATGTATCTAATGGCCCTTTGGAGCATCCAATCCAGGGATCTGGAAGCACTCGTTCCAGTCAATGCCCACCTTGTTCAACATCTGGAATGGTGGTTGGACAGGAGCAATCTCAGACAGGGGCTTCCTCTCAGGAAAGGGGACCCAGATTTGATTATCATGACGGATGCCTCCTCCCTCCACGGTTGGGGAGGTCACCTAGGAAGGATGTCTGTCCAGGGGAAATGGGATCCCCACTGGTTGTCAAAACACATAAACCTGTTAGAAATGGAAGCAGTATTTCGTACGTGCCACCATTTTCAAGACCACCTTCGGGACAAAGCTGTTCTAGTGAGGTGCGACAACATGACAGTCGTGTCTTATATCAACAGGGAGGGGGGAACACGATCCCCGAGCCTAGGGATGCTGACATGGAAACTCTTAATCTGGGCACAGAAGAGGAACATATCACTGTCAGCCGAACATGTTCCAGGGGTCAACAATTGTTTAGCGGACAAACTGAGTCGAGTGTTTGCCAGCCCCCTGGAATGGAGGTTGAACCCCAGTATAGTACAGAGAATTTTTCTCCGCTGGGGTTTTCCACTGATAGACCTATTTGCGACAAGTGCCAACCGACAGACTCCGGTATATTGCTCGAGGTTCCCAGAACCGCAAGCCTTTCACGTGGACGCGTTAACCCTCGATTGGCGAAATATGTTTGGTTACGCGTACCCACCAATTTCATTGATTCCGCTTGTCCTGGACAGAATCCAGAAATTTCGTTGTACGCTGATTCTCATAGCTCCAATGTGGCCCCGGCGGTCGTGGTACCCGAGGCTACTGGAATTATCGGTGGAAGCTCCGATCAGCCTCCCCGTACTCCCGGACCTTCTGACTCAGGATCGGGGCTGGCTTCACCACCCATCCCCAGGACTGTTCCGTCTCACGGCATGGAAACTGAGCGGGAACGCCTCCGAGGGGACGGCTTTCAGGAGGACGTTATCAACACTATGCAACAATCAATCAGAGTCAGTTCTGCCGCACAGTATGAGTGCCTCTGGGCAGAATTTGTACGCTGGTGCCGTCCTAGGAAAATTAATCCCCCTTCAGCACCTGTAAGAGACATTTTGGGTTTCCTGCAGTCTCTTTTCAATAAAGGTCTGGCTTTCAGGACCATTGGGGTTTATAGATCGGCAATCTCTAAGTTCCACTGTGGTGTGGATGGGTCAGCTGTTGGTCAGCACCCCTCTGTTTGTAGGTTTTTGAAAGGGGTTTTTAATAAGAGACCATCGTCTAGGACGTTGCTTCCTAGCTGGTCTCTCAGTATTGTCCTCCAGTTTTTACAAGGTTTTCCTTTTTCTCCTGTGGAGAAAGCTAGTCTAGAAGCTATTACCCTGAAGACGGTGTTCTTGGTGGCTATTACCACTGCAAGAAGAGTATCGGAACTTGCAGCGCTTGGCCGCAACCCCCCTTATGCCAGAGTTGAAAGGGATGGTATTCGCTTAAGGACACTCCCTGGTTTCCTTTCTAAGACGGCTACCGCTTCTCATTTGGGCCAAGATATATTTCTACCAAATTTCAAAGAGAACAAGTCTCTTTGTGTGAAATCGTTCTTCTTATGTTACAAAGAAGCTTCAGCTCAGATTTTGGCTGATAAAGAGGACAACCATCTGTTCATCAATTTTGATGGACCTCGTAAGGGACACCCTGCTACAAATCAGACGATTTCAAAGTGGTTAGTGAGGGTGATTAAGGCAGCCTATGTAGCGAAGGGCTTACAGCCCCCAGGAGTTAAAGCTCATTCCACTAGGGCCATGAGCTCCTCTTGGGCGACATTCAATAAGGCTACAATTGAATCTGTTATGAGGGCGGCTGACTGGCGGCGAAAGTCTACTTTCGCTGGGCACTACAGCTTGGACCTTTGGCGACACAAGGATGCTTCGTTTGGGCATGCAGTTCTGTCTACCTGAGCCTGTTCTTTCATTATGGGTAAGTGTTTGATTATTTAGGGTCTCCGCACTTGCCTCCCACCACCAAGTTTCAGCTTTGGTATTCTATTCAATTGTTATTATTTATTAGACTCAAGTAAGTATGAACGAAAAAGAATGTGTAATTACGAAGTAGTTATGATTCTTTGAAGTGAATACTTACTTGAGTCTACCTTCCCTCCCTCCTTCCCGGTGCGGTTACCCTTGGCAGCGTCTCTGTCCGGTACTCAAAAGGACTAGTGTGCGCATGCGCGAGGACCGCTGATATGGGAGAGTCTATTTTTATTGGATGGGTTTGAGCAGTGATTAGGCGGTTAAAGGGACTATTCAATTGTTATTATTTATTAGACTCAAGTAAGTATTCACTTCAAAGAATCATACTTCGTAATTACACATTTCTGTCTTGTGACAATGCAGCTAAAATTTTGAACATCATCATACATTGTTCAAAACAGCATCATACACTTGCATGATGATGTTCAAGTTTGTTGTGGATTTCGATCTACAGTCCAACATCCATGAACTTTGTATGATGAAGTATGATGGAGAAAGGATAATGTTGGATGCTGTTCAAGTTTGTTGGGAAAACCGTCCACACGATCATACATTTGTCCATGAACATCATCACACATTTTTTGGGGGATGTTTTGCATTGGCAAGATGAAACATGCAGCTAAAAATTTGAACATCATCATACATGTTCAGGTTTGTTGGGAAAACAGTTTTGTTTGAAGAAGATTTATTACCAAAATAAATGAAATACAAATAGCTCCGGACCGAGGCAGAGCATTATTGGTCCGGAGTACAGAGTATTAAGAACAAAATTTACATGGTACAAGAAATAAAAGATAGATGGAACAAATAAGATTTACACACAAGGAGCAAAACTGATGGCCGTTGGTGGTGGAGGATGGGTGGGGAGGGGGGCAGTGGATGAACGTAACTACCAAAACTTCGCGAAACTGCAGGAGGGTACTATGAGACAGGACTTTACAACATGTAGAAGGACGGAGAGGAGCTGCGTTTGTTTGAAGTCTAATCAGGCGGTTCGTTGTGATTCACTACCTTAGCCAAGAAACTAGCCGCAGATGCGATGATAGTTTTATTGACTGCATTGTGGAGTTGAGGATTGCCGAACAGGAGAAGGTTGATTTTGTCCACCCGAGACATAGAGTGGAAGAGATTAGGGTCAAAATTACCCGCGTTGTCGATGAGATGCAAGAGAACATCCCGATGTTCCTCAAATAGAGGACAGTCTAAAAAAACGTGTTGAGTTGACTGGACCCTCGCACCGCATGGACAGCTAGTGTCATGGACATTACTAAAATTATGGGAGAAGAGGTGAGCGTTGAAAATGAGGTCGCACCTTGTTCTATTTAAAGATATTTCAGTTTTCCGCTCCAAATTTAACCTCATGGTCGTCAGTTCTCTTGACTTCCCCCCAAGGTGCTTTCTGAGGTTGAATTTAAAAGAGTTTCTTGATGCCCGAGTCTTGATATGTTCAGGGGTTGACTCCCATAGTTTTATGGCACGAGGGAAGGTGGATCGTAAAGTACCAGCGGATAGCCCTAGAGGGAGACGGAATGTACGATGGTTACGAGTTTGCCTAGCTGGGGGTTGGTTTCTGTAGGTATTAAAGATGTCATTAATGAAGCGTGGAAGATGGTTATGTTCGTAATCATACACTAACAATATTTTTTTTTCATCACGTCTCTCCCCAAGAGTCATCGAACCTAAGGTCTTTAATACCTTATGAGTATTAGAACCGTGGATACATCCGCTCACTAACAAAGCGGCCCTGTAGTGAACTCTGTCTAATTTACCTAAGTCATGAATACTCGCAGAATCCCACACAATAGAGCCGTACTCAAGGTGAGGAAGAATAAACAGATGGTATATTGATCATACACAATTACCTCATGAAATCATACGCGAGTGGTATTTTAGGGTATGATCAAGCAATAACTAAAAGTATTTTACACCAAAACTACACAGTCGGTTCAAAATATGACGATATATATTGGGAAAAAATCACAATGATCGAACCGAGCAATGGCGAACTCGGCTTCATGCACTCGGCCTTCGACTCGGGCTGCTTTCAGAGCGTGCTGCCTTAAAAGTTGCTAACATCTCACATATTTTGATTATTTGGTACATATTTAGTCTGACTGGGACCATTAACAATGAAGGGATATGAGAATTTTGATGCAATCAACTGATGTCGATGGGTCTAAGGCCTCGCTTCACGGCTGGCTCGATCTTTTTTTGGCTTCATTCGTCATTTTGAGTCTCCGACTCTGGCCCGTTTTTGTAGTGTATGACAATAAAAACTCCTTTTATTTCACATATTTAGATAGCTTGATATGTCTTTGGTTTGATTGGGGCCATCAACGACGAAAGGATAGGGAACTCTGCGTTTATTCAGCTAAAGTTCAGGATACACTCTCACTTTCCACGACGTGAATCAATCTCGTACCCAGAGATTCGTTACGCTCGGGCCGAGGTTGATGGTCGCTACACTAATCTCTGGAGACGGCTAGCCAAATCACGCCTTAGCTGTGATTTTTGGTATCGTGCAGTTTTAGACCGAATTTTAACCACAAATGCACTGAAATGACTTGAGATGACTTGAGTACAAAATGTTACACACAAAAATGTCCTTAGAAAGGTTTTTTCGAGGGATCTGTTGTACTTATCGAGGAAAATCCACAGCAATGCATGGCGCACTGTATAAACTTGGAGTGAAGCGGGATGCGCCGTGTGTAACGCATTTGCCATTGCATTTTGGTTCCCGAAGCCACCGCTAGGGCGAAGCCGTCTCCAGAGATTAGTGTAGCGACCATCAACCTCGGCCGAGCGTAACTAATCCCTGGGTACGAGATTGGACGTGAATGGGGCGCCAGTCATGGAGTTTTGTCTTTGTTTTTCAGTTCACAAACCGAGACGAGACCAATTCTGTCCCGGCCGTCGTTCATCCATCCTCAAGGAAGTTAATGTTGAACTGTCAGAGACAGATCAACAACATGTTCCATTGACTATGGAATGGTTGACAACGTCGCCAGCTCAGTCATGTCAGTTAACCATATGTACTTTCTCACCTCATCCACCATTAGTTACGTCATGCATTGGTTCTAATGCATGTATGTGACGAGTGGCACAATAAGGCCAATTGGTTCCCTGGTCGTGGCACAGAAAAACGGCGGAAGTGCTGGGTTGAGTAAAGAGATTAATATGATCTGTGACGAGTTCACTTTGTCCAGTTGACAAGATCTCTAGTTATGACGACAAGTTGCAGGTGGCAGGACATTATTGCGCATGCGCTTCCCTCACATCCATCGCTCAATTTCAAACTCTAAGCATGCAGTCACCATCGGTGCCTCATTAGCCGCGTGGGTTTAGGGGTTATGTCTAGTAGTTTGTATGTTTCATAGGTCGTAGGTTCGAATCCCGTCGTAGGCTCAGAAATAAGGTAGGGTTTTCTGTCACATGTAGCTGTTGTTAGTACTTGTAACTGCCGTTTAACAGTCTCTTGGCGCACAATTTTTTATTTTTGTTTAGCCTGAATGACAAGATGTATTTATTTCTATGATAAGATGTCTCTTTTCCGAGGATGAGAAGTTGAAAACTTGTCAATTGACAAGATAGACCCTGTCAATTTAAGCATATGGCTGAGAACGAGTTCCAGCTTGTCAGTACGACAAGAAATGTTTTAGAGTGTATAACTCAGCGACGGCTTGACCCGGAGTGCTCAATCTTGATATGTACCTCCCTGTAGATTACCTTTAGGTGCAAGTCAAATTGCGGCCTGATTTGACTTCCAATATGGCCACCAGGTGGCATAGCCCACAAATCATCAAAGTCCTGTAACTCAGGAATGACTTGACCGAGATTGATATGTACCTCTGTCTGTCATTACACTGTTATGTCCAACAGGTGAGCACATGGTCCATGGACCATTTCATCTTTTGTTTTTCAGCTGAGTGAAGCAACTTGGCTATAATTTCTTCGTGTAGAAGTCAGTCAGCGGGAATCAGGTGACAAGTGAACGAGTTGAAAGAGAACAGTATCCTGTCTATGTATAGCACCATGGTGACTCATGACACATGTCGGATGAATGGCAAAAAGTAAGTGAGGAGTGAAAAATTTAGAAAAAAAGAGAGTACATTGTACATCACTTTCATGTAGGCCTATTAAAACAGCAGCCTATTCGTATCTATGATCAGCATCGTCAGAAATATATGCTATATTTTTGCTGTAGGGGATAAACTGGTAGACAGTGAGCATAATATGTTTACGAGTGAAGACTTGCTACATGACCAATGAATGTGGCACATTTCCAGTTGGAGATAATCACGGTTGTAACAGAAAGTACATGTACGAACAAGCTGCACAACGCAGGTTCCTCCTTTAACATGTTTAAAGACACCATTAAAGCTCAATCCTAGGAATGAGTCGTTTATGCCACCTGATGTGTGTCATGATCGCTATCGATGACGAAATAAAATTCTGATGAATGTAGTTTGCTGCCACTTTTCAGTGACTGACTTGCTGCACGTTGACAATGTGACATTCATCAAAAATTCAAAAGCGAGCAGGAATTCTGGTTTTCATGGTCGTTTTCAGATACGTTTTTGTCGGTAGCAATGTCATCAAACTGATCAATACAAGACTCGATAGAAAACAAAAGATATGCACATGATATCAATAGTGCACTGTAAAAATCGGGCGATCTTCTATGGGTTCAGCGCCATGGGTTCAGCGGATTAACGTGGGTCTGTTGAGGCCATGATGGGCTCAGTTAAAGCGGATTGCTCGCGTCTGTCCAAAGTGAACCAAAAATAATAAAACGTCCTGTTTTATTCGCAACAACAACTGGTAAATGCATTGCGGCGGCCGCTCCGGAAACGGTGCTGTGGAATCTTTGACTCGGCACGAACAGTCCGCTTTAACTCCGCCTGAGATAAACGGTGGAGCGCGGGCTGTGGACTGTGGACTCGTGATCAGAAGGTCGCGGGTTCGATCCCCGGCCGTGCCACTCTGTAACTCTCAACTGGCCTGAAATGTCCATCGTGTGCGCTGTATTGTGGCTGCCCTTTGGTTTCTACAGAAAGGTTTCTGAATCATAGGCTGGGGTAATAATGTGTGAAGCGCTTAGAGAGTGTAATACGCTATGAAGCGCTATATAAGAACTCACCATTATTTATTATTAAACGAGCCCTGGCCAGGTCGATTTGACCAGAGAAAGATGTTTTCCAATCCTAGTGCCGCCTGGGTCCTGAACCCACGGATAATACACGCAATGGGCTCATCCTGCTCATTTCACTGTACCCACCCCGTGGTCGGCCTGTTTATGGGTTCAACGGCGTGGGCTCAGGTCATTGGTATAGTTACCCGTAAAAATGTCAGTGAATGTGGTGAAATACCAGTCGAGTGGTAAATCGACCAAGCTGGTATGCATGGTGACCGGTGAAAACACCATTCAAGTACCAGTCAATATTGACCAGTAACCTACACTTGACTAGTAATGGTTGGTAAAAGACTGGTAATTTGAGTGGTAAATGACAGAACCGGCAAGAATGTGAAATCCACTAAAAATGAAATCGACAAAGGAAATAAATATTCATTTGTATTAGAATTATGCAAGATACATATTCCTAAAGAGTTATTCATTTCCAGTAATTATTTTCTTGGAAATGACAGTGATTCTACTGATTCTACAGCAAAACGTTCATTGCATAGAATAAGTACACATTCATTCCAATTGGCCGTTTCGTTATCTTCACTGAGGTGGTCGCATAATAGACGAACGTAACTTTTAACACTCAGTGGTCCTTCTTGGCACAATATGCATATATTTTGTCAGGGAGGAGGTGGGACCCTGATAAACATGAATTAAATAAGGTTGAGTGAACTTGTCCCATGGATATCCTGAACCCGTCACATATGTTGACTGAACTTGCTCAATGGATTCCTTGAACCCATCACAAGGGTTGAGTGAACTTTCCCTATGGGTGCCCTAAACCCATCACAAGGGTTGAGTGAACTTGCCCCATGGATGCCCTGAACCCAGCAGAAAGGCTGATAAAACTTTCCCTATGGGTCTTCTGAACCCATCTTATGTGGGTACAGTGAGCTCATAAGACTGAACACGTTACCGTGAGCATGCGTGTCCTGTGTCCAGGAAGTGGACAAGGGATAAACCCAGTGGCATGGGTTCAGCGAACACGTTCGTTTTTACAGTGTGACTTTTTATACGAATTTCGAAATTTCAAATTTCATTTTTAGCCCGCTTGGCCCATAGGCCAAAAGGGCTTATGCTGTGCTTGGCGCCTTTAGTGGTGGTCTGTCGTGCGTGCTTTAGTGCGTGCGTGTGTCCGTAAACTTTTCCCTTGTCAGATGGATAGCGCCTTCAGTTTTTGACGGATCATTTTCATATTGCATATGGGTGTGTATGACCAGAAAATCTAGGTCAAGTTCGATTTTGGGTGCGATGCGATTCCTACTTTGGCCAGTAGGGGGCGTTTTGTGAAAAAATTCAAAGGCCTGTATTTTGAGAATGGCTTGAGCTATCGCGATGAAACTTTGTATGTATGTACCTCTAGTTTGTGGTGACTTGCACACGAAGTTTCGGCGCAATCTGATTCTTGACTTTGCCACTAGGGGGCCAAAATGAAAATATCAAATTTTTCCTTGTCAGATGGATAGCGCCTTCAGTTTTTGAAGGATCATTTTCATATTGCATACAGGTGTGTATGACCAAAAAATCTAGGTCAAGTTCGATTTTGGGTGCGATGCGATTCCTATTTTGGTAGGTAGGGGGCGTTTTGTGAAAAACTTAAAAGGGCTATATTTTGATAATCGTTTGAGCTATTGTATTGAACCTTTGTATGCATTTACCTCTAGGTTGTAGGGACTTCCTGACGAAGTATTGGTGAAATCTAATTCTTGACTTTGCCACCAGGAGGCCAAAACCAAACTCACAAAATCTGCTATGTACGCTTTGGTCACAGATATTGTCAAAGATGGCTTGTATGGGATTCTGATATGGCTTATGCTTTCCACCGCTGTGCTAAAAAAGCCAAGCGGGCACAGTGCCTTTGGCACTATTTTTTTTCAAATTCGAATTCAAATTCAAGCCCTATTAAAATAATATGCGATACCATAGGATATACCATAGAGAATACCACAGACAATTACCATAGATTTTCTATGATGCTTGTCTACGGTGTTTTGAAACAGTGTATGGTACTTTTCCTATGGTACCAATATGATACCATAAGAACTTTATGGTTCATCAATTTCTATGGTAATCTTTTTATGGTATAATAATGTTGTATTATTCTATGGTTTATACCCTTTCTATGGTGTTCTGCTGTATGGTATTCCACCATAAACCACAGAGGGTACCATGTAAAATGCTTGAAAACAGTAAAGTTTGTCAAGACTCAGATTTTGACTTGTGAAGAGACTTCTCCAAAAGTGTATGTTTAATGTTTTGCCAGGTATTCTGTTTTACCATAAAAAACGTTTAGTATGATATTCTCGCTCACAATTGCAGACCAACTGCAACCAACATCAGAAATGATGAGTGCCTATAGTAAGCAAGAATCTTATACATTTATAAATCAGAACATTTAACTCCTCGTTTTTTTTCAATGGGAAAAACTTTTTCCCATTTTCATCCCTTGTACCATAGGAATACCATAGAACCATAGGAAACCACAGTACCATAAATTAATACCATAGCACCATGACATTCTATACTACCATAAATTAATACCATAGAACCATAGCATACCATAGTACCATAAATGGGAATCATAAGTACCATAAATTAATACCATAGTACCGTAAAATACCATGGGTACAATAGCAATATACCATACAATACCATAAATACCATAGGATACCACAGGATACCATAAGGTACCATAGCTATTTTTTTTAATAGGGAGCGTACATGTTCTAGAACATATTCTGCAAATGTTTACCCTATATTACATTAAGTAAAATAATGCGTCGATTCATTGCTGAATGAACTATAAGCTTATAATCCCATTTCGGGGAACCTTTCAAGCAAGAAAGATATGGGAACGGAAACTGAACACTCCTGTCGTGCGAGACTTTGAAATATTAACGCTAATTTCTTTAGTATGGCAAGCACTCCCAACGCTTCACTGAAAAAAGCTTATCCCGACCGTTTTGTTCATCAACAGAAATGTTGCGATAGAAATCATCAAATCTCGTCATAACGCATACATCATGTCCATCCATATTGGAAATGAACGAGATGCACTCTGACGTCATGACGCAAAGAATGGAACATTCGATTGCAGACAGTCCTGGAAAGAATCCCACAAGCGCTGATTTTGGCACGCTCTTATAGAATAAAGCTTCGAACGTTTTGCCTGAAATTAAGTTGCACTGGTTAGAAAGGGGCACTTTGACCTTATCACTGCAAAATGCACCTTTTCGCCGGTGTGAGATGTCCGGACCCCCCCCCCCCTCGTTCAAGGGTCGACGCGAATTCGACGCCGCACTGGCGTCGAATTCTCAGCTGCCGAAATTTCCTCCACCGACGAATACCTGGCGAGTTAAAAAAAATTGAGTGTCGTATTTAGAACGTTCCTTCGACGTTAAGGTCGACCTTAAGTCTATTGTAAAACATCGAGAACAATAGATTTAAGGTAGACCTTAATGTTAAGGAACGTTCTAAAATACGGCCCATAGTGTCGAGTCTCTGAAGTAAATAATTTTCCTAACAGTCGAATTCCTGTCGAGTAGATTTTAACGAAAACGGCGCGCTCCTGGCGGGACGGTGAGCCGCAGAAGCCTGGCGCAGACGGGAGCTTCCTCCTTAAGGCAAGTGCTTTGAATGAACTTTTCCGTTAGCAGGAAGCTCCCGTGTGCACCTGGCTTGACGGATGCGTGTCGATTGACGACAGAACTTTGTCACGAAGGCCATGTGCGGTTTCCTAACCTCCCTTCTAGGACAGTAGTGCCTATACAGCATACAGTGACAAGCCAGAGAGCATCGTTCGGTGGCCCACCCGTGCAGAAGGGGAGAAATCAGCGAATCGGTGGCCCAGCAAAGGTGTTTGGTGGGCCATCGTATGTAGTCGTTGTATTTTAATCAAAAGAAACATTTTTTTTACTTTATAAGTGTTCTTTCTTTTGCTGTTTACATGTAGGCCTACTGTTAATCCTCGATCGTACACTGAAAAAAAATTCCGGCTAGTGTTGAGTACTTTGGACTACTCATCAGTCATTTTGTCTGTGAGATGAGTAGAAAGGTACTAATCGGGTACTCATCGGGTACTCAGCGGGCCAAGGAGCTACATTTGGAGTTCCTTACTACTCGCTATGAGTATCTTTCTACTAGCTACGAGTATCTTTCTACTCAATATGAGTACCTTTCTACTCATCTCACGGACAAAACGAGTACCCCGAAGGTACTCAACATGATTAGGATTTTTTTTCAGTGTAGCCATCCCACTGTGTGTCGAATTCCTGGCGTTCTCACTAAACTGCTGGCGAAAGAAAGGCGAGTTCCTGGCTGTTGAAGAAATAAGCAGTGTTGAAGAAATCAGCAGTGTTGAATTCCTGGCGAAAGTGTTGGTGGTTCTGGGTGAACTGATGCCGGTCGATTCCTGGGCGAACATTTTCCCTTTAAGTGTCGAATGTCTGAACGGGAGGGGGAGGTCCAGACATCTCAATGGCCGGTACATAAGTATAATGAAGATGTCGATCAACGGGTATTGACCCACTATACTTGGCCGCACTATCAGCAGGGTATTGGAAAACAGAGAAATCAAGAAATGAAGAAATCGAGAACTCCCATGATCGATTAGTTTAACCATCACCTATGGAATGCCAAAGTGGAATTTATTCAAGACTGATTTTTCGCTCAAGTTTTGAACAAATACAGTCCAAGATTTTAATTTCCAAGAATTGTACAAATTTCCCCCAAGGTTTATAAATTATCGTTCAATATCTGAAAAATTGATGACGTGCATGACGTGCATGAATAACCCGGGTGCATGTCTTCATTTTCATGAATTTTCTTTTTGCATGGCAACTTTGATGTCTTGGACACTTCCGGTAAACAGTCATGCAGTAGGATCATTGCTCAAAAGGGCTGAAAATTAACGCTATACCTCCTCCAGGGTTTGGAATAGGGAGCTAAGACCAATCCCTACAACTTTTCAAAAGGGACCCATAGTAAATTCTCAAGCACTTAGGAGCTGCAGGCCTAATTCGAGACACTTCCGGTAAGCAGCCATACAGTGGGATTATTGCCAGAAGGGGCTGAAAATTACAGCTATACCTACCATAATTTGGGAATAGGGAGATAAGACCAATCCCGACAACTTTTCAAAAGGGACCTATNGTGTCATATGCTGGTTTGGTGCAGGTGATGTTCTGCACGATAACCTACTATGCTTGTCTTTATTTGCGGCAATAACTGCCCATACTGAATAGATGCAGAACGACATAGGTCCAACTAATCGATCTTGGGAGTTCTCGATTTCTTCATTTCTTGATTTCTCTGTTTACCAATACCCCTATCAGCATGCAGTGCGGGACTCGGTTGTGCAAATTTCATGGCCATGTCGAATTAGCGGACCGCTGTCGAATTAGCGGAACCAGCGGAAACAACGGAACCAGCGGAACCTGGTCTGCAGCCGACAGAACGAACACGTGAATCGTCCTTGCTTCGTTCAGCTGTTGACTGAAAGCAACACGCGACTCGGTGTTGGTAAGCAACACGCGGCTGCAGTCATGATGTGCGGATTGAGACCTAAATGTAGGCCCTAGGCATGCTAGGTCTAGGTTAGGCTACAGGTGGGCCCACATGGCCCAGGCCTACTGTAGACCTAGTTTTTTCGGCGCCTAACAATTCTATTTGAACAGTGCAGTTATTATTTAAAAAACAACATTGTTTTTCCTTGAAGTTCCGCTGGTTCAGCTAATTCGACATGGCCAAATTTCATGAAGTGAACTCCTTCAACGTGCAACCAAATTCGGGTATGATTCGTAGTTACCAAGTACATGTATCTGTATTTTGTAAGGTCGGTGTAATGTTGTTCAGTTTGGCCATTTTTTGTGTGACTCCCATTGTTTAGAACACACTGGGAAACTGACTGGCTGTTCCTCTGTGTGTCGCTAATTGTCAAGTCGCACCTTATCCCGTCAATCTATTATAATGTCACAGTGAAAAACGTTACACAGGGTTTATTCATTAATAAGCACTACATGTATTTTGGGGCTTATTTGTTGAGCCGCTCGATGAGCAGTACGTAGATTCAGTCTTATTTATCGAAGTAGCTTGACTTAAGTGGGGTTCACACTAGGTTGCACCAGGTTGCTGCAACGGGCAATTTGTTGCAGTCTACCTGTGACGATTACACATTGCAACATCCAGTGTGATCTAGTTGCAACAAGTTGCAGGCCCGTTTACACATGCAACTTTCATGAAACTTTTCAGTCTCATCAAGTTTATGCAACAAGTTGCATGAAGTTGCATATGAAAAGTTCTTAACAGGCCTCAAATTGAGCTTTGCCGGCTGATCTGGCGATAAAGACACGCCTCCTCATGAATATGCATAATGGCGCCGGCCGCTTTAGTTCGGAGGTCGCACAGTTCTACTACTCTTTTTTTATAAAGAAACAGAAATGGTCATCTTCATATTCATGCACAGCCCTATTAAAATCGGCAAAGGACCTATATGTAGATCCTTCTAGCAATTTTCGACGGTCATCGATGCCACTGCGCCAGAAACTGAATTCGTCATGTTTGCCTTCAATTTAGGAAGACAAATCAGTTCTGACTGGTTAATGTCAAATTTGCTTGGTTGACTCAGATCAAATACATAAAAATAAATGAATAAATAGCCACTTTATTTTGCAACGTAATCTTTACAATGCCAAAGTAAAGGGTTTGTCAAGGATAATGGTAGTTTTCGAAATGGAATGTAAGTCTGTTCCGCAAATCACAATACCGGTATTAGCCTTCTTTACCCACCTTCCGTTAATAAACTGTATTCCTCGACCAAGGGCAACGGTGCACCAAGTTCGTGGGAAATGAAAAGCAACCTTGTGATACTGACGGTCTCATCTGGCCTCCCACCCTGGCCAAAATGTAACACGGTCTTGTTGTTGGAAAATGTAGGTCCGTACTTCCACGCTCTACGAAATCATATCTTCAACACACGTTTACCGTCGACACAAAATAAAAAGACCGGCGGGTCATATTCCCAAGAGCTTGATGGTATAATGAATCTGAAGGTGAAATCATACCACCGTCCCAAACGAAATGACTTCCCAGAGACGTATTCATTTTTCATATAATGTTTGCTCTTGATACTTCGACATTGAACAATGCATACTTTTACTACGCCTCTCTGGTTGTTGACAGCCACTCCGATTCTTCCAGAACTGCCTTCACCTCTGAGTGTCTGCTTAATGTTCGAAAGATAAAACGATACCGCGCGATTATTACGTGCATCAAATCGGATTTTGAATGCAAGGGTGAATCCATCTTTTACGGGAAATGTGCCCATAAACGACTCAACATGTCTTGTATGTCTTTGGTTCCGACTTTTCAAATGGAGAGCACCACCGTTAAGTCCGGATGGACCATTTGTCAACAGGGAACGGTCCATTCCCACAAGTGGCGTGTAGCTGCCGACTTCATTCAGATATGGCGAAAATTTGTCGAGAGGCCAGTACAGCACCTTACATCCTACAGTACGGCTGACAAGAAGACCCCACACAAGAAGCAAAATCCTGCCTTGCGTAACACCCCGCAGAAAAGAAAACGCTTGGTACCGTTTGTTCATATCTGCGAGTTTCAAGCTATCTCCCAAAACGTACCAAAGTACCAACACCGAAGACTGAGACAACCATATTTAGACCCATGTAATGGCACGATATCAGTTGAAATATTCAATCCTTAATTGCTAAACAACATGGTACACATGCCTCACCTATTCTAACATCAAGACAACAATACACAAGATGTATCGTAGAAGGCCTCCTAGTGAAATAAGACCTGCCAAAGGGGGACGCCCGGGGGGGGGGACGACAGGTAGGAGTACGTCTACCTAAAATGTACGGAACCTACTTCGCGATGGCTGCCATAGCAGCCATATTTCAATTTTGAATCGACGCCATTTTCAAATGAACTTTTACGCTACTGGACTGTTGGTCGATCTTGGGTTAGATAAACATTTGGGTCAGATATGGTCGACGGTGGTTATGGGATGGTTCGGAGCGAGGTCAGACTTGGTATATTTCGGGTTAGACAAATGGCTAGTTCAGCAATCCGATTGATTTTGGGTGAGACAAATGGTTTGGTTAGGATTCCGGTTGGGGTCAGACAAATAGAAGGAATACATGTATGTCGACGAACCACGCACAGAAGGTTTCTCATTAAAGTCACCATTAAACGTCAATCATTGAAGGAATGAACAGTTTATGTCATGTGATGTTTTTCGTGATCGCCATCGGACACAAAATAAAATTCTAATGAATACACTTCTCTCATTTGCTACCGCTTTTCAGTGATTAACTTGCCAGACGACGAACAAGACTTTGATGGTGGCTTTCAGATGCCTTTTTGTCGATAACAATTTCGTCAAACTGATCAATACATGACTCGATGGAAAACAAAAGACACAATCCATTCTGCGTTGGCTGGTCAGTTTTAGGCCTACGGGGATTCAGGCAGGGTAATGGGGACGATAGCCGACTTTTTCAATAGATGTCACTAGTGGTTAAAACTATTGAAATGAAACTGGTCCTGATCAATTTCCCACACAAAATGGGTTCATTGTATTTTAGGACAGGTGTAATAGATCAGACTGCCCTACACATAGGATGCCCGGCCGGGCATCCTGTACTAAAAATTTCCGATATTAGTTGTCCGATAGGGCAATGAAAATAAACTAAGTCCTGATTGTATTTCATTGATTTCAAAAGAATCCCAAAAAAGAGGGTGGTTGAAGATAATAATAAACAAATGTGTATTGGTTGCTGTTGGAAGACATGAAATTAGTAGTTAAATGATGATATGTTATGTAAATAACGTTTATAACTTATAACAATTTCAAATAAAGAATGGTTACTAGCGGGGTTCGAACCTACGGTCAAGGGAGTCGAAATCTGAAAGGAAAGAAAGTCATTAGTACACCGGCCTTAACCCACACACCCACTGGGGACGGCTGGCAGCGGACCGAATTTTTTCTTTCTTTTGTCGTCAAAATAGACGAGGCGATCCGCTTGAATACGATCAGTGAAGGCATGAAATCCGACACAGGGCATTCCGTATCAGCGGGCATTCTGATCTATGATAGTTGTAGTGAAAACTACTGCCCTAGATACAGATTGCCCGGTGGGCAATAAAAAACGGCGTTCGGCCGTTTTTTATTGCCCCACCGGGCAATCTGTATCACCGGGCAATGGTTTCTACTACACCGGGTTTCGGTGTGCTGCCCTCTGTTGAGGTAGCGTCCCCATTCCACTTGAGGCAGATGAAAGTGTGGCTGATTTGCACTATGCATATACAAAGAAACATGACCATTGCATGTAAGAATCATTGAAATGAAAAATATACACGCGATGTCACCAACATACATCGCACTTGCATGTGCTTAGGCAAGTAAAACAAAGCGTCGATTCATTGCTGAATGAACTAAGCTGACTCTTCGCAATCCGAAGCAAGAATTATCGTTCTAATACTTATATCAGGATTCACTCTGCCAACACCTCATGACAAATCAATGCCTACGGCCACTTCACCCTCCGACTATTCTCCCTTCACTTGGATTGAGCGGGAGTAGGAGTGATAGGAACGCTTGTCAGGGCACGAGGCCAACACCTAAATCCCAAGTACGACGCGTGGCTGGGCCAGTCCCTCATGTCACAGACAGTGAGTGGCACCTCCTGATAGTAGCAGCGGTCAGTCAGGCGACCAATAGGTGTCACTACGGCCCAATTCAATGCATAGGGGACGCATTCATGCTCGATTGAGCACCAATCGGGAGGATATTATTTTGTATGTGTCCGCTAGAACTTTGCTGCCATCTTTTGAGGATAAGTGCGGCTGACTCCTTTTATTTGCAAGCAAGAAAAGCCTTGGAATACGGAAACTGAAAATCCATCTGGCAATTAAATTCCTGACATTTCTGTCGTGTGGGACTTCGAAACATCAATGCTGATATCCGAAGTATGGCAAGCACTCCCAACGCTTCTCCTGACCGTTATTTTCATCAACAGAAATGTTGCGATAGTACATGACTGTATGTAATCATCAAATATCGTCATAACGCATACATCACGTCCATCGGGAGCGGAGACGCACTCCATATTGGAAATAAACGAGATGCACTCTGACGTCATGACGCAAAGAATGGAACATTGGATGACAGACAGTCCTCGAAAGAATCCCACAAGCGCTGATTTTGGCACGCTCTTGTAGAATAAAGCTTCGAACGTTTTACCTGAAATTAAGGTACACTGGTTGGAAAGGAACACTTTGATCTCATCCCTCATGCTGCAAAATGCGTCTTTTTGCCGGTGTAAGTAATATTTCAACTAGCATAGAGACAATCGCTAGACAGTTGATTACATTTTGATATGACTAGAACAGAACGAAGACACGGTGATCGAGGTGGGATCACTGGCGATCAATAGAGGTACCGGTACTGTCAGGCCACGAGATATATTACCGCAATGTTAGGGGACCGTGGCAAAAGACTTTCGGAGATTTTTCTTTGTATCAGCTGCAGAGATTGCGATCAGCAATGTCAATTCCTCCCACAGTTTCAAACCGCTACCCACTGCGTTACCCGCGCTCCGAAACTGCTTCAGTTGATGCGATCCTAAAAGTATCACTAACATGACTAATAGACGGCGTTAACTGTCCGATTCAGGGAATCCCCGCTAGGAATCCGCGAGTATGAAAATACAGTGTACGTGTACATTTTGACACGTATCCTAGCTAATCAGAAAGTGTTTTACGGCGTTGTCGGTTAAATCTGTGATGATGGCTTATGATTGGCTCACTCATTCAGCAGTGCCGTCTATTGATGATCCTTCCCTTTTGGGTTGGTTCTGAACCTGGCACTGGCACTGGCACTGGTATAATATTATGGTCAAAAATCATGAAAAAAATGTATATATACGTAACAGTTATTATTTTGGAAGATAATAGGGCCAACCTGTTAAAACATGGATCAATTTTGTTGAAAAAAAAACTTTTTTCTATTTTTTTAGATTTTTCAACACACATGTAATTGATCCATGTTAAACTGGTTGGCCCCATTATCTTATTATCTTCCAAAATAATAACTGTTAGGTAAATATACCATTATTCATGATTTCTGACCATAATATGATGCCAGTGCCAGCGTGCCAGTGCCAGGTTTAGAACCAACCCTTCCCTTTTGGCGCCAATCATGCCAGTGTATAGTGGGTCTATCCTATGGTAAACTCCCTACGCAGTTGTGTATCGCTCCCCCTTCGGTTTACCGCTCTCCACAACTGCTTAACTTGGATGTGTTCGCCGCGGTTGGTCAACAGATGGCGCTGAGCGAGTCGACCAACGAGAGCACCGGGCAACCCGTAACCAAGCTGGCCTGAGACACTTTTTCATTGGCCGAGCGGTTCGTAGCCATGGTAGCACAAGAACATCCGTTGCCAACGGGCCAAAGAGTTCTGAAAGCAGCGTGCTGATAGGCTGTAAAATTCGCGCCATGCCGTGACGCCATCTGTTGACCAACCGCGGCGAACACATCCAAGTTAAGCAGTTGTGGAGAGCGAGTAAACCGAAGGGGCGCGACTCACAACTGCGTAGGGAGTTTAATCCTATGGCCAAATGAACACGTACTGGGGACGAGTGTTATCAGCAACGGTGCCATGTCAATTGAAAGTGTACAGTCAACCTGACAATGCATTAGCAGTCAACAGTTCTACCATACGTCAATCCGTAATTTTTTGACATCTCCTAAAACATCTCTTTTTTATTCAAGTGCAAGTAATAAGATAAATGGAACAATGAACTATCGCATTTGATCGGACTGGAAGAAAGTGAACACGCAAATGTAAGGCGTGGGAAGCGGTCCCATAAAAGGAACTCTCGGCTGCACCCAGAATACCGAAAGGTGCCGCCGAGTCAAAGACGAATTTTATGTATACATGTACAAAAAAACCGAGGCTGAATATATATTGTCTCCAACCACTTGGAATAGGAATTATAGATGCCTATGGGCGCGGGTTTCGTCAGCGATAGTGTAATGAGGACGTCGTTCAAACTGCACTCGCCAATCTTTTCTTGGCCACTCTGTCAGCTTGCAATCCGAGACGACGACTCGGTTGTGCAAATTTCATCAGATGTGAACGCCTCCAATGTGCAAACAAATGCAGTCGCAATAAGCATTTGTTTTTTTTTGGTGAGAGCGCCTTTATTCATCGTGCCTCTGGATTTTTATGGACTATTTAAGGGTTTATATGTCGAGCAGATCGAGGAGCATACCGAAGATTCAGTCTTATTTATCGAGCTAGCCGGACAAACAGGCTTCAAATTGACCCTTGCACGTCGAGCTAGCGATAAAGACACATCTCATCATGAATATATGGCGCTAGCTGCTTTAGCTCGAAGGAACGCATAGTTCTCCTACTCTTTTTGATAAAGATACGGAAATGGTCACCTTCATATTCATGCAGAGCCCTTTCAAAATCGGCAAAGGACCTACAGGTTGCCTATGTAGATCCGTCTCGCAATTTTCGACAAGCGTCGATGTCATTGCGCCGCGCCCTCCTCCTGACCGCGCTTTGGGGCCGAGGGGTAACAAAACTCGCCCCAAACCCAATCCATTTTAACGAAGAGGTCAGAGTTTGGGTCCAACTGGGTCAGATTTATGGTACATAGTGGGCCAGAATGGTTACCCAGCGGGATCAGGCTTTTGGGCCGGCCAGGTAAATGGTTGGATCAGAAATCCCGTTGGCATTAAAGATAATGTATCACGACTTCATTACATTCAATGTTTGTAAACATGGATGTTTACATTATGTTGTTGGTCGTTTTCAGACATGTTTTTGTCGGTAACAATGTCATCAAACACATCATTACAAGATTCGGTAGAAAACAAAACATATACCCAACACATGATATCAAATTGTGGCATTTTTACGAATTACAAAATTTCATTTTTTTAAATGCAAATTCACATTTACATGTTTTATTCTAGAGCATAATGCGCAATGCTTATGCGTCTCATAAAGGCCTGTTTACAGCGACAACATTTCCAACACATTTCTAAAAACATTGAATTGCAACAAATCTGCAACACCCTTGTTTTGAGATTGTAGCACAGTGCGGACTGACTTGCAACAATTCAGAACATGTTTTGGAAATATTTTAGAATGTTGCAGGAGAATTCACATGACATTTCTTTTGCAACATTTCTAGAACATTTCCAAAACATGTTTTGAACTGTTGCTAGTCCTGTCCACGCTGTGTAACAATTACCAAAACAAAGGTGTTGGAGATTTGTTGCAAATGTTGATGTTGATCGTGTAGTTCACATTTGAATAAGGAATAGGTAATGAGGAAAAAATAACAAAGTTCACATTTTGAATAAGGAATAAGGGAAAAGTAGCTTACTTCCACAACCTTTTACGAAAGGCCTGTCTACACGATCAACATCAACATTTCCAAAACATTTCTAAAAACACTGAGTTGCAACAAATCTGCAACACCTTTGTTTTGGTAATTGTTGCACAGCGTGGACAGGACTTGCAACTTCAAGGACATTTTCGTAAAATAATGCTGTCGATTGATTGCTGAATGAACTAAGCTTACTCTTCGAAATCCGAAGCAAGAATAATCCCATTTGGGGATTCACCAACACCAAAATACCAAGAACGACTCGTGGCTGGGCCAGTCCCTCACGTCACAGACAGTGAGTGGCACCTTCTTCAACTCAAAAGATCTGGGGATACGGAAAATGCACATGCATTTGGCAATTAAAACTCCTGTTGTGTGAGACTTCGAAACGTTAGTATGGCACGCACTCCCAACGCTTCACTAAAAAAAGCTTCTCCCGACCGTTTTTTCCATCAACAGAAATGTTGCGATAGTAATCATCAAATCTCGTTATAATGCATACATCATGTCCATCGGCAGCGGAGACTGACTCCATATTGGAACTGAATGAGATGCATTCTGACGTCGTGACGCAAAGAATTGAACATTGGATGGCAGACAGTCCTGGAACGAATCCCACAAGCGATGATTTTGGCACGCTCTTGTAGAACAAAGCTTCGAACGTTTTGCCTGAAATTTAGTTGCACTGGTTGGAAAGGGTCACTTTGACCTTATCACTGCAAAATGCATCTTTTCGCTGGTGTAAGTTAGTATAACGAAGATGCCGACCAACGGATATTTTGTAAAGGCCTGTCTACACCGTCAACATTTCAAAAACATTTCAAAAACGTCCAGTTGCAACATCTCAAAAACACCGTTGTTTTCGGTTTGTTGCACAGTGTGGACTGGACCTGCAACTTTCGCAAAACAATTTGAAAACATGTTTTGATAATGTTGTAGAGTGTAACCCCGAAGCAAGCCGCAACATTTCCAAAAGAGTTTCAAAATATTTTATCGCAGGAATGTTTTGAAAATGTTGATATAGATCGGTGTAATGTTTTTCAGTGTGGCCATTTTTGTGTGACTCCTGTTGTTTAGAACACACTGGGAAACAGACTGGCTGTTTCGCTGTGTGGCGCTGTCAAGTCGCAAGTCGCACCTTATTCTGTCGATCTATTGTAATGTCACAGTGAAAAACGATAGCCTACAGCGGGTTTATTCATAAATTTGGGGGGTTATTTCTTGAGCCGCTCGATGAGCAGTACCGGTACGTAGATTCAGTCATATTATCGAGCTAACTTGACAAACAGGCTTCAAATTGAACCTTGGACATCGAGCTGGCGATAAAGTCACGCCTCATCGTGAATATGCATAATGGCGCCAGACGCTTTCGCTCGAAGGTCGCAAAGTTCTACCTACTCTTCTTAATAAAGATACAGAAATGGTCATCTTCATAATCATAAAAAGCTCTTTCAAAATCGGCAAGGACCAACAGGTAGGCTATATGTAGACCCTTCCCGCAATTTTCGACGGACGTCGATGCCATTGCGCCAGATTAGGCCTTTTTACATGGTACGGGTTCGAGGAAACCTACCTCCGCACGCCTTTGGCCGGTTTGGTTCTGGATAGATTGACCGCACATGGTGCCTGTTCAGTAACTGCCAGTTCGAGGTCGGTTCTTCGAATGCGTGCCACTAGATGGCGTGTATCAACATTTACAATTATCGTAAATACAAAATACATGTATATGGAAATAATCATTAACAAGCCTGGCGGCGATAGGGTTCACAAGGTGACTTCAGGGGTGGCATTCAGCCTCATTCCCCAGGCTGCAGCAGCCGTGTATTGGCATATAAACACACATGATGGCGGATACACAACAACCAGTGATTAACAGTCCTATCCACGGGAGAGAAAGTAGCATACTTAGCGCAATATAAAAATGGTGCCCAGAGTGGAGGACGGTAGATCCCTCGCTGGAAGACTCCAGACCTGCTGACGGCAAAGGTGAAACCGACAGCATCGGAGATTTTACCAACATAAAATAGCATTGTTCGAGACACACGAACAATGCATGCCCGATTACTGACACCACTCGAACGCGTTCACAATATCGTTTATTCACTTCATAACCAAATGTACGCGAATTTTTCAGTGGAACGACAATGACGTCATTTCCGTTCACATTTGTCGTTCGAGTTCAAGATCTTAACCTCTCTTAGGGCGGCTTTTCATTGGAGCGTTTCCGTCCGTCGTTCGTCACGGCGCGGAAAAAATGCTTTCGAGAGTTTCCGCACACGGAAACGCTCCAATGGAAAGCCGCCCTTACAGCAAGTACGCGAGAGATGTCACTTAGGTAGCGTGCTCAATCCCGCACGAGGCCGGTGTAGGTCGGTACGCTGCGTGAACCTAACTCCACCTTCCCGAGACTCACGCACCGAACTGAACTGGCCCGAGAAAGGTGGAGGTCAGTTGCTTCGCTTTTACACGGGGAAAAATAACCGAATCCTCCCCATCCGTAACGGAATCCGCCACTTTCGCCTTCAGTTTTGGAAGACAAATCTCGTATAATGTCGAATTTGCCAAGTTGACTCAGATCAAACACATGAAAATTAATGAGGCTGGCTCGACGATTAACGCCTGGCTCGATAAATACCAACTTTCATTGTGTAAACGTAATCTTTACATTGCCAAAGTAAAGGGTTCGTCAAGGATACTGGTAATTTGCGAACTGGAACGAAAAGTCCGCTCCTCAGATCACAATATTAGCCTTCCTTAAGGCCCGTCACAGATCCACTCCGGAGCCCGTAGGGCGAGTAAAAACAGACAGATTGCCCCTGACCCCCGGGGAATGAAAACCGTAGAAATGAAAATGAACATGAAAATGAAAATCGTAATGGACCCGTACTAGCAAGCCGCTGGGCGGGGAAATCGTAGGGGGCACGCTGGGTTTGTGACCGAGGCTTTACCCACCTTCCGTTAATATACTGTATTCCTTGACCAGGGGCAATGGTGCACCAGGTTCGTGGGAAATGAAAAGCAACCTTGTGATACTGACGGTCGCAACTTGCCTTCCCTTGCCAAAACGTAACACGGTCTTGTTATTGGCAAGTCCTGGTCCGTACTCCCACGCTCTATGAAATCTTATCTTCAATACACGTTTACCGTCGACACAAAATGAAAACATTGGCGGGTCATATTCCCAAGAGCTTGATGGTATAATGAATCTGAAGGTGAAGTCATACCACCGTCTCAAACGAATTGTCTTCTCAAAGAAGTATTCATTTTCCATAAATTGTTTGCTCTTGTAATTGTTTACTCTTGTATTTCGACATTGAGCAATGCATACTTTTACCTCTCTCCGGCTGTTGATAATCACTTCGATTCTTCCAGAACTGCTTCTACCTCTGAATGGCAGCTTGATGTTCGAAACATAAAACAATGCCCCGCGCTTACGTGTATCAAATCTGATTTTGAATGCAAGGGTGAATCCATCTTTCACGGGAAATGTGCCCCTAAACGATTCAACATTCGTTTGGTCCCGATTTTTCAAATCGAGAGCATCACCGTCAAGTCCGGAGGGACCATTTGTCAACATGGATTGGTCCACTCCCACAAGCGGCGTGTACCTGCCGACTGTATTCAGAAACGGCGAAAATTTGTCGAGGGGCCAGTACAGCACCTTACATCCCACAGTGAGGCCTACACAAAGACTCCAAACAAGAAGCAAAGTCCTGCCTTTCGTAACACCCCGCAGAAAAGAAAAAGCTTGGCATTAGCTGAACAAGCCGGTTGTGATTTTGATCCAGAAATGCCAAGACCCGTAACACCAGGTGTCCAGACACCAGAGCTGTATTTTTAGCCATACCTGGCTGTTCTGTTTATTGCCCTCCCACCATCTGTTGGATGGTGATACGGGAAACAAAGTACTATAAATAGGTAATCAGCAGCGGGGGTGAACAGGTAATTGGAAAAGCCCACTAGTGTATCTGGCCCTCAAGCCCACGAGAAAAATGGCTCATAAAATCATTATTTTCTGCTCGATTTGAAAAATTCGAACACATATTTGATATACCATCAAATTTAACATCCGCTGGTGACACTCACAAACACTGCACACATCTTTGTGTTGGATTTTCTTACTTTAGTCAGAGGCATTAATTTGCCTGGATTACGTAACTTCCTCCTTATCTGTACCCCGATAGAATGCGAAATATCGGGGTATATTAGGTCTGCTGCTCAATGGTGATGTAAATGTAATGGTACCGTTCGTTCATCTGCGAGTTTCGAGCTATCCCTCAAAACGTACCAAGGCATCAATAAAGAGTGAGACATAAAACAACCAGAAATTTAGACCCATGTATAGCATGATATCAGTTGAAATATTCCATACTTTAATAATTAAAAATGAATTCATAAAGAAAAATTGTGTTGTAATTATTAAAACTGCACGATTTTTCATTTTTCATTTTTCTACTTGTTGGTCATGTTGGTAATACAGTACCCATGCCTCGTCTATCGTAACATGAAGACAAAAATACAAGTCACATGTGTCGCAGAAGACCACCTAGCGAAACGAACGGACGACAAGTAGGACTACATCTATCTACAATTTACGGAACCTACTTCATGATGGCTGTCGTAGCAGCCATATTTGAATTTGATTGTTAACTCAATTCATTTTCAAGTGAACTTTACGCTACATGTACTCGACTTTTGCTTGATCTTGGGTTGGATAAGTGTTTGCGTCGGATGTGGTCGATTGGGTCAGAAATCCGATTGATTTTGGGTGAGACAGGCGGTTGGGTCAGGTTTCCGGTTGGCATCAGAGAAATAGAAGGAATACATGTACGAACACACACAGAAGGTTTCTCCTTAAAAGTCACCAATAAACGTCAATCATGATAGGAATGGACGGTTTATGTCATGTGATCATGATCGCTATCGGGACAAAATAAAGTCTGATGAATGCACTTGTGTCATTTGCTGCCACTTTTCAGTGACTGGCTTGCTACACGTTGACAACAAGACTTTGATGGTGGCTTTCAGATGCCTTTTTGTCGACAACAATGTCGTCAAACTGATCAATACATGAGTCGATAGAATACAAAAGACACAAGCCCAGCTGCGTTCGCTGGTCAGTGTTAAGCCGGTGACAGACTGGCGCGTAAGCGGCGCGTCCTGCAGGCTTTCCACCAATCAGATTCTTCGGTAGGTGTTTCGGTCTGTGTAACCGCCTCCTTGATTGGTTGAACGCTTTTTGACGCGTTGCTTACGTGCCAATCTGTCACCGCCTTTAGGCCTAGGGGGAATTTAGGCTGGGTAAGCGTAGGGCGTGGCGTATAGCGTAGAGCACCAAAGCGCTCTCATACGTTAGCAATGAAAAACAAAGTAAATAACTAACTCCTCGTTTATTCTACATCTCTTTCAGACTCTTAATACAAAAACCATCAGCCCCACCTTCCAAATACAATTTACTGAGGTGTATGACTGGCGTCAGATCTATGTTGGCCTATAGCGGCGACGAGGGGGCAATTTGCCATAAGTGACTAACCGATTTACATACAAAACAAGCTTTGTTGTTGGCTTGGCTAGTTCTGGTCGCCGGCGCTTGCCTAAGACCTCTACCCCTGCCCCTAAACGAGTTGTTGTTGTTCTTAATTAACTTTATTAAAACAAAAATAATTTTGTACATGAAATCAAATGTTCTGCGCAAGGCTGATTCTTAGAACAGCATTCAGGCCCAGATAACAAAAGTTAATGCGAACATAAATGACTCGCCGAAAATTTAAATAAATACAAAAAGAAGAACTACATTAACAAACAGGCATGAGATTGTAAAAGAAGTAAAAGAACAAAAGATAGTAAAGTGAGGACAGGTAAGAGAAGCGGCAGTTTCGCCTTCAGACTAAGATTAAACGAGTTTAATTATAGAGGAAATAAAAATTACCACGGCCCTTAAGGCACTTTTAGACTCTACCTAAACGAGTTAGCCGGAAGCCAAAACGCATTGGGTGTCACCATCGACGCCGTGGAGGTACCAGGAGTGGCATTAGCGGCAGAGTCAGCAGACCTAGCTTTCTTCTCCTTGTCTTTGGCCTCCTTTCTCATCAGTCATGTCAGTTTCTTCCATCCTTCTATAGCCCCCTGGGCCTTTCTGGCATTGTCCGTGCCCAGGAGTTTCGTAACCAAACCCCTCAGATCCCCGGTGTCATCGTTCTCTCTACAAGCACGCAATGCAGTCTTATAGAGATCCTTGTCAGCATGCTCGTGTAGCGTAGCCGAGTCATACAACTGCTCTAACGCCGCTAGGACCCCATTGGTTGTAGTTGATCTCAAAGCCAGTGTCCTCACCTGGGATATTGCATTCGTGATAGATCCAACACCTTGTTCCTGGCGCATTCTTTTGACCTCTTTTTTAAGGGTGTCAAGGCAATCGGTGTCCTGGGCCTTGTCATCCGTCGCCTGCACTTCTACGCCTGCTACCTCCGCCGGCTACAAATAAAGCCGAAAAAGAAATACCCTGTTAATATTTGCGTTACACTAACCATGGCAGAGCACAATCTCTGGAGACACTGTAACGTCCCTGCAAGACTTGGGGCCCTCAACCAGAAGAAAAATAGCCACAAAACAAGACAACGTATACGTAGCAACACATACCCTTTTCTTCACCTGCGCCGTATCCGAAGCCTTCACAGGAGATTTTTCCTTGCCCTCGCCCTCCTTCCTAGCCTGGCCTGGTGGCTGAACCCCTACTGGTTGACCTGCTGGTGCACCCGTGGCATTCGCTTGCAGAACTGCAGAATGAAGAACCGTTCTTCGGTTAAGGATGTTATCATTTTTCTGGGCCATGGCCAAGAGAACCTGAAGAGAACATCCAAACTGAATGTCACGATACTGAACAACGACCCGGAGGTACTGTACCGTCGACACGGTGTCTAAGATAACGATAGCCCTTATGATATAGAAGTGTAACAGCGGAGGAGGTCCTAGGAATAGAATCCCCAATACAGATCCCGTTTATTATCATGGATCAGGATTAGCGACATGGTCCCCCACGAACGCTTAGTGCATTAAGCCTAGTTCATACTTCGACGCAAGACCATCGGCGTCCGACGTGCGATCAAATCTGGACGCCGACTTCGCTGAATTGATTCATAGTCCAGCGTACTTTAGCGACGGCGACCCGTTATGAAATGACTCAAGTAATTACAGCCCCGCTATCGGCTGCCGACCAAATCGCACGACGGGGTCGGCGTCGAACGCAAGATCGCGCGTCGGTGGCCGGGGATGGTCGTGCGTCGAAGTATGAATTAAGCCTTAGAACAGCACCTGGGACTTTGCATCCAGGAATCGGAGGCCTTTCCCTGGTTCGCGCCGACCCAAGGCCCATCAGGAGCGAAGGGCAACCCCATTAGCCATAGCCTATCCCGTCGCCTTGGTCGCCGACAGGCTCAGACAGGCTGTCGTCGGGAGAGTAAGGACGCAATCCCTACTCTCACAGCTAAACAAAACCTCAAATTGTCCGGGCCTTAGAAACTTAGCATGCTCAAACTCGCATACATATAACAAAACATCCAAAAAACGTAAATGAATAGCCACACGAGCGAATTTTCCCTCTAAAATCTTCACTTTGTTCTTTCATATTGAACGACGCCATTTTGGGGGAATACCTTTTGGTGTACGTCATACAGTATTTTGTCCAATCAGAATCAACCAATCAATGTCCGAATTAGAGGGCGACAGTAGTCTCTTAAGTCGTCAGATGCTCTGTGTCATTGTCACATACAAATGATTTTCATTGAACATAAATACTTTACTTTCGTCTGTCTAAGGTCCCTTCCACATATTCATGCCAGTAGAGGTCCCTTCCACATATTCATGCCAGTAGAGGTCTAGCCTCCTGGAATAATTATACAAAGGATAAGTCTATTCTATTCAACAAAAATGACCAATGGCCATGGTGCCAGCCAGTCATATTGAAAGACCTTTACCTTGGCCAGTGCATACATAATGAATTGGTGTTTAATGAAGGGACCTTAGACAGACGAAAGTAAAGTATATCGTTTATTGAATATTGCAACGTTTGGCTTGCCATATTCTGGACTTCAATAAATGTGTTCAATGAAATGATTCAATGTAAAGCCTAGGTCACATATCCACTCCGGGGCCCGTACGGCGAGTAAAAACAGACATTTTGGCCAATTTGGCCAGTTTGATCTAGTTTAATTTCCGCTTATCCATTGAGGCGATTTCGGCATAATTCAGCTTCGATCTGAGTTTCAGTCTCAAAAATCCACACCAAGCCGCTGGGTGGGGAAAATCGTACGGCGCCCGGTGGCATTTGTGACCCAGGCTTAAAGTTGTTCTTTTTTTCATGGAATCGGTCTCTGTAGCCTCCATTCTAACGCCATCAAGTTTATGTGCAAGAAGGCCTTACCCTTCATCACGTGATTGCGTTTGAGAAACAGGGAATGCATTCTGTTTCAGTTTCATGCTTTAATACATTACATGTATATACCTCGTCATTCATCCGTTCTATCTTCGCAGCCAGAATTTCCGCCCACTTCATATGATCATTTTTTGTTGCGTTATTCGATTTCGTGCTTTCAACGACTGCGCTGGTCAGTCGCCTGAAGATTGAGCGTGCTGATCTGTAACTCTCGATACGGACTTCCAGCCGCAGCGACTCATCGTCATACGTGAGTTGTTCCAGACTTTCTGATGAGATTTGGCAGCATCTTTCAGTGTTGATACCCGATTAAAACTTCAGGTACAACGTCATACTCCACGCAGCGTTGAAATTGTTTGATACTTGGATGAAAATTTTAACACTGCCATTGACGCTAGATCGTCATCTTGAAAACCTTGANTTCTTCTGAAAACTCTTGAGTTTGTTCCTCTATTGGGGTTCGTCATCACCAAGGTTTATCTACAAGTATCGTTTTAGATATGTTTGTTTTTAGAAAATATGAACGTCATTTTAATAATTCAGACTTCATTCACACGAGTAAACTGCAGATAACCATGGGTGTCAAATTACTTTTTGTTCTGCGGCATCGCAGATGTTCCCCAGGAAAGCCAACCTTGAAACTACGTGCCTCAGTCGAGCTAACTGTAGCGATCTTGCGCTCCCGGATACAGGATTTTGGGTCCATGGCGTATACATCGTCTGCAGACTACATGTACTGATTCGACTTACAACAGCTTCCACTAAAAACCGCTTAAAGGGCTTTACTTAGTCAATATAAATAGCTTTATCAAAATGCACTCTCCATAACTCAGAGAACTGTACTATGGACTGTTCTATGATTCGCGATCACCAATAGCTAGCATGGTGCTTTATTTTTATTAATCATAGGAAATAGTAAATTATGATCTGACATCGGACGTTTATTCGTTGGTAAGATAAGAGAAGTTGCATCACCCCCCCCCCAAAAAAACACCCCCACTTGTAATAATAATACTAATAATAATTTATTATATTTAAGTGCTAGATTAATGATAAAATGTACATTTTCTAAGCATTTTACAATATATAAAAATAGAAGAAAAAAAGAATTGAAATACAGGTGAAATACAGGGGATTTATGTCTTAACTAGGGACTTTCGGTGAGGCTCCGTATCATCAATCCGTATCACGTGTGCGCGGACGAATGCACCCCATCCAAGACCAGCAAACCGCAAATGTTAAACTGAATTACTGACATAAATAACATAAGACTATCGAAAAGAACGTAAGGACATAAAACGAACATAAAAACAAAGGAGCTAAAAGAGAAAATTGAAAACTCGAGAAATGTGTTTCTGCTTACCATTTCATAGTGGGACATAGCATAACAAACAGTGCAAAACTTAGCAAAGGGTCCCAAAACACGTCCAATCTTGCAGGGATAAAATCTTCAACTGAACTAAAAACCCAAATGTCCCAAAAGGGAAACTTAAACCCCACCCAGGTTATATAAAAGGTCACAGAAATGTCCACATCGATCAATAAATAAAGAAAGACAGAAAAGGGATCAATGGCACACTAACCAACGAACTACCTTCCGCTAAAAAAGAGCGGAGGGCGCTGAAATTTGGTATTTGTTAGTTTCTCGGGCGGACCCCCAAGTACCCCAAATTAAAAAGAAATCGGGGACCTACCTGGAAAAAAGTGAGTGAGATGGGAAATTTTGACCCATAAACGAAGACAATCAAACAGACACCATCATGACAATAGTACATTGTAATACAGAAATCAAGGATTGTGCAATGCTACCATGGCCACCACCATGTACAAAAAACAAAATAAACAGGGCATAGACCAACATGGTTTCACAATGAGCAGGAGAGGATGGGGGGGGGGGTTGCCAGCACAATCACCATAATGCAAAAATAAATCATGCTGAGACAAAGAAGGCTCTCATATATACAGTATGACCAACTAATAAAGTGTGTTGGTTGGGATGACAGCTATAGGATGCTAGATTCAGCAAAGGGCAGCAGGCAGCAGGTAGTGAAAGCTGTGAAATATACATGAGCATCAACCAAATCCATACACAAAATTTAATAACTTACCAAACTGTCAATTGCAAAGCTGCAATTTAAAAGATTCTGATATATCTCTGATTTAACACGTATGTTGTTGGATTGTAAGTTTGTGTTCATGTTATCTTCGTCCATTTTTTAGTAGAGATGAATTTGTTTAAATGAAAAAAAGTTTAAATTTGTTTTATATCAGAAACCAGCAACCATTCATTAGAATTATCAATATTACCTTACCACTTTACAATCCTTATTTTTCCCTATAATTGTTTTATATCTGAGATTTTGTAGTATGTAGTATGTTCTGGATTAGGAACACAATTCACTTCTTCTTCATAAAAATAACAATCAATAATTTTATTGTGGCAATCTTCGAGTTGGTAAACTGTAGGGTGAATATGATCTGATTTATTTTAAAGACCTCCTCCATGAAGTTAGGAAGATAACCTTTAGCAAAAATAGTTTTATACTTCGAAATTCTTACGCCGTCTCCAATCTTAAATTTGGAGTTACTCAGTGTTTCAAATAGGTGAACTCCATAGAGGCTGTATCAAACAGTTCCTTCATTCTCCACCTTTCTTGCATCAGTTGGTTTCTTCCCGATGCTTTATGAAATGAGTTGTTGTAACCTTTTACTAGATATAATCTAACTATTTATGTGCGTCTTTTGCTGTGAAATATTTCCACATCTTTGTTTTCGAACTTCTGTTGAATCTCTCAACCACTGCAGCTTTCGTAGTGTCAGGTTATGCGGAGAACTATTAGAGCTGCGTTCACACTGGAGGTTTATTCCGAATTGAAACCGAAAATAAGGCTTAATCCGCATTAAGCGTTCACACTCAGTTCGCTTTCAACCGAACTGAATCCGAAATAACGAGTTCGGTTCTTTGATGCGAATTGAATTCGGAATAACCAATCCGCATCAGTTAATTGAGTTTGTGACAAGGTGACGTCGTCACGCCATCCGAATTAACCCCTAGTATCATCATCATCATCATCATCATCGTCAGGTCCAAGGACTAGGTTAGTCCTGTTAACCGTTGTTACGTTAGGATACTGGTTACTAAGTCGTTTGCGCATGCGGTATGTGTATTGTGGAGTGGAGTAGACAGCAGGCCAGATATATCGTTAGATTTTCGTTACGTATCGATATAGTTCATAATTTGCCGTAAGCTTATTCAAGTTCTGGAGTGGTAAATCTCCTATCTCTCCATTCTTTATCGAGTCTTCCTTTAAAAATGTTGAGTGTCTTTGAACACACTGTTCCATCACTTAGCGCATTCCAACTATTTATGACTCAGTGTGAAAAACTAGCTCGATGAATCTCAGTCCTTGCATTAGGTTTCACAAGTTTGGCACTATGACCCCGAGTTCGCCTGTCCTGGTTTAGTAGAAATAGCTCATCACAATTACCACGACAGATGCCATTAAGGTACTTGTATATGAACGCAGCGCTTTTAATTCGATATAACGAATTCGAATTCTGGAGACCGATATACGGAATTCGAATTGAATTCTCATTCAGTGAGAACGTAGCTTATGTTATTTTTAGTTAGTAATGTAGCTCCCAATTGATTTGGCCAATATTTTGCGTACTTTTGTCCCTCACCACGGGGAAACTAAACACCAAATTTCAGTGCAATCCGCCGATCCCCGCCTTGGCACTTTCTACATGGTCTATTCGTGGACGTACACTTAAATGAGCACGGTATTGGATCTCGAATGCGTCATTTGACTGCCGACGTAGAGGGAGCCACCTAGCGACAGTAAGACGAACTAAAAACGCATTACAAAAGGTACGTATTTAATCGGGTCAAGTCGCAAACAACGTAGATGTAGTTAGTCCCTGGGTTGGAGAGTGGCACGGTGGCGCCGGCTATCGAGACAAAGTGACAATACCGCAATCTGAACGTCAGAACGATTTATACCAGCATCGTAACTCTGACGTATGAACGGCGCCGCAATATTGATCGAGACCGCACTACTTGCGGAAACCATGGAAACGGATAGTGATTGATAACAAACATGGCAGCGCCCTGCTCATGTCGATGTTGTAATTTGTTCATGTTTTAAGTCGTACTGTATTTTTGTAACTTACTCTTGGCTTACGCTAATCTTCAAAGTTTGCATGCATTGTACACAGGTTGCAGTGTTGTCATACATGTCACCCAAATCCACCGGATAGCCCGTCGCATGAACCAATAACAATAAGGCAATAAATGATTTTTTTTTCAATAAAAATCGTTGCAAAATGCGCAGTTAACCACTCAAATGTTTTTATATTTACTGTATCCGATGTGTTTAGTGGCCGCGGCCAAAAAGATCGTCATGCCTAGATTTTCTAATTATGCACGTTCCCGGCCACCAAGTAGAGCGCATAGGCGTAACAAATGTCATTGAAGCCTAACTTTACATAACCACATTGGTCAGACGTCCCATGTCGAGTTTTCTTATAAACGAAAAGCGATTAACAGCATGCTTCAGGGTCAAGCTTCAATAAATCATGTTTCAATGAACTCGGTATGTCATTTTCTCTTCAGTTCTCCATGCCGAAGTTGTTGTCGAACAGTGACCCTTGTAGGATTGCGTTTCATTCACTACTACGGGGTCACATTTTATAACTTGCCGGGAACGTGTGTAATGAGAAAATCTAGGCACCACGGTCTTCCCCGCGGCGGCCACTAAACACATCGGATACAGTATATTCATTGCGAGGTTACTCATTTTTTGCAAACAAACATCTGTTAAATAAAAAAAATATATGTGAACTATTTCCAGTCTACGCAAAGCTACAACCACATCACTTCTGACCTGTTCACCGACCATGCCACGTCCGTTGTCCGTAAAGGGCGGCGCACACGAGCGACAATTTTGACCGATTTGTCGGCCGACTTGGCTTCCGACCGCCAAAGCGACAAGATTTGGCGCTTCTGATTGGCTGATGTCTAGTCGCACCACCAGTCTCGTCGGCGGTCGCCCAGATTTAGTCGCTCGTGTGCGACGCCCTTTACCAACGCCGCGGAAACAAACAATGCTGTCGTGCGTGTGTCGCTGGAAAATCGTCGTGATGGAATCTTAGCCTAATACGACTTTATATTTCCTTCAGATCGACCGTTTTTCAACCACCACACATTTTGTGAGCTCAGAAAAAATGCAACAAACTAATTCTAAGGTACTCTTGTGGACGATATGTTACATAGGCCTATGGTTTCAACTCGGAGAAGGACGCTTTGAATTGCGATTCGCACACATAGAGAAAGCCAACCAGTTTGCTGAAACCAAATACATGTAAAAATGGGCTATCGATAGAAAAGTTGAGGTTAGAACCCAGATCGAGTGTGTATTGGAATGTTTGGAACGAGCAACCTGTACTGGTTACATTTGTCAGAGGAACGACTGCACATTATTTACATTATCTGAGCGTGCAGTCCCGACAGTGACTCAAAAATTGAATGCAAAAATAGTACGCATAGGTGGGTCATATTTTGTTTTATGACGCGCGGATACCGTCACATCACCAATAATATACAGTTGTATAATTATAGTGTTATATAATTAATTTCGTAGTTGCCTTATTATTTTTGGTGACATTTCACTTTTCTTGCGTCTAATTTTTTACAAAATATTTTGTTTCTCTCGAAATACATTTCAAGTTAGAAAAATATTTTTGCAGATACCAAATTATTTTTGTAAGTGTTAAAATATTCGGTAATTCTCGGTTGAGATCGATATTCAATCGATTAACCATAAAAATTGCGCTTGATTGCAACGACATATTTTATTGGTTGCCCGAAGTTATCTTCTGTGAAATCCGATGAAAAGCGGAAATGGACGCCTATTTTCATTTACAAAATTCGAATATTGCGAATGCAATTTTTTTTGTAGTTGCAAAATTATTTTTGTGCATGTGAAATTATTTCTCTAACTCATGACGGTATCCACGCGTGATAGCAACAGACTTCCAGGATTATATTATATAGAAGGTCGTGAAAATGCAACTAGACATTGTTTATGACATCCTGCGTACAAAGCTCAATTCACATCAAGCCACTCACAAAGGCAAGGCCAAGGCAACGTTTTTTTTTGATTGATGAGTTTATGTGTTTTCCAATACTTGCTTTTGTCGAACGGAAGGGCTGCATGGCAAAGCAGGCAAAATCCGATTCAGGTTATTTTGATATCCTGATAAAGATGTATTTGCAAAGTTCACCGATTTCCGCACATTTCGATACCAATTTCAGTGTGGTGGTAATTTTATTCGGCAAATGTGGGCATTCAAAATATGACTTTTAAAGGGACCCAATTCGCAGCATCGCCGCAGGCATTTTGATGTGCCAAATTACACCGATCTGTTGGCCTGAGAATCTAGCTTTGACATGTATTGCCAAGTAAATGCAAGAAACATCAACATTTGAAAACCCGTAGGTTGGCAGTTGCCAGCGCCACCTTTGATGAAATGAACGCACTGATACGAGCCTAACTACATGTAACCTTTAACCTTTAAAGGGACTAGGAAAAATTTTTCAAGCTTCGGTTATTACAAAATGCTAGTCTTTCATGATAAATTCCCACCGTCTTTTCAATTAAAGGTTAATTACTGGCACGCAGACAAATCAGTCATCACCACACCATGGAGAATTCACCACGTCACTGGGAACCTCTCGCTGTATGTTTTGTATGGAGCGAGCTTGTACTCTATTATGTTGATTAGGTTCCCAGTGACGTGGTGAATGCTCCATGGTGTGGTGATAAGTGATTTATCTGGGTGCCAGTAATTAACAGTTAATTGAAAAAGTGAATTGACATTGGGAATTTATCATGAAAGACTAGCATTTTGTAATAACCGAAGCTTGAAAAAATTTTCCTAGTCCCTTTAGGTTGCCTAAGTGACTTAGGTTGCTTTGGCTTGCAATCCTCCATCTGCAGCTACACTCCTTTCGCAGTGTCTTCTCACTCATACCTATCGTTCATAGACACTGCTTACAATAGCCAGATTCCCGCCGATTTACCGCATGATGGCAGCACTAGTCAGCGGCCAAACAGCACCGGCGTTGCTCCGTGCTTCGGCCTGTTTACAAGATCAATCAGTATACAAACAGAATAATCTCGTATAGAGCGCCGTTATCCACTTCTTTAGCGATGTTTCAAAACAAAAAAGGCACGAGCTAAACACTGAAAAGTGCAAAGTGATACTGCATGCTGGACACGGCGGGGGGCAGCCATTGCTGTTGTTGTAGACTAGTCGTGCTACGTCATAATGCAACTGTCCCATATAAAATGCTTTCCGACGAGTGACCAGTCTGCCGTGGTTGTCAAGGACGCTGACAGTGAACCAATCAGAAAATGTTTCATGTATTTCGTTAGTTACGCAAACGCCCTCTAGTGGTAAATCGGCGGGAATCTGGCTATTGTAAGCAGTGTCTATGAACGATAGGTATGAGTGAGAAGACACTGCGAAAGGAGTGTATCTGCAGCCAACAAAACTTTGCCATTTGGTCACAAATCAATAACTTCACTGAAATTGCTATGATGGTAAGGGAAGATCGTTGCCGATAATAGGTGAAAAATATGTCTGTTTTGTTCTTCAAAGGAGTGCATTACAAGGAGATCGACGACAGCAATGGGAAATCTTACATGTACGACATAATCATCACGTCCCCGCCACTCAAATTCGATAATGCGCGGAAGAGCTGCATCAGTAAGCAAGGACGACTGGCTGAAACAGAGAGGTATGCCGAGTTCGAGGCTCTCCGGGCGTATGTGAAATCACACCATGGTAAATATCCTTGGTGCAATGATCCGGGGCAAAAAATTTCCCAACGGGGGACAAGAAGGGCATAGGCTATAGTATATCGTCTTGTTAGAGAGATATGTCCTTCTTTTTCAGTTGAGGATGGTTGTTGGATAGGTGGAATTGATCATGATGGCAAAAGCCAGGTATATGACTGGCTAACAAGCAAACGCCGTATTGACCTACCTGCTGATGCTTGGAGCCCAGGGGAACCAAACGTAAAAGATCGCCCACAACCCTTTCTAGTTTTGTGGAAAGTATTCGATTTCAAATTAGACAATAATGTTGACACTGAGATAAGTTGCTACATTTGCGAGTATTACTATATGCATAATAGCTCGCCCACCTGAGACCCTTAGCATAAGGGTTGGTTCATACTCCGTCCGGATTTTACGCCGACTATGCTCAATTTCAGTGTGTGTGCACATTCACGTCTTGGAAACCTGCGATCAGTTTCATGCGCTTGACGGTCCGCCAGCAAGTATGAATTGGCCCTAAGACCAGGATTTGCCATGGTTGCCAACTCGGACATGTATGACTTGGAAACACACATCTCTCTAGCTTGTGTGGCGGAACAGTTATTAGTGAGGTTTCGCAAATCTGACGAAACACTAAGTACGAAATACGAAATTCAACTTCATTTCCAGGACCTAATGTATTTCTGGAAATGGTTGGTGCCACAACTGTCCCTGCTGCCAGTGCGTCTTTTAGCATATCATGCAGGATTTTTGGTCTGTAGTGCATGCGCAGTCCGCAAAACACTTACCGCGCCATCTATCGCCCGTTTTATAACGAGTAATTGCCGAGCTTATTGCGCTTACACCAATCTAAAAGCCCGGGTGACACACGTCAAACACGCGGTTTTCAAACATGGGTCTATTACGGCAAAAAAATAGNACGCGGTTTTCAAACATGGGTCTATTACGGCAAAAAAATAGTTGTACGCGCAAGAAACCTGGGGTTTTCGTGGGTTAAGGATAGGTGGAAGTCAAGGAGGATCGGACAAGCGGTCACGTGATGTTTCTGCTAAGGTCAAGGTCATGTAAACAAACGCACGTGGTTACTCAGTGCAAATCAGCGTAATTTGAAGGCTGATTTCTGCGTGAAAATAGGTATATTTATCATTTTCTCCAGTTTTATATCATTGATTATTATCAAAATGAATGTTTGATTGCGCAAAACAGATTTTACTGAGCAGTTCTTTTGAGAATTTATCTCCTGTTTGATGCCTTCGCAAGTGCACTCTGTGTCAACGCATGGACCACGCATGGGACGAGGTCGATTTTTGCTATTTGCGTAGGAGTTCTTAGAAAATGGATGGCCCCAGCACAAATCTTGGGAAATTTCCTTTTTAAAAGTGTCCAAGAACTCCTAAGAACTCCACGATTTTCGAATCTCGGGAGGTGGAAAGTACCCCTTGTCACTCAACTGTTAACAATCTGCAAAAATCGTAAAATGGAAATAATTTCCTTATTTCTGGACGGATTCTCGATATCGAACTATCAAAATGCAGGTTTTGGGCTAAGTAATCCAAATATGGTCCCTAATCAATGCCCAGCCAATCACCAGAGCCGGAAAAGAGAAAAAATTGGCATAGCTGTCAATCAAAATAAGCCCCGCCTCCTGACTTCACATTATGTTGATGAGTTTTTACTTCCCCCCGTGAATATTTACCGAGAGCGAGAACTTGCGCTTCGGCCCTAAAATACGCGGATATTCATCAATTTGGTGTGAATTGAATGTTATTTAGGGTTTATAATGTTGTAAGCTATACATATGATGTTGTTAATCCCTTCTGAATGCAACGTATTGATTTGGAAGATGTTTACTCGTCGAAATCTGTCGGCCAAATGAAGCGGCCGCGCCATGGTTGCGCGATCGGTGACGTTGTCACGTGACCAGTTGACCGATCCTCCTTGGGTGGAAGTACAGCTTATATGACGGGTTCATTACATTTACATCCCTTAGGCTCCACCGACCCATTGGACCCCTGTGAAACGCGTTTGAGAGGGGTCCAATTTGGAGAGCTGAGATGTTGACTTTGCGTAATCCTATTGTTTTCCTTCCCTGTCTAATTTATAACAAAATGGGAAATAGGCCGTTGCATTGCCGAAAAGTTATGCAGTTGAACAGAGAATTATTTGTTATATCACAAAACACTTTAAAATTTTCAAATCCGATGAATAATAACGGTTTTACAATGCTAAATTTGTAGCATGTTTGGGCCGTAACCATTATAAAAAAAGTCTAAGTCATCTGGAGCTCGATCGGCGTATGAACATTTCACAAGAAGGTCCTTCTAACATAGCTCCATTGTTTCGTCACCCTGGGATGTCAATTTGTACAATCTCGGTCATAAGTTATTAACCAGTAGATATTTGTGAATTACTCCGTGATCCCCCAATATTTTTTCACCAGTTTTGGACGCATGCTAGTTTGATTATTTGTCCATCATTTGTCATCATAATTTTTTTTGATCAGTTGGCTGACTTGGGTTTTACCGTTGTTCGAAGTTCGCCGGTCAGAATGAGATTTTCAGAAACTCCGCAAATCCTGAAAATTTTCGCCAGTAAAATCTTCCAATGTCTGCATAGATCGATATCAGCATCAAAAATTTTCAAAATAGTTGTTTTTTAACCTAAAATGGCACTTTTGTTGGGATTTTCGCACTGTGCTTTGAAGTCCAGTGAACAGCACTCTGAGATGACCCTCCTCAAGCTTTACTAGGCCTAATACAGTAGGCATTCTTAGTCAGTTTCAACAATTCAATCAGATGTCAATTATGAAACTGATGGACTCTGGGAAACCAATAGACCCGAATCTGACCAGGCCCTATTCAACATGATCAATGAATGCAAACTGGCCCATAAAATGCCTGACCACAGGAAAAACCTGACAGGGTTTTTCTCAACAGGAACCTAGTAAAGCTTGAGGGGGTCATCTCAGAGTGCTGTTCACTTGACTTCAAAGCACACTGCAAAAATCCCAACAAAAGTGCCATTTTAGGTTGAAAAATAAAATATTTTGAAATTTTTTGCTGCTGATATCCATGTATGCAAACACTCGAAGATTTTACAGGTGAAAATTTTCAGGATTTGCGGAGTTTTCGAAAATCTCATTCTGACCGGCGAACTTCGAACAACGGTAAAAACCAAGTCAGTCAACTGATCATAAAAATCATTATGCTAAATGATGGACAAATGATCCAGCTAGCATGCCTCAAAAACTGGTGAAAAAATATTGGGGGATCACGGAGTAATTCACAAATATCTACTGGTTAATAACTTATGACCGAGATTGCATTCGATATTGTGTTGTTGAAGTTTGAGCAAAATAATCAACAAAATATAGCAGATGATTGGAGAGTTTGTGGGACTTATTTTAATGAAAAATGAGTGAGTCAATCACAGGTGGTCTAATAATACAAAAATAATATTATTTCACTAACGCCACCTAGTACGGTGATCCTTGGTACACTGAACACCCCCTTGAGCTGCTTTTACCGGACACCCGGAATGCGGAATGCGGAAGCGGTATGCTTTGCACTTTCGCATACAACATATCGCATCAGCATCCCGTCGGTGTGAAAGTTACCCAGGTCCTAGTAAGTAGGGTCCGCGGGACCCTAACTCCTAGGATTCTAAGTCATACGGACCCTAACTCTTAGGAATCTAAGTCCTACGGTCCTGGACAACTAGGAACTGTAGTCCTAGGACCAAGATTCCTAGGAACCAGTGTCC